>JAJHSJ010000016.1:55355860-55474606 GCA_021015155.1 Magnolia officinalis
CTAAGAATTCTTAAGTATGGGCCTAAGGGGAGCGGTAATGCGGACATTTAACCAACATTGACCTCACAATGTGGACATCAAACCAACATTGCTCTCAGGGTATGGCCTACCAAAAGTACACATACCAAACGGGCCTTACGCATTACATTGGGTCTCGACACATGGGCCTTTGAAACATCAAATGGGCCTCAAACCTTGGGTCATATACGTATCAAGTGGGCCTCAATAATGGGCCACCAATACACCAGGATAGGCCCAGTCACATGGGTCTCATATGCATATCAGAGTGTCTCAATATCGGACCACAAACCACCAAGATGGGCCTAGTTGCATGGCCATAAGAGCGTTAAGTAGATCACACAATGGGCCCTAAATACATCATAATGGGCCACCTAACATGGGCCCACAAAAAGCTTATTTATCATCCAAACGGGTCATGGGGTCACAAGACCGTGGCCCACTGTACCGTTTATTTGCCATTCAACCTGTTTATTAGGCCACATGGCCAGGGGCCCATCGTGATGCTTATATAACATCCAACCTGTTCAGCCAGTCACATGGACCAGGGGCCCACGGTTATTACTATTATTATTATTATTAGTTTTATTATTATTATTTTTAATGGTCCCTCATTCAACACTGTTTCTGAAACGTGGTCCACTTGAGATTAGGATGTACCTCATTTTTGGACTCAAGCCTAAAATGATCTGTTAAAACGGATAGATGGCGTGGATGACACACATACATCATGGTGGGGCCCCGGCTGGGACCGTGAGGCCCAGCCCGTCCGCCCGTCTCTGTCAGCGCCAGCAGCTAGCGGCTGCTGCTTCCTTTCTTCTTCTTCATCTTTTCTTTTTTTTTTTTTTTTTTATTTGGGGCCTATCGAGATGTGATTCACAATCCAGTCCACCCATTATGTATGTCCCACTTGTCTGACCGTCCAGAACGAGTTTCAGCTGCATCCAAACATACATCAGGTAGGTCCCACCAAGTACTTTTATATGTTCTGGCATGTCTTCACATGGTTTTAGAAGGTATGGCCCACCCGGTGATCAGATCACCTCAAGACTTTGGCTCAACGCCTAAAAGGATATGGAGAAGAGGAGGGACGGCATGGATTCAACATATACAACAAGGTGGAGCCCTCATGAACAATGCCCAAATTTTTTTTTTTTTTTTTTTTTTTTTTTAAAGGAGCCTCTGTTTCACGTCCAGCGTACAGAGACGTTGGATGTTAGGATTTTTTTTTTTTGTTGAGGCCACCGAGATGTGATTCACAAAATCCAGTTCACCCATTATGTGTGTCCCACTTGTTTAGCCGTCCAGACCGAGTTTCAGCTGTATCCAAGCTTCAGGTAGGCCCCACCAAGTACTTTTATATAATCTGGCATGTCTTTACATAGTTTTTAATGGTATGGCCCACCTGATGATCAGATCGCCATAGAATTTTGGCTCAACGCCTAAAGTAGACTGGAGAATAGATTGGACGGCGTGGATCACATACATACATCAAGGTGGGGCCTGCATGAGCAGCCACAAAAAAAGTAACCTTTTTTTTTTTTTAGTTAGCCATGCAGTGAGCCTACGTCCAGCGTCTCTGGACGCTGGACGGTTTGGATGAACACTGCCTCACGGTGGGTCCACACGTGAGTGGCCCACGTTAATCAAGGTGGGTCCCACGTGATCATGGCCCACCATAATATTAAATATTAATAAAATATTATAATATATCATTTAATCTAAATAGGGGGGTGGATCTTCTCCTAAAATGAGGTGGGCCACCCTATTTGATGGATGGAGTAGATTTAACATATTGGTAGGGCCCACTTCATTCTAAGGAAGAGAGAAAGAAAGAAATAGAGAGAGACACGGCGATGGAGTGGAGGGACCCCGCCACTATGGGCCCCTCTTCAATCACAACTTCATACATCAAAGTGGTCCCATCACTTGTGGGCCCTAAATGGAATCAACGGTGGATCACCCACCTTGTTGGCCTCCTCCTTGCTTCCTTGCACTCCTTAGCTCCTTGCCTCCTCTTTCAATGGTGGTTGATGATGATCCAACGGTTGAGATGAGAGATGTGAGAGTGGGGAAAAGTGGGCCACACTTGGTGTTTGGGAGGGAGAGGAGGTTGGACGTGTGGGGTTTTGGGAGATGAGGAATGGAATGAGAGAGAGAGGAGTAATGGTAAAAAGGAATGAGGTGGTATGGTGGTTTAATGAAGAGGTAATGGGGAGGTGAGGTTAGGTTTGAAATTTGTGAAAAGAGGTATGGTGAAGGAGAGAAGAGTTGACTGGGAGAAAAGAGGGAATGGCCATGAGTACTTGTTGTTGGGTGAGGTGTCATGGAGGTATGGTGGTGTACTTGACTTGATTGATGGGACATCTCGTAGAGATTCCCTCGAGATTCGCAACGTGCGGCGTTTCTTCGAACCGAACGCTGACTGACATCTTCCCACCTAGGTATCGGTTCGATGCGTGAGTCGCGGCGTTGGAACCGCGGCGACGGCGCGATCGCTAGGATACAAGTTTCGGATCGAGCCGACTTTGAATACAGGACTCGGCTTAGGATCGTGCGCAACGTTAGAAATGGGTCGAGGGTTGCTGGAATTCGACCGATAGAATTGCGGAAGCAGACCGAATGGTACGGTTTAGGTTACGGGTCTTACAACTCTCCCCTCCAAATAAAAATTTCGTCCTCGAAATTTGAACTATCATTGTAACTAGTCATAACTCATATAAAGAAGAGGAAATAATGCATCGTCATATAAAAATCGGAGACAGCATACAAAATACAATATATGGTCAATCATCAAAGAGGTGGGGATAGCGCTCTCGAATCTCGGCTTCGCGCTCCCAAGACGCCTTTCAGTAGAATGGTGACCCCACTGAACCTTTACTAGGGGTATGACCTTGGTCTGGAGGACCTGCTCCTTCCGATCAAGGATACGAACTGGCTGCTCAATGTAAGAAGCGTCCTCACGAACCTCCAGCGGCTGCTAATCAATAACAGGAACTACGTCTGACCCACACTTCCTCAATATAAAGACATGGAAAACGTTGTGGACGCCAGACAACTGTGGTGGCAAGGCAAGCCGATAGGCCACAGCGCCAACGCGCCCAGTGATCTCGAAATGTCCTATAAATTTCGGGGCAAGCTTGCCCTTCGCTCCAAATCGAACCACGCCCTTCATGGGCGAGACCTTGAGATACACATGGTCCCCTACATCAAACTCCAAGGGACGATGTCGGCGATCAGCAAAACTCTTCTGCCGACTCTGAGCTGTGCGCATCCTCTGCCTGATGATATCAATAGCCTCTGAAGTCTCCTGCACAAGCTCGGGACCTAGGAGATGCCGCTCTCCAACCTCGGTCCAACAACTCGGAGATCTGCACGGTCTGCCATACAGTGCCTCAAAAGGAGCCATGCCAATGGTCGCCTGATAGCTGTTGTTGTATGCAAACTCAGCTAATCGCAGATGCTCATCCCAGCTACCCCCGAAATCAATAGCACAGGCCCGAAGCATATCCTCAAGGATCTGGTTGACCCTCTCGGTCTGGCCATCGGTCTGCGGATGATACGCGGTGCTGAGCTGCAATCAGTGCCCATAGCTCTCTGGAAGCTCCCCAAAACTGAGACGTAAACCTCGAATCTCGGTCAGAAATGATCGAGACTGGAATGCCATGCAGTCTCACAACCTCCTCGATAAAAACCTCGCAAGCCGGTCCATAGACCAAGTCGCACGCATCGCGAGAAAATGTGCCGACTTCGTCAGACGATCCACAACAACCCAAATGACGTCATGACCGCGCTGAGTCCTCGGCAAGCTAATAATGAAATCTGTCGACACGTGCTCCCACTTTCACATCGGGACGCTCAACGGCTGCAATAGACCAGGAGGTCTCTGATGATCGGCCTTGACACGCTGGCATGTGTCACACTCGGCCACAAAACTGGCAATCTGACGCTTCATCCCCGCCCAGAAATATTGTCTCTTCATATCACGATACATCTTCGTCGAGCCAGGGTGGATAGAAAACCGCGATCGATGTGCCTCGGTCATAAGATCTCTGCGCAACTCTGAAATATCTGGGACACATAATCGGCCTCTGAAGCGAAGTCCACCATCAGATCCAATCTGCCAATCTGTCTGACTCTCAGATGCTGCCTCTGCTCGCTAATCCTGTAACGACTCATCTGTCTGCTGAGCATCGATCACCCTTGCAATAAGAGAGGGTTGGATCGACAGGCTCGATACTGAACGATAGAAGACTGCAGACCAAAATCAAAGTCTTACTCTACTATATCCTCGAGCATCTCCACTCCTGCATCATCATGTGTGCCACCAGGCCTCGTGGCTGACGGCTGTGGGCATCCGCCACCATGTTTGCCTTGCCTGGGTGGTACTGGAGGTCAAAATCATAGTCCTTCAAAAGCTCCATTCAGCATCTCTGTCTCATGTTTAGCTCAGACTGAGAGAATAAATACTTCAAGCTCTTGTGGTCAGAGAAGAGCTCGAACCTGACCCCATAGAGATAGTGTCTCCACACCTTCAATGCGAAGACGACTGCTGCCAGCTCCAGATCATGCGTGGGGTAGTTCAGCTCATGGACCTTGAGCTGACGAGACGCGAAGGCTACAGGCCTGCCGTGCTGCATCAGGACAGCACAAACCAATACGTGACGCATCGGTAAATACAACAAATCCATCACTCCCAGAGGGAAGAGTGAGGACAGGAGCAGACGTCAGATGGTCCTTCAACTCCATAAATGCTCGCTCGCATGCATCAGTCCAAACAAAATCTGCGCCCTTCCGAGTCAACCTGGTCATTGGGGCAGCAATACGGGAGAAGCCCTCAATGAAACGCCGATAATAGCCCGCCAAACCAAGGAAACTGCGGATCTCGGACGCTGTCGTGGGCTGGCTCCACTGACGCACTGCCTCAACCTTCGAGGGGTCCACTGCGACACCCTCCCTCGTCACCACGTGACCGAGGAACTTCACCTCCTCCTGCCAAACTCACACTTCTCCAGTTTCGCATACAACTGGTGGGTACGGAGGGTCTGCAAAGCGATCTCCAGATGCTGCATATGATCCTCACGGGTCCTCGAATATATCAGAATGTCGTCGATGAAGACCACAACAAACTGATCGAGATGTGGACGGAAGACCTCGTTCATCAACTGCATGAAGACCGCGGGTGCATTGGTCAGTCCAAAAGACATGACCTGAAACTCAAAATGACCGTAACGCGTCCGAAAGCCGTCTTCGGGATGTCCTCCTCTCGGATACGAATCTGATGATAACCGGAACGCAGGTCATCTTCGAAAAGAACTGTGCACCCTGCAGCTGATCAAATAAATCGTCTATCCTCGGGAGTGGGTACTTGTTCTTAATCGTGACCCGGTTGAGCTCGCGGTAGTCGACGCAAAGCCTCAACGAGCCATCCTTCTTCCTGACGAAGCGTACCGGCGCTCCCCAAGGTGAACTGCTCGGACGTATAAATCCCAACTCACGCAGCTCGTCCAACTGACGCTGCAGCTCATGTAACTCCATCGGTGCCATACGGTACGGGGCCTTCGAGATAGGCGCGGTACTAGACACAAGATCAATCCCGAACTCAATATGGCGTCGAGGCGGCAGTCCCGGAATCTCCTGAAACACGTCGGGGAAGTCGCAGACAATCGGAATATGATCGATACAATCGACAACAGGCTCCACAATGGCGCAGGACATTAAGCATGACAACGACTCTCCTCGGGGCTCGGCAACAAACTGAAACTGCGGCAAGCCGGGTATGCAGAACGTGACTGTCCTCGCGGAACAGTCCATGATGGCGTGGTACTCAGCAAGCCAATCCATGCCCAAGATAACGTCGAAATCTGTCATCGACAGCACAAATAAGTCAGCAAGGTAGGTAAGAATATATCACCGACCAGAACAGGGCAAGACGGACAGAAACGGCCCAATACTGTAGTCTTCCCTAAAGGCGTCGATACGGTCAATCCTCGCTGGAAGACTCGGTCGGCAATCCAGTCGATCGACAAAAACCCTCAGATGTAAATGAGTGCGAAGCGCCGGAATTGAATAATACTCGTGCGATGCATGAGGAGACTGGAAGTATACCCTCTATGACTCCTCCGGAAGTCTGCGGGTCCTGCTGAGCTGCATAGAACCTGGACTGAGCTGGCTGGGGAGGTGCCTGTCCCCTCTGAGGTCCCTGGTGCTGCTGCTGCCTCTGCGGCTGCCTATGCTGCTGTCTCTGCTGCTGATGGGACCTCGGTGGCTGATGTGCCTGAGGTCGCTGCTGATGGGGCCGCTGCCGCTGTGCTGAAGGCTGCTGCTGTGGTCGCGGCTGTCCTGAAGACTGCTGCGGCCCTCTAGACTGCTGCAGATGAGGACGGGGGCACTCAGATATGCGGTGTCCAGAACCGCCACATCCAAAACATGTCCGTGGAAACAACTGCTGGGGTGGCGCAGAATGTGTCGCTGACGCTGCTGGTGTCACTGGTACTCTAGCGGGTGGATGATCCCTATACCTCTGTGGTCGTCGATGCTGCTGAGAGCTACTGGACTGGGCTGGCCTCTTCCGGCCTCTCCTCTGATCTCGACCGCTCTGAGAGTCAGCCCACTCATCGTAGATCTGGGCCCGTCGTACTACCGCCTGAAAGGTCGGGAGCTCGTGCCCAATAATACGGCCTCGAAGACCGAAACGTAAGCCGCTCTCGAAACGGCGGGCCTTCCGCCCCTCATCATTAACCATATATGACGCAAACCGTGACAGCGCCACAAAGCGAGCCGCGTACTGCGCCACGGACATGTCTCCCTGTACTAGAGTCTCGAACTCTCGTGCCCTCTGACGACGAATGTCGGAGGGAAGTACTGCTCCTCGAATCGGCTAACGAAATCCTCCCATGTCCAGACATGATCAGGTCCTGCGACACGGGTAACAGAGGTCCACCAGTGCTCTGCCTCGCCCTGGAAAAGGAATGTGGCCAATCGGACTCGCTGCTCGGTCGTACATGACATAATATCAAAAATCTTCTCCACATCGGAGCGCCATCTCTCAGCTGCTGTCGGATCTGGCTCGCCCTGAAATCGTGGAGGATCCATTCGTCTGAACTCGCGAAGAATGGCACTCGCGCGCTCCTGCTTGTCTGGGCTGGAGAAAGAGAAACGCGGTCGCCTGTCCTGACCCTGGAGTGCAGCCGTTACAGCCTGTAACATCTGCTGCAGCTGGGCAGCACTCACGGATACAGTCGGATCCGCATCAACATCAGGTGGAGGAACGTCATCCTCAGACAGGGAAGCAGGGATCTCTGGCTGTGGAACGAGAGGCGCGGGTGGTAAAGCTGGAGCCTCGGGTGGTGGAACGGGATCCTCAGGTGGTGGGACGGGAGTCGATCGGGTGACTCGCCTACGCGGCATGTCCTATAGGAAGAATAAGGACGCCAATCAACCTTGAGAATCGCACGTTAGGGAACTAACTCGGAAGGTTTCGCACTCGGAACCTAATCGTCTAAAACTCATAGTAAACATGTGATGCTGTTCTCGGTTATTCCTAAGTTATGCTCTGATACCAACTTCTGTCACGCCCCGAACCCGGAGACCGGGCTCACGAAATTCCCGATCGCCGAATCCGGCACCGACAGCCTCCATAGTAACACTCTCGGCTCCCGGTATCCATATACCAGGTTCCGATCCTGGGATATACAAGGAGGATTCCTGATAATCCATTTGATTCGTAATGAGCATAACCACAAGCAAAACCACGAAAATAACCACAAGAACATCATCACAAAATCCACTATGAACAAAAACTTTAAGTACAATGCGTCTAAAGGGAAAACAATATACGGAAGGAGATAAAAACTCTGAAAGCTCAGCTGCTCACTCCTGCTGCGGCACAACTACGGCTGCGACCTGGCACTACCTGCACGCATCAATCGTGCATAAGCTTATAGAAAGCTAGAGGGCGGTGTAAAGTGTGTGCGAACGTGCTCAGAATGCAATGCCGGAGTAATGCGGAATCATGCAGATGAGTACGAAAATGCAACCAGCCGTACCAAGGCTATGCAGTACAAGATGTGAATGCTATCAGCCATACCAAGGCCATGCGATGCAATATGTAAGTCAAGCATGCCAATCCTCATACCAATACAACTCCTCACAAGAGCATCAAATCAGTACGGTTCTCAGTCTGGATAATCACCGGGGTTCAGTACACTCCAAATGGCACTGTCTCTCTCCAAGCAGCACAGTCCAAGTGAGCGTAAGAAACCTCACTATCCGCCTGGCCAATAGTCAGCCAATACCTATCCGGCACGTCGATAGCGAACTCATTTCCGAGCTGGTCAAACTCAGCCTAGTAATGCTCCCTGCTCTCGGGCGAGTAAGGCCACACCCCTTTCCAACCGACCACGACACAGTGGGAGACGCAGCCTCATGGTATTCGGCCCTCGTGCGCTCATATATCCACTCGGTCTCGACGTTGGAGTCATCCTCTGGTACCATCGGGTTGAGGGACTCTCACCCAGGGACATCTATGGCGCCCCAATTGCTTAGAACAAGATTTTTTTTCCGGTATCCAACCAGCCACCCACGATATATCTGTGGAGGTTATGGCCCTGATGTCGCTAGGGCATATCACAATCACACAAATGCAAGTGCATGTATCACACTATCAGTCATGCAACCATCCTGCGTGAAGCACGCGCTCATGAGGGCAACTCCGCCTATCAGGGAGCCCGCAAACAGTCTGCCCGAAGGCATATGCAACGATCAGTCCTTTCTCACATCAAGCATACATATGATGCGTATGTGCATGGTCATGAGTCATGGATCTGTACTAAACATGTTACGTAATTATGGGCTCTGCATAAAGGAAATGGGCCTAGACGGCCTAAGAATTCTTAAGTATGGGCCTAAGGGGAGCGGTAATGCGGACATTTAACCAACATTGACCTCACAATGTGGACATCAAACCAACATTGCTCTCAGGGTATGGCCTACTAAAAGTACACATACCAAACGGGCCTTACGCATTACATTGGGTCTCGACCCATGGGCCTTTAAAACATCAAATGGGCCTCAAACTTGGGTCATATACGTATCAAGTGGGCCTCAATAATGGGCCACCAATACACCAGGATAGGCCCAGTCACATGGGTCTCATATGCATATCAGAGTGTCTCAATATCGGACCACAACCACCAAGATGGGCCTAGTTGCATGGCCATAAGAGCGTTAAGTAGATCACACCAATGGGCCCTAAATACATCATAATGGGCCACCTAACATGGGCCCACCAAAATGCTTATTTATCATCTAAACGGTTCATGGGGTCACAAGACCGTGGGCCCACTGTACCGTTTATTTGCCATTCAACCTGTTTATTAGGCCACATGGCCAGGGGCCCATCGTGATGCTTATATAACATCCAACCTGTTCAGCCAGTCACATGGACCAGGGGCCCACGGTATTATTATTATTATTATTATTATTATTATTATTATTATTATTATTATTATTTTTAATGGTCCCTCATTCAACACTGTTTTCTGAAACGTGGTCCACTTGAGATTAGGATGTACCTCATTTTTGGACTCAAGCCTTAAAATGATCTGTTAAAACGGATAGATGGCGTGGATGACACACATACATCATGGTGGGGCCCACGGCTGGGACCGTGAGGCCCAGCCCGTCCGCCCGTCTTTGTCAGCGCCAGCAGCTAGCGGCTGCTGCTTCCTTTCTTCTTCTTCTTCTTTTTTTTTTTTTTTTTTAATTTGGGGCCCATCGAGATGTGATTCACAATCCAGTCCACACATTATGTATGTCCCACTTGTCTGACCGTCCAGAACGAGTTTCAGCTGCATCCAAACATCAGGTAGGTCCCACCAAGTACTTTTATATGTTCTGGCATGTCTTCACATGGTTTTAGAAGGTATGGCCCACCCGGTGATCAGATCACCTCAAGACTTTGGCTCAACGCCTAAAAGGATATGGAGAAGAGGAGGGACGGCATGGATTCAACATATACAACAAGGTGGAGCCCTCATGAACAATGCCCAAATTTTTTTTTTTTTTTTTAAAGGAGCCTCTGTTTCACGTCCAGCGTACAGAGACGTTGGATGTTAGGATTTTTTTTTTTTTGTTGAGGCCACCGAGATGTGATTCACAAATCCAGTTCACCCATTATGTGTGTCCCACTTGTTTAGCCGTCCAGACCGAGTTTCAGCTGTATCCAAGCTTCAGGTAGGCCCCACCAAGTACTTTTATATAATCTGGCATGTCTTTACATAGTTTTTGATGGTATGGCCCACCTGATGATCAGATCGCCATAGAATTTTGGCTCAACGCCTAAAGTAGACTGGAGAATAGATTGGACGGCGTGGATCACATACATACATCAAGGTGGGGCCTGCATGAGCAGCCGACAAAAAAGTAACCTTTTTTTTTTTTAGTTAGCCATGCAGTGAGCCTACGTCCAGCGTCTCTGGACGCTGGACGGTTTGGATGAACACTGCCTCACGGTGGGTCCCACACGTGAGTGGCCCACATTAATCAAGGTGGGTCCCACGTGATCATGGCCCACCATAATATTAAATATTAATAAAATATTATAATATATCATTTAATCTAAATAGGGGGGTGGATCTTCTCCTAAAATGAGGTGGGCCACCCTATTTGATGGATGGAGTAGATTTAACATATTGGTAGGGCCCACTTCATTCTAAGGAAGAGAGAAAGAAAGAAATAGAGAGAGACACGGCGATGGAGTGGAGGGACCCCGCCACTATGGGCCCCTCTTCAATCACAACTTCATACATCAAAGTGGATCCCATCACTTGTGGGCCCTTAAATGGAATCAACGGTGGATCACCCACCTTGTTGGCCTCCTCCTTGCTTCCTTGCACTCCTTAGCTCCTTGCCTCCTCTTTCAATGGTGGTTGATGATGATCCAACGGTTGAGATGAGAGATGTGAGAGTGGGGAAAAGTGGGCCACACTTGGTGTTTGGGAGGGAGAGGAGGTTGGACGTGTGGGTGTTTTGGGAGATGAGGAATGGAATGAGAGAGAGAGGAGTAATGGTAAAAAGGAATGAGGTGGTATGGTGGTTTAATGAAGAGGTAATGGGGAGGTGAGGTTAGGTTTGAAATTTGTGAAAAGAGGTATGGTGAAGGGAGAGAAGAGTTGACTTGGGAGAAAAGAGGGAATGGCCATGAGTACTTGTTGTTGGGTGAGGTGTCATGGAGGTATGGTGGTGTACTTGACTTGATTGATGGGACATCTCGTAGAGATTCCCTCGAGATTCACAACGTGCGGCGTTTCTTCGAACCGAACGCTGACTGACATCTTCCCACCTAGGTATCGGTTCGATGCGTGAGTCGCGGCGTTGGAACCGCGGCGACGGCGCGATCGCTAGGATACAAGTTTCGGATCGAGCCGACTTTGGAATACAGGACTCGGCTTAGGATCGTGCGCAACGTTAGAAATGGGTCGAGGGTTGCTGGAATTCGACCGATAGAATTGCGGAAGCAGACCGAATGGTACGGTTTAGGTTACGGGTCTTACAACTCTCCCCTCCAAATAAAAATTTCGTCCTCGAAATTTGAACTATCATTGTAACTAGTCATAACTCATAATAGAAGAGGAAATAATGCATCGTCATATAAAAATCGGAGACAGCATACAAAATACAATATATGGTCAATCATCAAAGAGGTGGGGATAGCGCTCTCGAATCTCGGCTTCGCGCTCCCAAGACGCCTTATCAGTAAAATGGTGACCCCACTGAACCTTTACTAGGGGTATGACCTTGGTCCGGAGGACCTGCTCCTTCCGATCAAGGATACGAACTGGCTGCTCAATGTAAGAAGCGTCCTCACGAACCTCCAGCGGCTGCCAATCAATAACAGGAACTACGTCTGACCCACACTTCCTCAACATAGAGACATGGAAAACGTTGTGGACGCCAGACAACTGTGGTGGCAAGGCAAGCCGATAGGCCACAGCGCCAACGCGCCCAGTGATCTCGAAAGGTCCTATAAATCTCGGGGCAAGCTTGCCCTTCGCTCCAAATCGAACCACGCCCTTCATGGGCGAGACCTTGAGATACACATGGTCCCCTACATCAAACTCCAAGGGACGATGTCGGCGATCAGCAAAACTCTTCTGCCGACTCTGAGCTGTGCGCATCCTCTGCCTGATGATATCAATAGCCTCTGAAGTCTCCTGCACAAGCTCGGGACCTAGGAGACGCCGCTCTCCAACCTCGGTCCAACAACTCGGAGATCTGCACGGTCTGCCATACAGTGCCTCAAAAGGAGCCATGCCAATGGTCGCCTGATAGCTGTTGTTGTATGCAAACTCAGCTAATCGCAGATGCTCATCCCAGCTACCCCCGAAATCAATAGCACAGGCCCGAAGCATATCCTCAAGGATCTGGTTGACCCTCTCGGTCTGGCCATCGGTCTGCGGATGATACGCGGTGCTGAGCTGCAAATCAGTGCCCATAGCTCTCTGGAAGCTCCCCCAAAACTGAGACGTAAACCTCGAATCTCGGTCAGAAATGATCGAGACTGGAATGCCATGCAGTCTCACAACCTCCTCGATAAATAACCTCGCAAGCCGGTCCATAGACCAAGTCGCACGCATCGCGAGAAAATGTGCCGACTTCGTCAGACGATCCACAACAACCCAAATGACGTCATGACCGCGCTGAGTCCTCGGCAAGCTCATAATGAAATCTGTCGACACGTGCTCCCACTTTCACATCGGGACGCTCAACGGCTGCAATAGACCAGGAGGTCTCTGATGATCGGCCTTGACACGCTGGCATGTGTCACACTCGGCCACAAAACTGGCAATCTGACGCTTCATCCCCGCCCAGAAATATTGTCTCTTCATATCACGATACATCTTCGTCGAGCCAGGGTGGATAGAAAACCGCGATCGATGTGCCTCGGTCATAAGATCTCTGCGCAACTCTGAAATATCCGGGACACATAATCGGCCTCTGAAGCGAAGTCCACCATCAGATCCAATCTGCCAATCTGTCTGACTCTCAGATGCTGCCTCTGCTCGGTAATCCTGTAACGACTCATCTGTCTGCTGAGCATCGATCACCCTTGCAATAAGAGAGGGTTGGATCGACAGGCTCGATAACTGAACGATAGAAGACTGCAGACCAAAATCAAAGTCTTACTCTACTATATCCTCGAGCATCCTCCACTCCTGCATCATCATGTGTGCCACCAGGCCTCGTGGCTGACGGCTGAGGGCATCCGCCACCACGTTTGCCTTGCCTGGGTGGTACTGGAGGTCAAAATCATAGTCTTTCAAAAGCTCCATCCAGCGTCTCTGTCTCATGTTCAGCTCAGACTGAGAGAATAGATACTTCAAGCTCTTGTGGTCAGAGAAGAGCTCGAACCTGACCCCATAAAGATAATGTCTCCACACCTTCAGTGCGAAGACGACTGCTGCCAGCTCCAGATCATGCGTGGGGTAGTTCAGCTCATGCACCTTGAGCTGACGAGACGCGAAGGCTACAGGCCTGCTGTGCTGCATCAGGACAGCACCCAAACCAATACGTGATGCATCGGTAAATACAACAAATCCATCACTCCCAGAGGGAAGAGTGAGGACAGGAGCAGACGTCAGATGGTCCTTCAACTCCATAAATGCTCGCTCGCATGCATCAGTCCAAACAAAATCTGCGCCCTTCCGAGTCAACCTGGTCATTGGGGCAGCAATACGGGAGAAGCCCTCAATGAAACGCCGATAATAGCCCGCCAAACCAAGGAAACTGCGGATCTCGGAAGCTGTCGTGGGCTGGCTCCACTGACGCACTGCCTCAACCTTCGAGGGGTCCACTGCGACACCCTCCCTCGTCACTACGTGACCGAGGAACTTCACCTCCTCCTGCCAAAACTCACACTTCTCCAGTTTCGCATATAACTGGTGGGCACGGAGGGTCTGCAAAGCGATCTCCAGATGCTGCATATGATCCTCACGGGTCCTCGAATATATCAGAATGTCGTCGATGAAGACCACAACAAACTGATCGAGATGTGGACGGAAGACCTCGTTCATCAACTGCATGAAGACCGCGGGTGCATTGGTCAGTCCAAAAGACATGACCTGAAACTCAAAATGACCGTAACGCGTCCGAAAAGCCGTCTTCGGGATGTCCTCCTCTCGGACACGAATCTGATGATAACCGGAACGCAGGTCAATCTTCGAAAAGAACTGTGCACCCTGCAGCTGATCAAATAAATCGTCTATCCTCGGGAGTGGGTACTTGTTCTTAATCGTGACCCGGTTGAGCTCGCGGTAGTCGACGTAAAGCCTCAACGAGCCATCCTTCTTCCTGACGAAGAGTACCGGCGCTCCCCAAGGTGAACTGCTCGGACGTATAAATCCCAACTCACGCAGCTCGTCCAACTGACATGGCTCCTTTTGTTGTATGCAAACTCAGCTAATCGCCTGATAGCTGTTGTTGTATGCGGTCCATAACTTATATGTTGATGACATTCTGTTGGCTAGCAATGATACCAGGATGTTGAGCGACACCAAGAAATTCTTATCTCAAAGATTTGAAATGAAAGACCTTGGTGAAGCTTCTAACGTCATCGGCATTGAGATTCGCTGTGACAGAACACTTGGACTACTCAACCTGTCATAGAGGGCTTATATTACTAGGGTACTCAAAAGGTATGACATGCAAAATTGTGCTTCAGGAAAGTCGCTCATTGTGAAGGGCGACAAATTTGGTCTATTTTGGTGTCTAAAGAATGATCTAGAGAAGAATCGAATGAAAGAATATCCATACGCATCAGTAGTAGGGAGCATCATGTATGCCCAAGTCTGTACACGACAGGACATTGCCTTTATCACTGGAATGTTGGGAATATACCTATCTAATCCAGGAATGCAACATTGGATAGCTGCAAAGAAAGTATTGCGGTATCTTTAGAGAATGAAAGACTTCAGACTCAAATACAAAAGACTGATCAGTTGGAGTTGATCGGATATTCAGACGTAGACTTTGCAGGCTGCGTTGACACTAAGAAGTCTACTTCAGGATACATCTTCATGATGGTGGGAGGAGCTGTGTCGTGGAAAAATGTGAAATAATCTACCACAGCCTCATCCACTATAGAAGCTAAATTTATTACCTGCCATGAGACATCTAATCAGGCACTATGGTTGCAGAGTTTCTTCTCAGGTTTGCGGGTATTGGAGCATATCCCGAAACCATTGAGAATATTTTGTGATAATTCGGCTGCTATTTCCTTCTCTAGTAACAACAAGCATTTGTCAAGGTCGAAGCATATTGACATCAAATACCTTGTTGTAAAGGAAAGAGTTCAGAATGATCAAGTGTCCGTGGAATTTATCGGCACTAAGCAGATGATCTGCTCACTAAAGGGCTCCCTATCACGCCATTTCAGGAGCATGTGACATCCATGGGAGTCATTGATCCCACAGATGTTTTCAGTTAGTGGGAGTTGAGCGTACTTTAATTTTCACAGACACTTAGAGATCTCGTTTTATACAGTTTGTTTGGATGATTTTGATATAAAGCTTTATTTCTACTTCTCTATATATATGCGCAAATTTTGAGTAAGTAGAACTCCAGTCGTGTCTCGTTGGAGACAGGTAAAAGCTTCAGGACCTCTTAAGGATAGACATATATTATCACACTAAAGTGTGTAATCCTTATACCACATTGCCTAGTTCTTGATCTATGTCGTTAAGATTGAAAGTACTTGTGATCGCGCTTAGACTCACTTCGCTTAAATTAAATTTTGTGATGACTACCGCATTTCGATACTAACTGTCTTGATGGACCAGATTGAATAGCATTACTCATACTGTCCAACTGTTTCATTGGTTAACCATTTGGGTATTTTCTTAAAAGATCAAAACTTGTTTTCAAAATTATTATATATGACTATAATTGACGTTGCTCAATGAGGCCCAAGTGGGAGAATGTAAGAACTCTATCTAGTGGGCCTTACTGATCAACGGTCTGAATTGTCATTCAGTTGGACTGGATGATTGAGTAGACCAGTGGGCCCCACTTCAGGTGATTTGCTGCACAACTATGATTGCGCGACTTTACGTACTAGGGCTGGAATGCTATAGCTATCTTACACAGACAACAATTTGAGTTGAATTAGGATGCTGCAATGTGGAGCGTGGGAGAGAGAGTTGTGATGAGTTTCAAACTCTCTCTCCACAGACTCTATATATAAGAGAGTTGGGTCCCCGATCCTACACCACGGCAGAATTCGAGTCCCATCTATAGTTTTACATAAAGGGTGTGAAGGAGAGGAAGATCCTATCTTTATCTTCTCTGGTATTCTATATAGAAGATCTGATATTCTATTCTCAGCAATGGCGTCTCAGTTAGGTAAACCATCTGATCCCTTGATCACCATGTCTTGTGCACAGCTTGATCCGTGGGCCTATTCCGCATGTATGATAAATCCCACATTTTTTGGTTGATCTAGAGTTTCTGTTGAAAGCTCGATCAATTGAAGGTGTAACCCAAAGTTTGCGCATTTTTGCGTAAGTGATATTGAAGCTTAATTTTATATTGGGGCTTAGATAATCGGAAAAATACGAGTATTCTTTTAAGGGGGGAGGGTTTTCATGAGGTGAGAGGGTTTTTAACGATTGTAAAGGGTTTTTCTCGAGGGATTAGGGTTTTCTGAGGTTTGCGCATCATAAGGGGAGATCGGGTGATCATATAATCGAAGAAGACGAGTGATGTAATATAAGGTTTTGATTATAATTGAGATCTCTATTACTTTGTGCCGTGATTTTTTTCTACAAGGACTTTTTACATTAAAATATCATATGTTTGTAGTTATTTATTTTTCGTTTGGTTATCTACTTTATTGTAATATTCTATCTTCATTTATAGTGCTTTCACAAAGCACATGCATTAGCAGTGGTGCTAGATCCCAACCCTTTCCTCCTTTCACTTGCCATGCTCCCAGTGTAGTTAGAAGGCTTGCAAATTCCACACGCTCGTATAACTGTTCAAATCCCACTCAAACACCTTCCAAACATCGAATATATGTGCTACTTGAGCATTTCATAGGATTGGAAATAATGCGAGGATCTTTTGCCTGGATTTGGCTCTTCATGTGGACCACAATCGTACAGAGTAAACTGATGGTTAAAATCTTTTCTAACATGAGGTCTTGGTATTGGTGTGGGGGGATTATCATGGAGTGTGTGTATTGATATGGGTGTGTACTAACAAGCTAACCCAAAAAAATAAAATAATAATAAAATAAATAATTTTTTTTTTCTAACCATTCATTTGTCTTGTTATGCTGTGGCCCACCAGAGGTGTGAAATCTCTTGATTTTTATGCCAAGATCCAAATAGCGTGGCACACTTTATTGAAAGCCCGGATTCTCGCGCATCTGTCGCATTATGACATAGAGCTAGCGTGTGGGTGTATACAACACCCACGCGTGTGTGGAATCAGCGAACCTCCACCCCGATTAGATCATTAGTATAATAGTCCGCGGAGCACCAAACTGTGTAGTCGCAGGAGGACTGAAGGCCGTAGATTCAAGGGCTTTGACGCAATAGGTTGCGTGAGTCAAGTGATTGAACCGCGTATCGTACACGCAAATACCACGATTCAGCAAGCATGCGGTTCAATTAAAGTAGATCCCGCGGTCCACGGTCTATCTGCCTTCGGTTTTTGAATGATAATTTATCGAGTTTTCTACTAGAGAAATTTGAGAATGTGGACCCCACCTTTTATCCTGTTGTTTTTATGAAACAATACAAACCTTGTCTGGGAACTTAGACCTGCTCGGACGGACAGCGAACTTGAGGACGAAAATACCCCTCCCTTCCTTTCCAATACGAGCGCTGACGCTCCTCCGAGAGTTGTACCAACGGCTCAGAAGATATCAAAGTTACATGGCCCCACAGCTATGTATTTATTATATCCACAACGTTCATCCATATTTCGAGATCATTTCGGAGCATTAGCCAAAAAAGAAAAATCATATCCAAAGATCAACTGGACCACACCACAAAGAGCAGCGGGAAAACTGATTTTCACAGTTAAAATTTTTGTAGGGCCCACCATAACATTTATTTTCCATCCAATCTATTCATAAGGTCACAAAGGCTTGGATGAAGAGGAAAAATAAATTTCATAATGATCCAAAACTTCTATAACCCCTAAAAGGGTTTCAATGGTAGACGTTCAATTCCCCACCGCCTTTTACAGTGTGGTCCACTTGATAGTTCGATCTGTCTTATTTTATGTCTCAAGCTTAATATGAGCTCGCCAAATAGATGGACGGTTTGGATATAACACAGACCTCATGATGGGATCCATAAAAGGCGGTGGGGATTACAACAGTAAAATAAAAAAATAAAAAAACCAGGAACCTATAGTTACCGATTATAACCATAGCTATAGCCATAGCCCCTGCTTTTTCAATATGTATCAAAGGTCTTTCGATATATCGAAAAAGGTCCCGAACTGTCCAGCGAGTTTTCCTAAAAATATGTTTATGGCTACGGATTAGAAACGTAGCCATAACTGTCCAGCGAGTTTTCCCTATGGCAACGGATTAGAAACGTAGCCATAACTGTAGTCCGTTGCAGTCTATGCATTTTTTTTTGAAATTTTTGAAAATTTATTTTTTACATGGAGAACTTTATTCTACATACATTTTTCTCTAATACATATTTATATAAATATGTATATATAACCATATAAATTTTTTTTTCTCTTTTAATTCATTTTTTCTCTATTTATTCAACAAGCATATCTCCTAAACTAGAATGATTTACTTAACGTACTACATATAATTTTGGGGTAGGAGAAGCTAACTTAGCCAACAAACCTAGTTATTTTCCAAGATTCCATCGAGTCGATGGTCAAAAATCCATTTCATTCACTTCGTGGTCAATTTCAATCACTTCGCGGTCGAATTAGAAATTGAGCGGGGCAAACATGAAATTGAGCGGGGCAAACTAGAAATTCAGCGGGGCAAATATGAATTTCAGCGTGGGGCAAACACGAAATTGAGAGGGGTAAACTAGAAATTGAGCGATTCAAATGAGATCAAAGTTACATAGCCACACAGTGATGATTTATTACATCTAGATTATTTTAGAGCATTATCCAAAAACCTAAATCATATCCAAAGATCATCTGGACCACACCATAAATAGTAGCAGCAATAATGATTTTCATCGTTAAACATTTTATAGGGCCCACCGTAATGTTTATTTTACATCCAATCTTTTCATAAGGTCACAAACACCTGAATGAAGAGTAAAAATAAATTTCATATTGGTCCAAAACTTTTGTCAGCCCAAAAAAGGGTTTCAATGGTAGATGTTCAATCCTCTACTGATTTTTGCAGTGTGGTCCACTTGATAATTAGAACTGTCTTATTTTTCATCTCAAGCTTTAAGACAAGCTCCCCCAAATGGATGTACGATCTGGATATAACATATGCCCCGTGATAAGACTCACAGAACTCTCTCTCATAGCCACTCTCTTATATAAAATGCATTCGGTCCCTAACACAGACCTCATGTTTGCCCCGCTCAATTTCATATTTGCCTCACTCAATTTCTAGTTTGCCCCACTGAATTTCATGTTTGCCCTGCTCAATTTCATGTTTGCCCCGCTGAATTTCATGTTTGCCCTGCTCAATTTCTAGTTTGCCCCGCTCAATTTCTCGTTGGTCCTGCTCAATTTCATGTTTGTCCCGCTGAATTTCTAGTTTGCCCCGCTGAATTTCTAGTTTGCCCCGCTCAATTTTCAGTTTGCCCCGCTCAATTTCATGTTTGCCCCGCTGAATTTCCAGTTTGCCCAGCTCAATTTCATGTTTGCCCTGCTCAATTTTCAGTTTGCCTCGCTCAATTTTATGTTTGCCCCGCTCAATTTTCAGTTTGCCCTGCTCAATTTCTAGTTTGCCCCGCTCAATTTCATGTTTGCCCTGCCCAATTTCTAGTTTGCCCCGCTCAATTTCATGTTTGCCCCGCTCAATTTCATATTTACCCCGCTCAATTTTTAGTTTGCCCCGCTCAATTTCATGTTTGCCCCGCTCAATTTCTAGTTTGCCCCGCTTGATTTTCAGTTTGCCCCGCTCAATTTCATGTTTGCCCCGCTCAATTTCTAGTTTGCCCTGCCCCGCTCAATTTTCAGTTTGCCCCGGTCAATTTCATGTTTGCCCCGGTCAATTTTCAATTTGCTCCTCTCAATTTCATGTTTGCCTCGCTCAATTTCTAATTTGCCCTACTTAATTTTTATGTTCGCCCCGCTCAAAGGATATCAAAGTTACTTGGCCCCACAATTATGTATTTATTATATCCACAACGTTCATCCATATTTCAAGTTCATTTGGGTGCTTTATATATATATATATATATATATATATATATAAAGTATCATATCCAAAGATCAACTGGACTACACCACAAAGAGCAGCGAGAAAATTGATTTTCACTGTTAAAAATTGTAGGGCCCACCATAACATATATTTTCCATCCAATCTATTCATAAGGTCACAAAAACCTGAATGAAGAGAAAAAACAATTTTCATAATGATCCAAAACTTATATGACCCTAAAAGGGTTTTAATAGTAAACGTTCAATCCTCCGCTGCCTTTTACAGTGTGGTCCACTTGATAGCTAGATCTGTCTTATTTTTTGTCTCAAGCCTTAATACGAGCACGTCAAATAGATGGATGGTTTGGATATAACATATACCTTATAATGGGACCCACAAAATGCCGTGGGGATTACAACCCAAAAAAACCCTATAGCTATGGATTATAATCGTAGCCATAATTGTAGCTTCGATATATCGAAGATCTTTCGATATTATCGAAAAAGTCCAGAACTGTCCAACGAGTTTGCCTCAAAAATCTTGCAATTTTCGATCCACTATGGCTACGGATTATAACCGTAGCCATAACCGTAACAGACTGCGTGGGCGACAGTGCCACGGCAGTCTGTTTTTTTTTTTTTTTGCTTTGTTGCTTTTGTGGTCCCATCATGAGGTCTGTGTTATATCCAAACCGTCCATCTATTTGGCGAGCTCATATTAAGGCTTGAGACGAAAAATAAGATAGATCTAACTATCAAGTGGACCACACTGTAAAAGGCAGTGGGGAATTGAATGTCTACCATTGAAACCCTTTTCGGGGTGACAGAAGTTTTGGATCATTATGAAATTTTTTTTCCTCTTCATCCAGGTCTTTGTGACCCTATGAATGAACTTATACGGGGAGGATTTCTCACGAACATCACAGTGGGCCCCTAAAGGTTTCTAATGGTTGACGCTCATTCAACACTATTTCCAGTAATGTGGTACACTTGAGATTTGGATATACCTAATTTTTGGTCTCATATCATAAAATGATGTGGAAAAATATATGGACGACATGGATGAAAAGCATACATCATGGTGGGGCCCACAGACCACCGACCATCCGCCATTGGCTAGTGGCAAGGGGAGTACCCAATCCGTTTAGCCAAAGGAGGGGTATTTTCGTCCCCAAAATCGCTGTCCATACGAGCAGGTCTAAGATTCCAAACAAAGTTTGTATTGTTTCATAAAAACAGCTGGATAAAAGGTGGGTCCACAGTCCCAAATTTCTCTTTCTACTATACATCCAAGCCAATTGTAATAATATATGTCGGGATTCTACCCCCACTAGATTTTTTTTTTTTTTTTTTTTTTTTTTTTTTTTTTTTCAACCAGCCAAACGTTTTATATGTTGGGATCCTTTTGTGTTGGGGATTCCCAAAAGAACAATCAGGTTAAATATATCACCATTTGATCATATAAAAGATATAAAAGCTATGGTGACGGTACATATTCAAAACAAAAAAGCCAAATGATCAAAGGGTTGGTACAATTCAACTGTGCTTTAAAAAAACTTGAAGAGCTTTTATTTGTTGGTTGACCATCCTTTAAAAAATGAGAAACATTCGTATACATGGTTTGGATCACCGGAAGGTGACCAGGATTCAAAAGGTTTTTGGTCCAAATGATGTGGTCGTCGTGGGAGCCCATCCTTTCCAAACTTAAGGTTTTTATTTATTATTTATTATTTTTTTATGACATGCATCTACTCTTTTACATGCCACTTTTATCACAGCTACCCTGGTACGGTGGGTATAGCTGTACATGGGTCGAACCGAGTCGAGCATAGCTTGACTTGGCTCGGCCACTAGCTGACCCGAGCTCAAACTCGGCTCGGCTCGGTCCTCGAACCTAACTGGCCAGCTCAGCTCAATTTGGTCAGCAACTTGGGTGTTCGAGCCGAGTTCGAGCCTGTGAGACATTAATTGTCTCAAACACATACATTGCAACTTCAATTTTTCACAATATGCAAAACAACCACAACAGTTTATAAGTATTTCATCAAACACTCAGTAGGTAGCATCAGAATCAAGATAGAAGGGTAATTTTATTATGTAATATATATATATATATATATATATATATATATATATATATATATATATATATATATATATATATTTGTAGTTAATTTGTTTTATATCCATACCTTCGTGGCCACTAGTTGATCCAACGGAAAATGTATGCACCTGAAACAACACTTTGTTGACTCATTTCATCAAACATTTGGTAAGCAACATCAATATTAAAATAACCAAGGCACCGAACTAGTTCGATCCGAGTTCGATTCAAGTTGAGGTTCGATCTGAGTCGATTCGAGCTTGAACAAGTTCAAACTCAACTCGAAATTTTTTCGAGCTCTGAAAATCGGTTCGAACTCAATTTCGAATTACCAAGTCGAATTGAATTTTTTCGAGTCGAGTCGAGCAAGTTAACCGAGCTAAACTCGGTTTGTATACAACTCTAATGGTGGGCTCTCATTTTAAAAGGAGAAATGTTTTATTTATTTATTTATTTTTAAAGGGACATGAGCCTATTAAAAACTGAAATTCAGCCTACCCCTTGGCCGATCTGATCCGTTTATTTTAATTGGATAGTCGTGAACCCACAGTAAGATTTTTTCCAATTCTGTTTGAAGTTCTCTATGGGCCACAAAGACACTAATATAGTGCATTAATTTTAAACAATTTTCTCTTATGTGGTCCATCTATGATAAGTTTTGCCTTTAAACTTGGGCGGATGACATAAAATTAAAACCCCTTACATATGGACGGGATACATTTACTTCAAGATAATCTAGAGGGCCCCATATAAGAGGTGGATGGGTTCAAAACTTGAGGCCCTTGCCGCATGAGGGTCGTTTTGTCGTTTCCTTCTTCATTCATTGGTTGTTTTCGTAGGAGGGTGTGAACGGGAGGATGTTGTTTTTTATTCCCTTCCTTCCTTCTTCCTTCCTTTTCATTCCTTGGTTCCATTTATGATTGTTTTTTGATTTTTTTTTTTTTGATTTTTTATATGAATGGTGGGAGTTTGTGAAAAAATGGAGTGTGATGATTTCCTTTATACTTTTTTTTTTTTGCCTAGTTGGGTATGATTAGTGAGAGTTTGTGAAAGGAAAGAAGCTATGGTGGTCCCCCTTTATAGTTGTTATGAGTTTTTTTTTTTTTTTTTTTTATTTTTTATTTTTATTGTATGAATGGTGGGAGTTTATGAAAGATAGGAGAGTATTGTGGACCACTGATATTCACTATGGACCGATGATATTAATTATGAACCGCTGATATTCAGTTGATGACCACTGATATTCGGTTGAGGATTGTTGATATTTAGTTGAAGACCGCTAATATTCAGTTGAGGACCGATAATATTCAGGTGGTCTTGGAATATCAACTGTCCTCAACTGAATATCAATAGTCCATGTTGAATATCAACGATCCTCAACTGAATATTAGCGGTACTCAATTGAATATCAACGGTCCACTTTAATATATTTGTAGTCCTCATTGAATATCAATGGTCCATTGCTAATATTTACGGTCCATAATAAATTCCACCATTAATATCAATGGCGCCCCTCTATTAATATACATTGTCCTCATTGAATATTAACAGATCGGCAGTCTACAGCAAATTCCACGATCCATATTATCTCACCATTCATAAAAAAAAAATGACCCCCACACTCTCCTCTCTTTCACGGAGTCCCACTATTCATATAAAAAAACCACAATAACTATAAAAGGGAACTATCACACTCTCCTCTCTTTCACAAACTCCCACCAATCATACCCAATCAGATAAAAAACAAAAATAAGCATAAAGGGAACCACCAGACTTCCTATCTTTTACAAACTCCCACAATTCAAAATTCTTCCATTACAAAATCAATACAATACAATACAATACAATACAACATTCTTCCATTATAAAAATTCATTCATTATAACATTTTTCCACACCATCCTCCCTTTCAAAAACTTGCACCATTCATACAAAAAACAAAAACAAAAAATAACTATAAAGGAAATCAATGAAGGAATAAGAAAGAAGGAAGTGATTCAAAAAACATCATCATTCCTCTCACACCCTCCTCCCCTCCCATGAAAAAAAAAATCAAGGAAGAAGGAAACAATCAAATGACCATTGTGCTGCAAGTGCCCCATATTTTGAACCCACCCACATCTTATATGGGGCCCATTGAGTTATCTTGAAGCAAAACTATCCTATCTACATGTAATGGATTTTAATTTTATGTTATCGGCCCAACTTTGAGAGAAAAACTCATCACATATAGACCACACTAGAGAAAATAGTTCAAAATTAAAACACAACATTAATATGGTTGTGGTCATAAAGAGTTTCAATCAAAAAATTGAAAAAACCCTTCCATAGGTTCATGGTTTTTTAATTAAAATGAACGGATCAAATCGGCCAATGGGTTAGCAAAATTCTTATTTTTGGTGGGGCTTATGCTCATTAAAAAAAAAAAAACCTTTCTCCTTCTGAAGTAAGAACCCGTCGTATGAATAGCAGCTATGGCAGATGGTCATTTTTGTCCTAACAAAAATGAAAAAGTGCCCAAATTTTTTTAAAAAAATACTCAAGTCTGGAAAGGACGTACTCATAGCACAACTAGGGCACATTATAAGGCTATTTGGACCAAAAACTTGGTTTCAAAGGCTAAAGCTGTCCTGCCCCGCTTGGACTGTAATCAGTTCACGCAGGGCTCTATTAGGCCCACTCTAATGTATGGGTTTCATCCACATTGTCCATCCATTTTTGCAGATCATTTTACATTATAAGCCCCAAAATGAGGTAGATTCAATGTTCAAGTGGACCACGCAGTAGGAATTTAACACCCACCATTAAAAATTTATTGGGAGTTGCATAAGTTTTATTTATTTATTTATTTTTATTGAACACACGCACACACACCCACACACTCATGCCTTAGTGGGATTTCACCACCTATGGATACTCGAACCCTTGACCAGGTGTTGAAACTCCTTAGAGTCTACCACCGGAGCTGCATAAGTTTTGGATTAAGTCGAAATTTATATTTTGCCTTCATCAAAGTCTATATGACATTATGAAATGGTTATATGGCAATTAAACATCATGTTGTCCCCAGGGAAGGTTTCAATAGTGGGTGTCATTGATTATCATCTTTGTTTCCTAAAATGATCTGGAAAAATAGATGGATGGCGTGAATAAAACTCATACACCACTGTAGGTTCTACGGAGCCGCTATCTGGATGGTTGCAGTACTAGCAAAGGTAGCAGATTGCATCTGACCCTTTTTATTTTTAGGTTAGCTTGTTAGTACACACCTTGCTATTCTGCTATTTGTACACCCTCCACTGTACTAGCACGAAGCAGATTGCGTCTGACCCTGCCTAGGGGTATACATCGAGTCGAGCTGGCCTTAGCTTAAACTCGGCTCGGCCACTGGCTGACCTCAGCTCGAACTCGGCTCGACTCGGTCCTTGAGCCTGACTGGCCAGCTCGGCTCGATTCAGTCAGCAGCTCGGGCCAAGTTCAAGCCAAGATCAAGCTGAGTTCGCCATTGAGGCATTTCCATAAACACCTGAACTGCAACTTCAAAATTCCACTATTTTACAAGCAGAGGCAATGGTTTTACAAGTGTTTTATCAAACACCTTCTAAGCAACATAAAAACCAATAAAAACAAAGAGAAAAAAGAGAAAAAGGGTATTTGTTTCATGTACTCCATCACCAACCATCTCTATCTCAACAAACCCAACATTTGAAATAGTGGAGCTGAGGTGGGCTTTCCTTCCTTTCTCCTTTTCTACTAGTGGCGGGCGTTAGCTTTGGTGTGACATAGGTTGCAGAGAATTGATCGGATGGAAATTGAGAGACAAGGCAGAGAAATGGTTGCAGATAAGAAAGGTCAAGAGGCAAATGATCGGATGGAAATTGAGAGATCGGCAGTTGAAGCCGTTGGTGAGCAAAATCAATGGCAAAGTAACTGAGCTAGATTCGAGCTGGATTCGATTCGAGCCGAGTCGAGTTGGGGCCTGCTCGAACTCAGCTTGAACTCATTTTCAAGCTCAAAAAAACAGCTCAACTCAGCTCGAACTGAGTCAAATTGAGCTTTTTGAGTCGAGTCGAGCAAGCTAACCGAGCTAGCTCGGTTCATGTAGCCTAACCCTGTCCAGGCGATAATCCAACCATACATGGGCTTCTATGGGGCCTACCATGATGTGTCTGTTTATATATCCATGCCGTTCATCCATTTTTCCAAATGATTTTAATGTCTAAGTTCAAAACTTAGGCAGATACAACGCTCGAGTGGACCACACCAAATAGTTAGCTTGAGTTGCATTAAATGCACAGAGCATTAAATAAAAGAAGTGTGGTACCCTTGAGCGTTGGATCTACCTCATTTATGGGCTCATACTTAGAATGATCTCAGAAAATAAATGGATGACGTGGACAAACAGATATACCACGGTGGGTCCCACAGGAGCCCCTATATATTCAGATTAATGTCCGGACAGGATCAGATGCTATCCACTTCCACAAAGAAAACCTCTAATTTATTGCAGAGGGTTGTTTTTTTCAATTTATTTTTTTATTTTTTAGCTGCGCGTCTACAATACATCAATACACATCGATAGAGAAAAATCGCATTGATTGTACAATTAGGATTGTGCATCTGATCAATGTGAGTTTATGCTGTAGCATAGCCATCGTGGGGCCCGCAATTTGGAAGGTTCCGATTGATATACATGTAGCCACATGGACAAGATGCGGATTGCGTCCTACCCCCGCCCATGTCTAAGTCTCGAACGGCAGTTCTGCAGGCGGGCCCACCGTAATGTATCTGTTTATCCACGCCGTCCATCCCTTCTATCAAATCATTTTAAGGCATGTGGACAATAATTAGGCAGATCCAACGCTCAAATGGACCACACCAAATAATAAGCTTGGGTTGCATTAAATGCGCAATGTATTAAACGCAGGTTGCATTAAATGCAAGAGTCATCTGTTGTGTGGTCCACTTGATAGTTGGATCTGCCTCATTTTTGTCTTAATACCTTAGAATGATCTAAGAGAAGGGATGGACGGCGTGGATAAACAGATACATCACGGTGGGCCCGCCGACAGAACTGCCCGTTCGTGGCTAGAGACGGGCGGACGCAATCCGCGTCCCACATGGATGCAATCCTAGCAAGTAGAGGGCGATGGTTCGTACGGATGCAATCCTAACAAGTAGACATGGCATATATGTAATCATGGTCACAAATCCCGCTATTGGCAATCTATGGGCATGAGAATTCCGCCGGAGATTTTCATATAATTACGTTGTCCTCGATATATTATTAGTAATCGCACTAAAACTAAAATATTAAACAGTTGGGAGTATAGAATTTGCTTTTCCGTACCCTTAAAAAAACAGGTGTACAATAAACTAACTGTCATAGGTTAAGTGATCATTGTTGCGTGTACCTTTTCTTAGATTTCTTCACCCAAGTTGGGTAGGCTGGGTGAACAAAGTGATTGTTGGCTCTCATGGCCCCACCCCGTGAAATTTATGTAAAATCCCTATTGCAATTAGGTGAGTTACCTATGTTAGGCTTGGAGCCCAAAAATGATGTAGAGCGGGTCGCGGACAATTACATGGCAAAGATGGATCAGAAAAGGCCCGGTCGGCGACAGAAGTAATCTAGACCATCAGACCTTAAATCAGGCGTATCTCGCAATCCGGGATGAGTTAGCCGACGAAAAATATATGATTTTGGGGTAGAACGAGCTACTTTAGCCAACCAACCCGCTACGCCGGGTTGCGACGCTCGGAATTGCGAGAAACCCCTGATTTGACGGTCGTTTCCCTGTTTCAATTTCGTTTTTACTATAAATAGTAAGTTTTAGTTTGCTTATAACTCTTCATCCATCGGGCTTTAGGAGTTGCGCCCAACGTGAAAAGAGCTTAGAATAATTAGGAGAACGGGTTGGTGAAGCCAAACAGGACACTTACTATTTTTGGCCGAAAACCTTGCGCACTAGTAGACATCACGACCATTTATAAATAGTAAGTTTACTATTTATAGTAAGTCGCGAATTCTAGGAGTCCTAGTTGTAGTTTGATTCTGATTTCTTTCCCACTGCTTAGTACCCTTATTTAAAGGGTTGTGAACTCGTTTTTATTCATTCATTAATCTATTTCGAATTTATTTAGAATTTATTTCTATTTTTTGCTCTCTTTTCTCGTGGATTCGAGAAGTCTCTGTGAGGAGTCCAGAGAAGTTCCGTGGATTCGGAATAGTTATCCTCTTGAGGAAGACGATGCTCGACCTCACGTCCTCCCCTGCGTCAGTTTGGTATCAAAGCGAGGTTTCTCCTCGGGTCGATGGCTTCTAACGACGGGTCGGGCAACAATCCCATAGGCGGTGCTCCTGGAAATTTTCCTTTAACGGCGGCAACTTTTCAAGCAGCGCAGCAAGAGAATTGGCAAGCCATGCAAGGGCTGCAGGCTTCCATGGACCGCATAACGAATCTCTTGGCAGAAACCCTAGGGCAACTCCGTGTTCCTGGTGGTAATCCTCCACCACCAATTGCTGAAACCCGTAATCGCCCTGATAGCAGGATAATACCAGCAGTGCATCCAAGGGTCGTCCCTGAGGACGAGGGCTCCAGTGAAGAGGAGATCGATGACGTGATCTTCCAACACCTCAGGCAAGGCGGCGATCGGGTAGATCGAATAGATCGAGACTTCAAGATACGGGTTGATATTCCTAACTTCAATGGCCAGCTACACATTGAGGATTTTCTCGATTGGCTTTCTGAAGTTGAGCGATTTTTTGACTATATGGACATCCTTGAAACAAAGAAGGTCAAGCTTGTGGCCTATAAGTTGAAAGGAGGAGCTTCAGCTAGGTGGGAACAACTGCAACTCGCACGAACCAGGCAGATGAAAGCACCAATCCACACATGGCAGCGAATGAAACAGCTACTACGTGCCCGATTCCTCCCTAGCGATTACGATCAGGTATTATTCCAACAATACCAAAATTGTCGACAGGGTAGTCGGTCGGTGAGAGAGTACACAGAAGAATTTTACCACCTAGCGGCGCGCAACGATTTGGTCGAGACTGAATTGCAGCAAGTCGTCCGATTCAACGGTGGATTGTGTATGACGATCCAAGATCGGGTCCAGATGCAGTGGGTCTGGACGATGAATGATGCGATCAAGTTGGCTACTCGGGCAAAAGCGCAACTTGAACGTTCTAACACACGGGCCTATCCTACTGCGAGGATCACTGTGGCAGGTCCACCCCAGGGAGCTCCATAGCCTAAGGGGAAGGAGCCCGTAGGAGTACGCACTCAACCTCCTACGTCTGAGAACTGAGATCAGGGAAGCGGGCAAGCTAGGCCCCAAAGGGGCGTATCGACTGCTGCTGGTTCAAGTACAATCCTGAACCCTTATGCTCAGCCAAGGCCCAACAACTACTATCATTGTGGCCAACCAGGCCACCTGTCAAATACTTGTCCCCAGCGAAAAGTGGCAAACATCGCCATTAATGATGGTAGTGCTGATAATGCTTATGAAGATCCAGATATTGAAGAACAGGAGCATACTACCGAAGACAAGGTAGAAGATTCAGGTTGGGTTCAGCAAGATCACGGTGAGTCGCTCGTCGTGAGGCGACTATTATATGCACCAAGAAAAGAAGTTCATCCACAGCGGCATAACATCTTTCGCACTAGGTGTACGGTGAATCGAAAGGTTTATGACGTGATCATTGACAGTGGAAGCAGCGAGAACATCGTCTCCAGGGTCATGGTGGAAAAATTACAATTGAAAACGGAGCGTCATCCCTCTCCATATACAATCAGTTGGATCAAGAAGGTCAGTGAAACAAAGGTAACTGAACGGTGCACCATATCTTTTTCCATTGGCAAACATTATAAGGATGAAGTAGTATGCGATGTGGTTGACATGGAAGCATGTCACATACTACTCGGTCGACCCTGGCAATCTGACCATGACGTCACTCATAAGGGGCGAGATAACATATATATCTTCGTCAAGGACGGCCGGAAGACTATATTGGCCCCTATGGATCCAGAGGGACCACCTGAAACTTTTAAAGTGGAGGGTCGTTTCCTCTTAACCATATGAGACTTCGTGGAAGAATCCAAAGAAACAGGACAGACTTATGCACTAGTTGTGAAAGGGGAAGAACTCGAACCTACCATCATCCCTGAAAAACTAAGGCCATTGTTACAGGAAATCAAAAAAATTTGGCCCGATGATCTTTCCGATGGGTTACCCCCTATGCGAGATATTCAACACCATATCGACTTTGTCCCTGGGTCCAGTTTACCTAATCGTCCTCATTATCGAATGGGCCTGAATGAGTGCGAGATTCTGCAGGGACAAGTAGAGGAATTGATCCGTAAGGGTCTTATTCGAGAAAGCATGAGCCCATGTGCTGTACCAGCTCTACTAACTCCAAAGAAAGATGGAGTTGGCGCATGTGTGTCGACAGCCGGGCCATCAACAAAATCACCATAAAATACAGGTTTCCTATACCACGGTTGGATGATATGTTGGATATGCTAGAGGGCGCAAAAATATTCTCTAAATTGGACTTAAGGAGCGGCTACCATCAGATTCGAATACGGCCGGGTGATGAGTGAAAAACAGCCTTTAAGACCAAGGAAGGATTGTACGAATGGATGACCATGCCTTTCGGTCTTTCTAATGCGCCTAGCACATTCATGAGGTTGATGAACCAAGTTCTGAAACCTTTCATTGGGCGGTTCGTTGTGGTTTATTTTGATGATATTTTGATATACAGTCAAGACGAAACCACCCATATGGAGCACCTCAAGAAGGTCCTTCAAGTGCTCACTGAAAATAAACTGTACCTCAATTTAAAAAAGTGTAGCTTCATGACTGATAGCCTATTGTTTCTGGGTTTTGTGGTTACATCCACAGGCATTCGAGTGGATGAGGAAAATGTGACGATAATCAGAGAATGGCCGGTTCCTAAAAATATTCACGAAGTGCGAAGTTTCCATGGACTAGCGACATTCTATCGTCGGTTCGTGAAAAATTTCAGTACCATTGTGTCACCGATCACAGTTTGCATGAAGAAAGGGTAGTTTCAGTGGACTGACGAAGCCGACAGGAGCTTTGCCGAAATCAAGCGCAGATTATCCACGACCCCGGTTCTTGTACTTTCCAAATTCGACAAACTATTTGAAGTCGAATGTGATGCCTCATATGTCAGGATTGGGGGAGTTTTGTCTCAAGAAGGTAGGCCGGTAGCCTTCTACAGTGAGAAACTTAGTGATGCACGCAAGAAGTGGTCTACATATGAGATCGAGTTGTACGCGGTGGTCCAGACACTGCGACACTGGTGACATTATTTGATTCAAAGGGAATTCATACTTTACACGGACCATCAAGCCCTCAAGTTTATTAATAGTCAAGCTAACATTAACCGTGTGCATGCTAGATGGATCTCATTTTTGCAGGAATTTACATTCGTGCTAAAGCATAAGTCAGGGCAACAGAACAAAGTAGCTGATGCGCTGAGTCGTCGTGCAACTTTGTTAGTCACTATGAGCAATGAAGTTGTCGGGTTCGATCGCCTCAAAGACATATATGCCCACGGCGATGACTTTAAGGACGTATGGGTTAGATGTCAGGAAGGTCACCTCGGTGACTTACATATACAAGACGGGTTCCTTTTTAAGGGAAATCGACTATGTATCCCAAAGAGTTCGCTAAGGGAACAGATAATCCAAGAGCTACATGGAGGTGGTCTCAGTGGACACCTTGGGCGAGACAAGACGCGAGCTCTTGTGGAAGAACGGTATTACTGGCTGCAATTGGTACGTGATGTGGGAAAGGCAGTCCAACGCTGTTATATTTGTCAGACTTCCAAGGGGCAATCTCATAATACGGGCCTCTACACCCCGTTACCCGTGCCTGACGGCCCTTGGGAGGATTTATCTATGGACTTTGTGCTTGGTCTCCCACGAACACAACGCGGCATGGATTCGGTGTTCGTGGTAGTAGATCGTTTTTCCAAGGTGGCGCACTTTATTTCATACAAGAAAACTCTCGATGCAACACACATGGCGAATCTATTCTTCAGAGAAATTGTGCGGCTACACGAGGTTCCCAAGACTATTACTTCTGACCTTGACACGAAGTTCATAAGCTACTTTTGGCAGACTTTGTGGACTCGATTCGATACATGCCTTCAGTTCAGCAGCGCGTACCACCCACAGACTGACGGCCAAACTGAGGTTGTGAATCGCACGTTGGGAAACCTCCTTCGATGTATTTCAGGAGAAAAACCGAAGCAGTGGAATTTGGCCTTGTCTCAAGCGGAGTTTGCATTCAACAACATGGTGAACCGCTCGACAGAAAAATTCCCGTTCCAGGTTATTTACGGACGAGTACCTCGCCATACACTAGACTTGGTCCCTCTGCCCAAGCTCCCAGGCATGAGCATTACAGCAGAACATATGGCAGACAAAATCATGGGCATTCATGCGGAGGTACAGAACAAGCTACATGCCTTGAACGAAAGTACAAGGAGCAAGCGGACAAGCATCGGCGACAGAAAGTGTTCGAGGTGGGCGACCAAGTAATGGTCCATCTGCGTAAAGAAAGATTTCCAACCGGAACGTACAACAAGTTGAAGAATAAAAAGATTGGACCGGTACCAATCATCTGAAAGATCAATGACAACGCTTATGTTGTTGATCTTCCAGATGATATGGCGATCTCACGAACTTTCAATGTCGCGGACCTAACTGAGTATTATGAACCAGCGCATAATGATAACTCGAGGACGAGTTCTTTTGAAGTGGAGGAGACTGATGTAGAGCGGGTCGCGGACAATTACATGGCAAAGATGGATCAGAAAAGGCCCGGTCGGCAACAGAAGTGATCTGGACCATCAGACCTTAAATCAGGCGTATCTCGCAATCCGGGATGAGTTAGCCGATGAAAAATATATGATTTTGGGGTAGAACGAGCTACTTTAGCCAACCAACCCGCTATGTCGGGTTGCAACGCTCGGAATTGCGAGAAACCCCTGATTTGACGGTCGTTTCCCTGTTTCAATTTCGTTTTTACTATAAATAGTAAGTTTTAGTTTGCTTATAACTCTTCATCCGTCGGGCTTTAGGAGTTGCGCCCAACGTGAAAAGAGCTTAGAATAATTAGGAGAACGGGTTGGTGAAGCCAAATAGGACACTTACTATTTTTGGCCGAAAACCTTGCGCACTAGTAGACATCACGACCGTCTATAAATAGTAAGTTTACTATTTATAGTAAGTCGCGAATTCTAGGAGTCCTAGTTATAGTTTGATTCTGATTTCTTTCCCATTGCTTAGTACCCTTATTTAAAGGGTTGTGAACTCGTTTTTATTCATTCATTAATCTATTTCGAATTTATTTAGAATTTATTTCTATTTTCTGCTCTCTTTTCTCATGGATTCGAGAAGTCTCTGTGAGGAGTCCAGAGAAGTTCCGTGGATTCGGAATAGTTATCCTCTTGAGGAAGACGGTGCTCGACCTCACGTCCTCCCCTGCGTCAAAAAATCAGCCCCATCTGTAGTTCAAGTGGACCACAAGATTGGAATTGGAAATAATGTATAAGGCAAACCTCAGTCTCTAACTATTTTACTTCTTGTGGCTTAATTGAATCACGAGTGAGTCTTAATGTTTAGTCCCTAGCTAGGCTTAATTTTGGTGTAGCATATAATGATGGGAGTGAATTTCATGTCATCATCGTAGTGGGTCTCGTAGAAATCAAGGGTGGATATCTCTCTCTTAATTATTTTCTTTGGTGTGGCTCAGTCAAATCACGAGTCAACATGATTTTTTGGCCTTGGCTTAACATGGAGTTAGGCATCTAATGGCCCAAGTGGATTTCACATACACACCACAATAAACCGAGCACAAAATCAAAGGCAGAATCCCTCCCGCAAGTTTTGGAGATTGAAAGGGAATTTTATGGGATGCCCACTGTTTGTTTTTCACAGGTTGACTGTGATGTATATATGAGCTCCACTCTGGCCATTAGATATGTAATCCCACTTTAGGCTTAGGAAAAAAAATTGACTTGTTGTTTAGTTAGATCACACCTAGGGGTGTTAATGGGCTAGGTTGGGGCTGGGCAAAGCTTTGTCCAAGCCCAAACCCAGCCTAAGCTTGCAATGGGCTAAAAATTTTCTACCCAAGCCAGGGCTGAATTTTTTATACCAGGCTCGACCTGGCCCAGGGTGCTAAAGAAATTTTAAAATTTTGAAAAATAATGTAAGTACAATCTTGATCTTTTAAGGGGCCCACCATGTTGCATATTGTTCACACCCCAAGTATAGGGTTGTGATGTAGTAATAATCTCGGTAAGACCGAGGTTGAATCCACAGGGACTGTACCTTGTACGTAATCTGAAAGTAACTTAAACTAGAACTAAGCGAAGATGTAATCTAAATCAAGAAATTTTAAGAGAATAATTGTGAACTATTTATCTAAAACTTGTAAAATTCAAAGGTGGGAAACTAGGGTGCCAACCACTCGTAGCAATTGGGAAGCTACCTTGTAATGATTCAAAGACACAACTGGAATCAGAGTCATATTGTAAGCCCCGTATCCTAGACCGTACCGTTCTGTACGTTCCCGCAGTCTTTCCGGTCGAATTCCTGGCAACCTTTGACCCTTAATCGGCGTTGCGCTTGACCTTGATTCACACGTCGTTAATCTGATTCGACTCAACCCGAGACTTGTACCATTGCGACTGCGCCGTCTCTGCGGTTCCGATGCCGCGATTCACACGCCGTCTCTATTTATTTTCTTGTATACCTAGGGTCATCTAGACCGTTTACTTTAGTGGAGAAGGGATCCCCACCGTTGGATTTTGGATTTAATGGGCCCATGTGTAATGGGACCCACTTGATTATGTTTGGTTGCAAGGGAGGGCCCATAGTGTCGGGTTCCCTCCATCACGCGTGTCCCACTCTCTATCTCTCACTCTCTCCCCCTTTCTTTTATGTTTTTGTGTGATGATTTGGCTGTGTGGCCCACTTGAATGGAACCCATCATGAAGTAAGTATCTTACCCAAGCCGTCTATGAGTGGGGTCCACCCTTGTGTGTTGTACCCGCACCATCCATCATGTGTGGCCCACCTAAGCATGGCCCACCTCAGTGTATGTGCAACGTCAAGCCGTCCAGCGTCTAGGGACGCTGGACGTTACTGGAAAAAAACACAAATATTAGCTTTTTCCAAGCTGTTGGGGTGGGACGCTCATGCAGGCCCCACCTTGATGAATAAATTCAATCCGTGCTGTCCATTCCATTCTCCATATCATTTTAGACGTTGCGCCGAAAAATGAGGTCGATCCGGTAATCAGGTGGGCCATACCATAAAAAAACTCTGTTTCCTACCGTTCAAAGCTTTTAGGACCCACCTTGCTGCACCTACACACCAAACATAATGTATATTAGACTCGTTTTGTGCATTTCGAGCCATAGAATCCACTGGACGGAGTGGATTCTTCGGTAGCGGGCCCCACATGTAATTTTCCGCTGAAAAAAAAGAAAGAAGAAAGGAAGGAAGCAACGCTGTTGCTGTGTCAGGCTGCGGCTGCCTACGCACCTGCGCCAGTGGCGGGCGGACAGGCAGGCACCCACTGCCCCTGCCGTGGGCCCCACCATGATGTTTATGTGTCATCCATCCCGTTCATTGGATGGGCCACCTCCTGGAGTGGGCTCCTTCCAAAAATCAGGTCCATCCAATTCTCTGATGGCCCACACCAAAGGAAACAGTGTGAATTGAAGGTCTACCATTGAAACCCTTTTTAGGCCCACAGAAGTTTTGGATCAAGGTGAAATTTTTTTTCACCGTTCATCTAGGTCCACGTGACCTTATGGACGGACTGGATGGTATATAAAAATTAAGGTGGGCCCCACGTGGGACCCACAATGATTTATGTGTTTTAATTCCACCGTCCGCTGGACGGTGGGTGTATGTGGGTGCGTGCGTGTGCATGCGTGTGTGTGTGTATGGTGTGTGCACGTGTGGCTGTGTATATTATATATATATTATGTATATATATTATATTATGTAATATACATATACCTGATGGTGGGCCTTCATGGGACCCACCATGATGCATGTGTTGCATGCAAGCTGTCCATCTATTTTACAATCTCATTTCATGGCGTGAGCCAAAGAATGAGTCAGATCTATAGTTCAAGTGGGCCCACCTTGAAATGCTTGAGGCCCAAGTGATTAGGCCCATCTTGGTTTATTGTGGCCCATCCGTTGAGGCCCATTTTGATGTATGTACGAGGCCCATCTTGATTTATTTGTGACCCATCCGTTGAGGCCCACCTTGATATGCATGAGGCCCATATGATTAAGCCCATCTTGATGTAGTTAGGGCCCAACCATTGAGGCCCACCTGACATACTTAAGGCCCATGGGCCAAAGCCCAATTGGATGTACCCAAGTCCATTAAGATGTATGACCCTACCATGGTTATGTAATGATGTTTGTGACAGCCGTGCCTTGGGAGCAATGTTGGTTTGACGTCCACATTGTCGAATAATGTTGGTTAAATGTCCGCATTATAATTCTCCCTAGGGCCCATTGTGAGGCCCGTACTTGTAGGCCATCTAGGCCCATCTTTGTTATGAACAACACCTATCCCATGTAACATGTGTAGTATAATTCTATGATTTATGATCATACGCATCATATATATGCTTGGTATGAGAAGTGACTGATCATAGCATATGCCTTCGGGCAGATTGTTTAGGAGCTCCAGGATAGGCGGTGTTGCCCTACATGAGCGCAAGATGTACGCAGGATTGCTGCATGACTGGATAGTGTGATTCATGCAATCACATTGTGTGATATGATACTATACGCCCTAGCGACATCAGGGCCGTAGCCTCCACAGGCATATCGTGGTTGACAGGATTGGATACCGAAAATCTTATTCTACATGGGGTGCTATAGATATCCCTTGGTAAAAGTCCCTAAACCCTTATGGTACTAAGAGGTTGCTCCAACGTCTAGACCGAGTGGGTGCATGAGCGTCGATTACCAGGAGGCGGCGTTTTCCACAATGTCGTGGTCGGTTGGAAGGGGGTGCGACCTTACCCGCCCGAGAGGAGGGGACAAAGCTAGGCTGAGTTTGACCAGCTTTAGGAATGGGTCCGCTATCGACGAGCCGAGCCCGATATTGCAGGCGGATAGTGAGGTCTCTTCCACTTACCTTATTGCGCGCGATGGGGCGACAATCTGGTTTAGAGTGTACTAGACCCCGGTGATATCCCAGAGTTGAGCTGTATTGATATGTGGACTTAGATGAGGATTTGTATGCTTGAGTTGCATTTCACATCGTATGGCCTTGGTATGGCCGACATCATTCATGCCTTGCATCGTATAGCCTTGGTACGACTACTGGTACTCATGGATTCATCAGCATGTTTCGCATTACTCTGATACTGCATATCTGCATTACTACCTTGCGCACACACTTTCACCACCCTCTAAGCTTTCTATAAGCTTATGCACGACCGTTGCGTGCAGGTGACGTTGGGACGCAGCAGCGCTGAGGCAGGAGCGCAGAGCAGATCATTTTGGAGCTTTTTTTCTATCATCATTGTATTTCCCTTTATGCTCATTGTACTTGTAAATTTTTTGATCATAGTGGAAATGTGATGGAGTTTTTGGTTATTGTTTGTGGGTTATGCCTTTGGTTATGCTTATTACAAATTAAACTGATGTTGAAAATCCTCCTTGTAGCATCCCAGGATCGGAACCTGGCGTATGGGCGCTAGGAGCCGAGAATGGGGTTCTACGAAGGCTGTCGGCGCAGGATTCAGCGATCGGGAATTTTGTGAGCCCGGTTTCTGAGTTTGGGGCGTGACACATATCCTATCCAATTAGTGAGAAGAGATTTGTCAGATCTCTGAACTTAATCTAATCATCAACAGATAAGATTGGTGAAGATTTGGAAGTGATCCCATCACCTAACTATGCCCAGGAGACGATAACAAACAACAACAATTTACCAATCTCACAGCCAATCATAAGAGAATTGTGAAGGTTATGAAGGATTCCGTCACCCTACCATGCCCATGGAACGATGGTGAACAACAGGTCTTACTAATTTCACAATCTCAATAATGAAAAGAACATACTTAAAGCTATCGCAGATCCATTGTAATTTAAGTCACAACAAACCATTAAAAACTAAAAGTATACCTTCATAATTAAACTAGAATCCAAAAGAGTTCAACAAAACATGAATCAAACCAAGCAAATATTCAAATCACGATACAAGCTTCGCCTCTTAGCCCTAGCTAAGAGGTTTAGCCTGTCATAGATATGATCAAGTTAAGAAAAACATCCAAGGGATCTTGACTCCACGGTTGCCCGTCTGCTGGATACCTCCTCTCTACTCTCTTCTCTCTCTCTCTCTCTCTCTCTAGCGAATATAGTCGGCTGGAATGCATGGTCAGTCGTGTGCGTAAATCTTTCGCAGGTAAGTCGGCAACATCTTGCGCTGCAACAGGCTTGCGTGTGAAGGCGGTGAAGTGGTCAGTGGTCTTCCCCTTCGAACTTTCTGAGTGGTCCTTGCTGCAACAGGTCAGTTTTGGCCTGGGATCCATCTGGATGGTTCGGATTTACCATCTCTTCAAAGGTGGTGGGCCACTTCTTCAAGGAACGTCTAAAATTGCGGACTTGCGTAACTTATGCACAAGAGCTGCGCTGAGCTCTCGGTGGGGCCCACTTCAGTTGTCTTTTGAGAAATCCACGCCGTCCACCGGATTCCTCTCGAATTCCGGTCGGGAAGGGGTGGTTTTGGTTGTCCGTTGATGCGGTCCGCCTGATCAATCTTACAGCCGTTCAACTTGCATTGGAATGGTTGGGACGCCATTCTCGTTGTCTTTATGATGTTTCCTCCACTAGGTCTTACTCAGATGACCACCTGTGGGAGACCACTGAATGGTTCGGATCATGGTGTTGATCCAAGCTTTGATCATGCAACTCTCCGCACGAGACCCTATTTCTGCACCGACTTCTCTGCCTTCCGCAATTGCTGTGAAAAATTAAAGTCTCCTTGTGTAACTGATGGGATCCACTGTCCGATTATTGAAATGTGATCCATCCCGATCACAAATCTCATGTTGTCTAGTTAGGTTATGACCTCAAAATTGGGGTATATCCTCTGATCAGGTAGCCCACAATTGAAGCAGGAGGATAGGGTAAAACCATCTTTAAATATGGGTTTTTGTCGTCCGCACACTGTTTAGATATTTTGTTCAAAAAATAGGTGGGGCCCACTTCTGATGACATTCTCGGAGACCCACTCCGTTAATCATCTTCTTAGTAACGTGTAAGCCCATGGGTCAACGTATGAAGTAAATTTGAACTCTATGTGGGCCACACCATCCACATGTGATGAGGCACTACCCACCGTTGAAGCAAACCTCTGTTCTCCCTTACGTGCATGCATATGAAGTTTATTTATTTATAAATTGGTTACTCTCCCTTCTAGGAACTTCTGTCGTTTGTTCCTCCCTACTGCACCGTCCAAAAGAAGTGAATTTTACCATAAATCCTCATTTCTCAAGATCTTTCAACTGGTTAGATTTGGCCCCAATCTGCCAAGGATGGCCGAGATGGTCCTTTAGTGGCTAATACACTCCGTTGGACCACTTCTACAAAAATCGAGGGCTGAAATTTTACGTATATGGTTAATTTATGGTCCTCAGGCCAGATATAAAGTTTCGAGACGCACGAATGGTGGGAACCCTGTGATCTTGCATTCAGGATGACTTTCAGGCCACTTGAAGTTCAATCACTTGATTTTCTCGGATCTCTGGCGTGTAAATTCTTCGATCTTGTTCCCTTGGGGTCCGTGCCTTGCCTTGGTGATTTCTGAGCGTTAAATCTAGGCTTTTAACACTCTTTTAAGTACATGCTCCTAAATTCACATTGTAACAAAAAATATGATTAAAATAGGACGTTACGCATTATCATGTTCATAAAACCATGTGATAACTGGGGTCTAATATGCAATATTTGACCCTCAACACATATGTAAGATCTTCTCCGACTATTCTCGGTGTGTAGTCCCATATTATTTCAAGAGAAAAAAAAACCCAGGTTTAACTGTGATTTTGATGGCCCACACCATAGGAAACAATTGTGAAAGAGACGTCCACCCTTGATTATTACAGAGCTCACCATGATGATTATATAAAATCAACTCCAACCATTAGATGCCAAACTTATATTTAGGCATGGGGCCCAAAAATGAGGTTTATAGGTGATTTAGGTGGGCCATACCAATGGAAACAATTTAGAGGGTGAGCATTGCTCTGTATACTATTTCCAATCGTGTGGCCCACTTGAATTATGAATGAAGCTGATATTTAGGCTATATACCTAATATGGTTTGACAAACCTGATGGACATAGTGGATTTTACATAAACTGCAGGGTGGGGCCCACCTAATGTGCTCCCTCCCTCGTGATGCGTGAAAAACTCTAGGAATAAAATAACTCTCCTTGGGATGCCCAGTCTTTAGCTTATAGGAGGCCCACCTTAATGTTCAAATGAGATCCACTCCGACCATTAGATATGTAATTTCATGTTATGTCTATGGCAAAAAAAACTGGGTTAACCTATGATTTCGGTGGGACACACCATGAAAAGAGTTGAGAGAAGTACGTCCACCCTTGATATTTACAAGGCCAACTGTGATCATGATTATATAAAAATCCACTCTAACCATTAGATACTCCACCAAGACTTAGGCTTGCGTCCCGAACATTAGCACTATCCATTATTCAAGTGGGCTATACAAATGGAAACAGTTTGGAGGGTGACCTATTAGTGCACTGATTTATGCACCAATTTGTCAATACGTGAGTCCTTATGTCATGTAGTCTTTTGAGCCCTTGGAAGTTGGAGACCGAAGACACAAGTGAAGGTGGAGCATCAAAGAGTAAAGAATAGCTAAAATGTGGTGCCTTGGTGACTTTAACCCTTGACTCAAAACAACCTAAACCTTTAAATGATCGTAAACCCAATAGATAAAACCTTTATTGATCATCCCCTAAGCCAAATGAGTATAAATTGACCATCCTTAAATTAACTTTAGAGGTCCCAGGTTGCTGGAAAAATTACACAACTTCAAAAGCATTTGGTCCCATCAAACCCACATTCAATTCGACCGAAAATGGCTAAAACATGACAGTAAGATGGGGCAAAATTTCGGGTAATTAGGCTACAACCAAGTGTCACCTTCCGTATGACCGAAGACCACTTCAGTGCAACCAAAAGTGCCCAACTATATCCAGTGGCTTTTGTATATAATTCAGTTTGATCGAACTTCAATTTGGTGCGACCGAACATACTTCTGTTGGAGCCCTTTTTCTGTAAATCTAGCAATCAGATCTTCGTGAAAATGATGGATTTTGGCATTTTAGAGACCTTAGTGCTTCCCAAGCTCTAACAAACATCATAAGCTCTATCCCAAATCCCAATGAGATCTATGCTCTCTTCTAAATGATTCTTCGTTCTAATGAGTATTTCAAGCTCCCCTATAATTTAGACACAATTTCTTTTGGCAAACCTAAGTATCTATCAATTTCTTTTGGCTTTACAACTTTCCATTAGTTGTAGGAGATTCTACCCAACCTCCCATCACCTTGGTCATCGCATCGGAGCATCACATGCAAGGTACTTGATCTTGGACCTGAAGCCTTGGCAAAGCATCAACATTATGATTGGGGGAGTGAAAGGGAGCTGATTGAAGCCCAGGAGAGCATCGAATAAGTACCCTAAAAGGCACTGCAAAAGGAGCTTCAATCCGACAAGTAAGTTGTCATGTGTGAGAGTCCGTATACACTCCTTCATTATGTAGGATTGAGTGTAAGAATTTAAATTATCAAACTCGACTAAGTTCTTGTGTAAGACATTGACTCTTGTGTAGGGCCTAAATCAAAATCCTTGTGTATACGTAGGCAATCAGACACAGGCGCGTATGTGTTAGTCTATGCAGGGGCCTCCATAGGAGTAAACGTAGCTCTTTAGATTATGATCGAAGTTGTTGGTTGCCATATAGAAAACTAACTAAAGTCTCTTGCGAGAGCCTTTGACAGGAGTGTATGTCAATAGGTTCTTGTGTAGGATTGAAGTTCGTGGCGAGCCTATAAAAAACCATGTAAAGTGTCTTATAGGAGCCAGTCTTTTTGTAAGACTATAAAGGTTAGAGGTTAACCTGATTTAAACATCCAATAGTGAAATTCAGTACACTCATGGGTTGAGTGCGTCCGCTGGGAATGGAATAGAAAAATCGAACCACCATATATGATTGTGTTTAGGATTGTATTTGCGCACTTGTTTAGTTATGCTTATGTGATTGAATGTCTGATTATATGTATGCATGATTAGATGAATGTTACGAGTTGATAGGTAATACATCCCACACACACATGTGCACTATCATTTTTATAGATTAGCTGCTTAATTGCCACATCTTTTGTAGTCTATGTGATTGGACTCTCTAATGGCTTGAAAGCTTTAGAGTTACATTGCCTTGCTTAGTTTAATTTGCATATGAGTTTAAGTAGACAATTTTGTTTTAAAAGAAATAATTTTTTATTAGTCCTAATCACCCCTAAGACATAGCTATCATTCCTTAGCTCCGCCAAGCTTCCACACACATATCCCGTGGACTCACCATATGCAATTTCATGAGCATTGTCCTATATACTTTTTCTAATTATATGGTCCATTTGAAAGATGGATGTGGCTAAGTTTTTGTACTTGGGCCTAACATGGGGTGACAAACTTCGTGGTCGGGGTGGATTTCACATAAGCACCATAGTGGGACCCACTAGAGCCGGCAAACCAATATCTCCACAGCATTTATTAACATTAGTTAGCCTCGGAAATCCAATATGTGGAAACCAATGAGATGCGAGTTAGGTGAGGGGGGTAACTGATTAGTGGGTGAGGCCCTAACTATGTGGCCCACCTCAATTTAATGTTATATATCAGCGCTGTACATCCGTTTTTCCAGATCATTTCATGTCATAGTACCAATAATGATGTAGATCCAAATCTCAAGTGGACCACACTGTAGCGACTGAACTCCTACCATTGAAAAGTTCTTAGGATGCTCACAAAAGTTTTGGTTCAAGCTACTATTTGTGTTTTCCCTTCATCCATGTCTGTGTGACCTTATGAATAGGAAAGGTGGCAAATAAACATTATAATGGCCCTAGGAAGTTTTTAATGGTGAGCATTCAATCACCACAATTTTCCTCTGGTGTGGTCCATATGAGATTTGGATCTATGTAATTTTTTAAAACCATGCCCTAATATGAGATGATGGAATGGATGGACGAATATATAACACATATATAGAGGTGGGCCCATGGTCAGGGTCTTACCCATCATGCCGGTACCCTCGCCTCACCCAAATATGCACTTTTGGAAGGAGTTGGTAACCCTATTGGGTCGGGTTGAGGGGCTTTTAGAGATCCTAATCCAAGCCTGGCCTATTTATAAAGTGGCTTAAAGTTTAAGCCTGAGCTCGACCCTTGGGCCTTATTCTCTAGCCCAAGCTCGTCTCGAGGCTGGCCATGCCTGGAAGCTCGTCGGGTTGGCCTGTCCCATTGACAGCCATAACCACACCAAAGGAAATAATTAGGAGAGAGATGTCCGACTTGATTTTTACAGTACGCACCACGATGATTATATGAAATCCACTCCAACCATTAGGTGTCACGCTAAAATTTAGGCCCGGGGCCCAACTAGACCATTTGTGATGCAGGTGGGCCACATGAAGGAGAAATTTAGTGGGTGAGGGATGCCCTATACATTATTTCCAATTGTGTGGTCTACATGAATCATGGATGGGGTTGATTTTTGAGCCCTGAGCCTAACATGGGGTGACACACTTAGTTGTCAGGATGGATTTCACATAAACATTATGGGGTGGGGCCCACTGGACCTGACAACCCCTTTGCTCACCCATGAAACCCAACTTTGGTTAATTAATCGAAGAAAATGTACTCCAATGATAATTACTTAAATTAATGGTATAATTATTGAAAATATTTTCGAAAAAGGTATCGAAATGTAAATTCTATAATGAGAAGGTATTGTTTTTTTTTTTAAAAAATCCTAAAATGTATTTTTCGTGCTATAAACATTTTTAAAATTTTAATGATTTAAATAAAAATGAATTATCTTAAGTCTTTAATAATTGTATGTTAAAATCATGATAATTTTGTGATTAAATTATGATAAACTCAAAATATTTGAGATTTCGAAAATATGGCTAGTACTTCATCAAAATATTGTGCTATTGTCATAATCTCAGTGATATGTGTCATGAGGGTCTGGACTGGAGTCTCCACAACAATTATTATAGGGAGCCCGTGTGAGACCCGAGTTACGTGGGATTGTAACTCCCCACCCAGATAAACCGAGCACTTGAAGTTGAACCAGAACCAATGAAAAACCCAGACCCACAAACCTTTAAGTAACCAATAATCCAGAAACCCTAATTAGGCACCAGTTCACCACAAATCGACTAATCCATCCCATAACCCATTCAAAGTGACACATGTACTCGAAACCATTTGAACCCAACAAAACAAGCTAGTGTGTGAAATCCATTCCAGTGGATATCTGATTTTTGTTGCCACCTTTGGTCAAAATCCAAACTCACATATGGACACATGGGACCTTGCAAATTAGCGCACATGTAGAAAACTTTAGTTAGGTAGTGAAAATCTGATTTCTACTTCATAGCAAAATGTCAACTATGATCTTCTGAAATTGCACACATATCTCTATGGCAGTTGCCTTGAGATTCGAACCCTAGCTAGCGGGAATTCGAGTTGTGTTGGGTGCCCTAGATTGTTAATTACCCCTGAGTCTCGATGAAATTATAAGTTCTAACACCTATGTAACAAAAAGATGTCATGTGTCCTACAACTGGCCAAGACTCATTACATGACATTTTTATTTTAAAACGCATCTATCTACATAGTGGTCTACACCATGAGAGAAGTAGACCAAAATTTGAATGATAAATGTTGGTCACACCTCATTATGATGGTCAATCTGAATATGAATCTGCATACATCTGGTGAGGGTCAAATATTGCATATTATCCCCCATTTATTTCTTGGTTTTATGAATATGATAATACTTAATGTTCTATTTTATTTATATTTGTGTTGCAAGGTAAATTTAAGAGCTTGGATTGAAAAGGGTACTAAAAACATAGATTTGATGCTCAAGATTCACCAAGGCAAGGGATGGATCTTATGAGACAAAGATTGAAGAATTCACATGCCAAATATCCAAGAAAACTAAGTGAGGAATGAAAAGAATCAAAGATTTGAAGTGAAGAAAAGGAATCCTGAAATCGTCCTGAAAAAACATATTCTGAAACTCTGAGTCATTTTGTGAAATTACACAGAGTAAAGTCTATTTTAGTAAACTGTGTAAATTTGAGGCGGTTTCTAAAGTTTTTCAATTTCGTGCGAAAGTTGGAGTTCCACAACTATAAATAGAACTCCCTAGGATGTTTGTAGGCATCTTCTAGGGTTTAAGGAGTGGAGCAAAAGGGTGGAGAAGCCGTATTCAAGAGTTTTTTTTTCTTTAGTTGTTTTCATGTTTTTCTTAAGAGACTTTGGTCTAATCATGTCTATGGTTAGCTAAACCTCTTAGATAGGGCTAAGAGGTGAAGCTTGTAGCGTGATGGGATATTTCTCTTGCTTTAATTCATGTTTATGTTGAACTTTATTTGATTTTAAAGGAATACTTTCAGTTTTTAATGATTTATTGTGACTAAAATTACAGTAGCTCTGTAATAACTTTGAGCATCTTCTTTTCATTACTTTGAGATTGTGGAATTAGTAAATCCTGTTGTTGGCCATCTTCCCGGCATGGTTTGGTGATGGAATCTCTTCCAAGTATCACAATTCTCCTCCTTTGAGAATTAGATCAATGAAAGTTTAGATTTGATTTTATTGATATATCTTTCAATTAGATAGGATAAGACTCCAATTCCAATTGTGTTACTTGAATCAAGTAAGAGGGCTCCTGATCATTACAAGTGGATCCTTGGCACCCTAGTTCTCACCTTTAAATTCTTAGTTTTAATTACTCTATTCACAATTACTCTCTCAAATACTTCAGAATTAGTTTCACATCTTCTTTTAGTTGTACTTCTAGTTAATTTCAGAAACGTACAAGTTTCAGTCCCTGTAGATTCGACCTCGGTCTTACCAAGATTATTACTACATCGTGACCCTACACTTAGGGTTGTGAACAACATCATCATGAAGTTACCACATCTATACATATAAACTCAAACATCAGAAAGCCTCAATATAATCCAATGCATAAACATGAACATATATCAATAACAATCTAATGGAGCTAAACAAAGTCTAACACCTGCCCAATTAATCTAAATTATTCAACAAAAATGAACAATACAGTAAAATGTCAACGTCTGTCCACCAGGCGACAACTATATGAATGAGTTGGAGCATTCATGCGATGTTGGAGATTATTTCCAAGAAATAATTTGAAAACCGAAAATAAAAAATAAAATATTACACCAAGCTGAAGCACGTAAATGATACACTGTCCTTAAAGCTTAATTCACCCCCTCCCGTTGATTTAAGATCGCCGATAGGGTTACAGACGAATCACTTAAAGGACATGACAAGCCTTTGTAAGGTCATGCGTGCAACAATTATGAAGGGACCTCCATAGAGACTCGATTAATGCACATGTATCTGGCATACTTGTGGAGTGCTCAAACTCATTGACTCATAATTTAAGCAACTCAGCTTATTCTTAAGTTTTTTTTTTTTTTTTTTTTTTTTTTTTTTAAGAAAATAGTTTTAAGAGCTTCGTATCGGAACTTGAATGTGTTGGATGGTTTCTGGACCTGGAGGGTCCAGTTTATATAGCATATGGGGTGTGGACCATTGCTAGGTAGTCATCAATAATTCAGAATGTTTGTGAAATATTTATGACCGTTGACACTAAATTCTAAACGTTTCTGGCCGTTAGATCAATGATCTGACCATTGGATTATCACTGGCCATCCGTTTTCGAACCGTTTTAGCTATTAAGGCTATTAGCCATTCTTAGAAATGGTCAACGATTTCCAATCATTAATTTGACCATTTCTAGCAGCCTATAAAGCTAAGCCACCACTTACTCTTCGCACCTTTCTTGCACCATGATCGCACCATTGCATAAAGTGCAAAGTGCACCAATTAGCGCCACTACAACTACACTACCCACGCCATCACCTAAGTGCATGCGTGTTCCAGTGCGTAACCTGAGCATCTCTCTCTCCATTTCTCTAAGTAAGAACATTCAACACCCAAGGTTTTATAAACCAAAAATTTTCTCCCACTTTATCCAATGTAGGACTAAACAAAAATAACTTTTTTCTTTGTTTTTTCACATTGTTTAAAGGGAAACAAAATTTTCAAAAATTAATTTATTTTATTTTATTTTTAAACCAAAAATCTCAACACATGATGGGCTCCCCCCCCCCCCCCCAAAGAAGGTTGAAGAAATGTGAGCACAGGTCCACATTCAAGGGACCACAGGTCCACAACCATTCAATTGGACGGTTAGGATTAACTTAAGAATGGAATCGTAGCTAGCTATGAAACATACTGGTGATAAGAACTTGTACTAACACTTCAATTAAATGCCTCTTGACTTTTCGCAATGGCCTCTCGTTCCTTTCATTGAGAGAGGGTCGAATTATGGTTCTAGCCTTAATTTCTTCCATGCCATGATGCGTCAGCGAAATACCAACAATTATTTATTTATTATTGTTTCATTACAAGAGAGAAATTGCATGGCCCACCAATTCCATGAAAATATCTCCTCTGGAGAGGGATCTTACTGTCCGCTTGTCTATTTTATCCAGACCGTTGATCTGATTGTCAGATCGCAAACCTAACCCCCAAGATAATGTGTGTATTTTCTTTGAATGGAGTATCATATAAGGACTAGCTTGTAATCGGAGAGTTATTAGATACTTGGCCAGAGTGTGATGGTTGATACACAGGCACTTGGAAATTGCGTAACATGTAACTGAAATTAAAGCATCTAAACTCAGTCACCTATTTTAGATAGGTCATTGTCCAAAGTTCAATCTTCTTCAAAAATCCTACCCTTTGAATAATGGGCATTTGTTAATTAATACTGTTGTCTATCTTACAATTCAACCATCGGAAAAATGTCCAATACAGAAATTAAATCAGAAAAAATTTCAGTTTACTAGCCATCCAACTTGGGTCCCATGAATTGGGAAGTTTCTTATAAGTTGCTTGGTCCGATGATCAGGACAAGTTGATTTAAGTTGCTTGTATGCAAATTCTTAGTGCTTCTAGTACACCAATCATCAGATCATGGCTTAGCATCATCTATAGAGCTTGTTTGGGAGTGTGGATTTGGAACTCCCTCAGAACTCCCTGGATTTGGAACCCTCTACATTTGGAATCCTTCCATTGTGTTTGGCATCCTGGATTCAGAATCTCCCCTAATCCAAAAGTAATTATGCATAACATATTTACAGGGGTTTGAATTTAATTAATTACTAAATCGACTTTAATATCTTTGAATATTGTATGTATGTAATGTTTGACACAATGGTTGTAATAAGCCCATTGAAACATATACTTTCCCCGAAAATGACGAAATTTCAAGTCTCGGATAGGCCACAAGCACATGATCACATCCAAGTGACTAACCAATGATTTTTAACCTTTGATTTACGTGGACAATGTTTGGATGGCGCAGATTATCCTATTGAAGTAATTATAGTGATGCAGCTGATAATCTAATTGTTTTGGAATACCATTAGTGGGCCATGTGCCCAATAGATTAATAGCCTAGTGACACATATTACACATGCAACTCTCGGAGGATTTAGATGTAATCTAAACTTCCACCTTGGATTTCAAACCCCTCTTTGAGAGGATTTGAAACTCCCCAGCTACTTTATGAGGCCAAACATACCCCTCAAATCCCCTCAAATCAATGATGCCAAACGACCCTAAGAATCTTGCTTGTAGTTTGTATTTAAGCTTTTGTACCGTACCAAGGTAGTTATAGGGAAACACATTGATGGTTTAATCATTTTTTTTTTTTTAAAAGAATATTGAATAAAGGAATATATCTTAGGATTTTCCTTTGTGCTATTAGGGCCTGTTTGGCCGGGCAGATTGGATGGAGATTGGATGGTATTAGAGTGGATTGCATGGATTTCAAGGTAATGATAGCTGCGTCAGTGGATTGGTGCAAGATCTATGGGATTGCTATATCCGGTTGTTTGGCACGCCCGGCCATTCTCGGGATTAAACCTTCCAATCCCTTTCAATCCCTCGAACCAAACACGTACAGGAAAATTTGAAGGGATTAGGTTGGATTGGATGGGATTTAAAGGTAATGATGGTGATGTCAGCAGATTGCCTTAAGATCCATGGGATTGCTATATCCCGGGATCAGGATCCCGTGTCTGTTTGGCGACAATCCACGGGATTGCTATATCCCGGGATCAGGATCCCGTGTCTGTTCGGCACGCTTGGCCAATCCCGGGATCTATCTTCCAATCCCATCCAATCTGCCTAGCCAAACAGGCCCTTAACCAGTGAAGAGAAGGGACTCTCCTAAAAGAAGCCCGAGTAGAACAACATCTTTTAGGAGATTAGCCCGAGCAGAACAACCTTTAAGTGGTTTACTAGTAAATCATTTACAACGTAAACCATTTACCACCATCCAAACGGTCCCTAATATTTAGGAATTAGGTGACAAATCTGTAAATTTGAGAGTATTGATATAATGTGAAAGCATTTATTGCAATGAAATAATTTTTATTTCTTTAAAAATGTTCCCTAAAATTTGCAATATCTCTAGCGGGCGTTTGGCACAGGATATTAAATGGGATTAGGTGAGATAGAATTGCATTTGGTCCTGTCCAATTCCATCCAGCATTTGGAGAGGATGGAAAGTGTGGGATGGAACTGCATTTAGTCCCATGGAACTGCATATGGTCCCATGTGTAGTGAATTTCAAAATCCATGAAAATCTTGCACCATTTACACATGACACTCTGGTTATATATTGTTGGAATTTTGGCCTGTGGAATCACACAAATCTAGATCTAGGATAGCAATACAATGGCACCAAGCAAACACAAGAGAACACACAGATTTAACGTGGAAAACCCTTTCGGGAAAAAACCACGACACAAAGCGACAGAATTCCACTATGAAAGCATCAATTACAAAGAGAGAGGACTTACCCGATTCGAACAACCTCGAATCTCACCCTTACTACACCCTTTGATAACCCTAAAACCCTTTAAATACCTTTAGGAAGCCTTAGAATACCTCCCAATCCCGCATACACCCCTTTATATAAGTTTAGAAAGAAGTAGAATCAGAATAGGAAACAAAAATCGCAAAATCTGCGTTTCCGCAGAAAATCTACGTAAAATCTTTGATGTCATCGAAGGTCCATCGATGTCATCGAAAACGGACCAAAACTGTCCAGCGACCAGGGGTGAAAAATTCGACAATTATTGATGGCATCGAGCAACCTTCGATGTCATCGACGACTGGCTTCGATGTCATCGAAACCTTGTCGATGTCATCGACAGACTAATAGAAAGATTTAAGACATCTGTCCATAACAATCTCCACCATGTCTTCAATCTTCATCCGTGTAGCTTCTTGTCCTCTTCTTTTATCTCTGCATCACATCATAGCTTCTCTTGCACACTCCGTCTTCCTTTTACGTCATTGCCAAGTCCAGAGAAGTTTTACAGACCTTGAACTTCTTTATAGGAACGATCTAGGAGAGCATGTTTGCCGGATCAAAATTCACATGCTCAATCACCTTTGCACCTGTCTTCTCAAAAGGAAAGATGTAGTCTTCTTACCATCTTACCGCTACCCAATATTGCTTGCCGGGGTACTTGATCACAACACTGATAGCTTGTAAAATAACCGGTCTAATCCAGACCATGGCATACACTGCCAACCGCATTCGAATGAGGCTCATGAGATAACCTGCTTTTCCTCAACTATTTTGGAACATGTCCTAAGGAAAACTTGTGGAGAGACGCGTAAGGAACGCTCTTCGGCTTTTCCTAACCTATCACATCCTTGATCAATACCTACACACAAGGTATTCCTCCTATGATTACCAAAGCCTACTCCTCTTTCAGTCTCAACGCCGAGAACCATCTTTGCAGCCCCATGATCCTTCATCCTAAATGTCCCACTTAACCGAGTCTACAGTACATTGATTTTAGACATGTCATAATTGGCGATCTACATGTCATCAATTCCTGACTCACCATGAAGGAATCAAACCACTGCCTAGGCGACAGGTCGAACCACGACCTCCTGCAAAGTCTTTTCTCAACCCCTTTAACTTCGAACCGCTCTAGTTGCTTCATGTAGATCTGTTCTTCACTTTCCCTTGCATAAGTGCAGACTCCACATCCATATTTCTAGCTCAAGATCACATTGGCCAACCAGCGTCAATCACAGATCTAATAGACACATGCAATACCGTCGGCACGAATATCTCTGAGAAGCCGAACCCTTCTCTCTGAGCATAACCTTTCATTATCAACCTTGCCCGGTATCTATATTGTATCCTCCTGAAGATCCACCTGCATCCAACCGTTCTCTGGCCCACTGGAAGCTCCACCCGCTCCCATATGTCGGTCTGGTACAACGAATCCATCACATCGCCCATAGTCACCTTTCACCACCAAGCTCACCTAGAGCCATCTGAATAGAAAATGAATCCCCTGCGATATTGGAGTCGTCCATGTACCTCGCCGATATATTGTGATCATGCCGTGTGATTCTTTACACAGGTGGCTGCTCCACCTGCTTTGTATCTTTGTCCGCACGTCTCAGCCTTCCTGCCTTGCTCGCTCTTGTGGCCATGTCCAACATGCCACACACGTGCAGAGATGGAATTCGTTACATCCACTGCAGCTTCACCTTTTGAAGTGTTCCCGATCAACCTATACAAGTTACCGAGTCGTTGCGCTTTCATGATTACCCGTGCCCCCTTAGATACTTTAAGAGCACCATCAATACCTGTGTACTTGCATCCTTTTACCTCAAGTACACCATGAGAAATTAACTTTTGCTTCAAATCAGGAACGTACCTGACATTAGTTAAGGTACGCTCCACCTCATCAAACATCTTGACGCGCACCGAACCAATAGCCACAACATTACAGGCAATGTCATTGCCCATAAATACTTGTCCACTATCGCACTCCTTGTAGCTGGTGAACCAACTCCGATGAGGAGTCATGTGAAAAGATGCTCTCGTGTCTAGCATCCACTCATCCTTACGATCATCGTATGGCTGCCTGATAGTAGACAGACAAAACATTACCATCACATCCACTCGATCCATCAAACGTGACAGCATTGGCGTCCTTGTACGAAGCCTCAAATCTTCTCTCTTCGATTTAGGATTTTCACAATCTTTCTTCACATGTCCTTCCTTCCCACAATTCCAGCACTTTACCTTTCCTTTGTCATTGCCATTGGATTTAGATCTAGAACCTGAAGAACCCGTACCTTATTCAGAATTTCTATCCCTTGTAAACAGTGCATCAGAAGATGTCTCCATGTCGCCGTTGAATCTTCTCATAGCCTTCCCTTGAAGGGCCGAGATAATGGTGTCGACACTCAGGGTTTTATTCGTGCTGCACATAGTATCCTTGAATGACTCATACGACGCCGGAAGAGAATTCAGTAACATACATGCTTGTTCTTCATCTTTCATCACTTCCTCCATATCCAACAATTTGTAAACTAATTTATTAAAGTTGCTGATGTGAGCCTCCAGATCTCCACCCTCTGCCATCTCGAAGTTATACCACTGCTGCTTCAAGTGCAGACGATTTTCAGAGGATTTTTCGTATAGACATCATCTAACTTCGCCCATAACTTAGCCGCAATTTTCTCCCTCATGACGTTGTAGAGAACCTCATCCGTGAGACATAAACGGATCGATGATAATGTCTTCTTATCAAGAGTATTCCAACCATCATCAGTCATAGTAGACTTTCACTCCTCAAGAGCACCATCTTCGCCTTGCTTGATTAAGGAACTCATCATCTTGATCTTCCATAACTCAAAATTATTTTTTCCCTAAATACTTCTCAATCTCATACCTAGTGCTTCCCATTATTACTAATCCCTTAGATTTAGATCTGTGCCCCAATGATTGCTCTGATACTACTTGTTGGGATTTTGGCCTACGAAATCACACAAATCTAGATCTAGGATAACAATACAATGACACCAAGCAAACACAAGAGAACACACAAATTTAACGTGGAAAACCCTTTCGGAAAAAAACCACGGCACAAAGCGATAGAATTCCACTATAAAAGCATCAATTACAAAGAGAGAGAACTTACCCAATTCGAACAACCTCAAATCTCATCCTTGTTACACCCTTTGATAACCCTAAACCCTTTACAATACCTTTAGGAAGCTTTAAAATACCTCACAATCCCACATACACCCATTTATATAAGTTTAGAAAGAAGTAGAATCGGAATAGGAAACAAAAATGGCAAAATCTGCGTTTCCGCAGAAAATCTGCGTAAAATCTTCGATGTCATCGAAGGTCCATCGATGTCATCGAAAACGGACTAAAACTGTCCAGTGACTAGGGGTGAAAAATTCGACAATTATCAATGGCATCGAGCAACGTTCGATGTCATCGACAGACCAACAGACAGATTTAAGACATCTATTCATAACATATATGTGTACAAGTGAACTACATCTGTTGTGAATTTGGTCCGTTGATTACAATTCCATGGTCCACCAAACATGATTTTGTTTAATCTGATGTTTTTCAATAGCAAAAATTTTTACCCCGCACATCGGATTGGATGGCTACAATACCATGGTATTTCCAGACATACAATTATTGTGCAATAATGATATTAATCCTATCTAATACAATTTAATACAGTTCAGTTCAATTCCAAAACATGCCCCTAGATTTTTTAAACCTAGATTCGCCGACTTAAAAAATCCAATGATTTCACAAGTTCTCATAGGAAAAGAAATTGAAGAGACCTGTCGATAAGGTGAATTTCACAAATCCATGTACTAAATCCGTGGCCAAAAGAGGTCCAATGCTCCACCCGAGTATATTCCTAATATGCTGGGTTCTAAGTTAGTAGAAGCAGGGCCCGTGATTTAGTTATCCAAACCGTTGATACAATAAGCATCACGTCGATGGACGTACACAGGAAAGGTCCAGCAGCAGCATACAACTCTACGTTTTTGCGGCCAGTGTTAAGAAAAAAATGTCAATCTGATGGCTGAGATCTTCCAATCTGGAATATTCCAATGTAGGAGCATCGACGGTTGGGCTGTCTTATCAACCATTTCTATCAGTCTTATCAACCATTTGGATCACTGAACCAACGCACTGATTGAAAACTGATAGCATTTTATATATTCTTAGCTGACTCGTTATATATTACCGCTTTTTAGATTCCACAACTGGGTCCGACTTTAGTGATCTAAACCATTGGTATGCTGGCCCCACCATGAGTTTCCAATGATCCAAGAATATCTTGACGTAAAGATCATGACTGTGTAAGAATTCTATAAGGTGAGCCTTTATGATCAATGGTCTAGATTATCCTAAAGGTTGGATAGTGTGATCGGGTGCATCATTGGGCCCCACTAAGTGATGATATGTCCAAAATTCATGTAAGGGGTGGTGTGCTACTGCTACAATACAATTTTGTAAAGTGATTGGGACTGCTAATTCATGTGGAGCCAGTGAGAGGAGTTTTGATGAGTTTCAAATTACCCTGCCATTTACTAGCATAAAACAGAGCTGGGTCTCAATCCTTCACCACCGACGTAAGCAAAAGTTACTTCTCTGAAGGGTAAAAGGAAATGAAGATCTTGACGTTCTGATTTCACAGCAAGGACAAATCAAATAGGTTAGCCATCTTCTTCAGATCTCTATATCCGATGCACGGCTAATTCCTACTGGCAACTCCGCATGTAAGATACTACAGACTCTTCAAACGGCCGTAGTGGATAAATTAATAGTTAGCCAAGAAACAGAAACACTTAACGGTTCACATTCAACCAAAATAAAAGGCCAAACATCCAAAGGCTAGGATCTTTCAATCTAAGCCTTTTTTTGGCTCTTAGAACAGGAGAGTTGAGTCCATGTTCTCAATGGCACAGACCATCAGGTTCACCTTGTACAGCTCAAAAGTTGAGTAATCTTTAACCGTTCTCTGGTGGACCATTATATATATATATATATATATATATATATATATATATATATATATATATATATATAGACACACACACACCTTGGTGATGTTGACATGCATTCGCAGCATTACCCACAACGAGACCGTTGATTCGATTTTTGCCCACCATTGACCATACACAGAGAGTATAACTACTGCTAAGTGGTTGGAAATTTCATGAGATCCAACCCGTTCATCAGGTATGTCGCCTCTCATGCAACCTGGAGCACAGAAATTATGATGATTCAAAACTCAGGTAGGCCACACTATAGGAAACAGTTAGGATGGAACATCCACCATTAGTTTTGTATAGGCCCACCATGGTATCTATATTTATTCGAATCCATTTCATATACCTCCCTCTTCAGGATGAAATCATCCCTAAAAATCAGACTATTCCTAGACAGAGGAGGCCATAAAACGAATTTAGAGGTTTTAGGTATAATTCCCTACAGAGTGGACCACCTGAATGCTGAATCAACCTGATTTTTCGGTTCAAGGTTAGACAAGGGGTGTTCTACCTGATGAACGGTGTGGATCTCAGGCACGTAAATTTCATTCCCTGGTAGGCACGCTCCCCGCCTGGCTACCCAATTAACCTCGGGAGTTTTTCAATTGATAAAATAGGTAGGGGAAGTGTACAGACTCCTTGGTTCTGTTCATTTCAAGCGTAGGTCCCACCTTTTCAAATAATTGGAAACAATAGGGGGACATTTTAGGTGGCCTACCTTACCTTCCTCATCATAAGGTGAGGTTTGATTTTCCATCCCTAGCCCTAATAGGAAAGAAAAAGGTATGGTGTAGAATCGTTTGCACCAACTGCCAACCATGAACCTTGTCCCAAGATTAATGCTTAGCTTTTTAGGTAAGATTAAAGGGGTTGGTGTGTCCCACTGCGATATTTTTGTCCTACAGTACAATCTGTCTTATGGCCACAGTAATAACAGCCGTTGAAATAGTATGCCACTAGAGCTGTACATGAGTCGAGCTTGGCACGGCTTGGCTCAGCTCGGCCACCAGCTAACCCTAGTTCGAACTTGGCTTGGCTCGGTCTTCGAGCCTAATTAGCTAGCTTAGCTCCGTTTGGTCAGTAGCTCAGGCCAGTTCGAGCTGAGTTCAAGCCTAATGAGACATTTTCTCAAGCACATACAATGCATCTTTAATCTTTCACATAATGCAAAACAGTAACAACACCTCATAGGTATTTCATCAAACACTTAGCGAGTAGTATAAAATACTAGATATGAGGTTAGTTCTATAATATTAAGTTTTTTTTTAATAGTTATTTGTTTCATATCCATTCCTTCCTCGCCACTAGCCGATTTTATAGAGAATGTATGCATCTGAAACAATACTTCGTTGAGTCATTTCATCAAACACTCAACGAGCAGCACAATAATAAAAATAACCAAGTCATCAAGCCGATTCGAGTTGAGGTTCGAGCCAAGTTGAGTCGAGCTCGGGCAAGCTCGAACTCATCTTAAAATTTTTTCAAGCTCTGAAAACCAACTTGACTCGGTCCAAATCCAATTTCAAACCAAGATGAATCGAGCTTTTTCGAGTTGAGTCGAGAGAGCTGACCGAGCTAAATCAACTCGTGTACAGTTCTATATTCCATAGTGTCGATGGCCCATGACTGATCAGCCTACCCATTGAGTAAACACGTGAAGAATTGAGGCTTCAACCAGCGGATTGCATATGGACACTGCGAGTAGTACTGACCCCGATATTGGATGGTGCTCTGTGGGTCCCACCATGATGTATGGGTTTTATCCACGCTGTCCATCCATTTTGCCAGCTCATTTAGGGGATAGCCCCAAAAGTGAGTCAGATCGAAGTCTCAGCCGGACCACACTATATTAAAATCTTCCTAGGCCCCACAAAAGTTTATCCAGGTCTGTGTTACCTAATCAAGAAGTTGGATCACAAATAAACAGCACAGTTGGCCCTAGGAAGTTTTTAATGGTGGGCGTTCAATCACCACTGTTTTCTGTTGTGTGGTCTATCTGATACTTGGATCGATCTCGTTCTTGGGCTCATGCCCTTAATTGAGCTGGAAAAATAGATGGACGGCATGGATAAAGCACATACATCATGGTAGAGTCCACAGAGCACTGCGAATCCCTACTAGTGGGTGTGGCGCATCCGATGCACGTTAGAGAGAGGTGGTTGTTTGCAAGATCTGCGAGAGTGGCAAAGGGGATTGAGAACCCTTGTTAATGGAGATATTCGACTCTTTGACAGAGTGTGAAGGTTAATAGTTTTAAATCGTTTAGATAATGAGAATAACATTAAATAGGTTAGTTGCCAAATTTAGGTAAGTTAGATTTGATTAATAAGAATTTATTTGTGAAATTAGGATCATTGAATGTTTTCATTAAGCCATTCATTAAATGTTTACCAATCATCTATCCAAAAAATCAAATCAATATATACTTTTTATTTTAAATTTCAATTGAATTCAAGCCCAGGATTTGCATCATTTGATTTAGGTTGATTATCTTCCACACGTGTAATTTTTTAGTTCCTTTGAGTTAACCATCTTACTCAAGAAAAGTATCAAAGTTTTCTGCCAGCAAAGAGTAAAGTAGGGAAAGTAGTTTTCCAGGTGGTCGGTCATGCCTTTACGAATTTCCTAAATACCCATCTTTTTTTACTAAAGAAACTATCTCACATCCAATAAATAAGGCAAATTTTAAGTCCTCGAAATCAATTAGACGGGTAAAAGTGTGCATACTTACAAACCTTTAGTATTACTTGTTTACATTTGGCCTATCACAGTCCAAATTGTCCAATAAAAAATTGTCATTTATTGACATTTATATGCAAATGACAGAAAAAAATATATCTTACTCGTGTTAAAGAAGAGCCACAAATACTTAACGATTAATGACACGCAACTTGGCAAAAGCAAATTAGCTCAGAATCATATATACACACGTCTATGACAAAAAATAAAGATATCATTCGAAAGTATGTGAATGATATACGTATCCTTAACATGCACAAAAAGTTCCCAAAGACCTACTGATGGTGGACTCCTGGGGATTCATTTTATGCATGACACAACCGTCCAAAATAAAAAATGAAGCCATAAAAAGAAAATTTTTCCCAAGGTGATCAATATTTTCTTGGAGGCAGCTAAGGATTAAAGTAATTAATAAAAAATTCATTTAAAATTAGAAGCAAATATAATCACAATGTCATTATATAGTAAAGAGTCCACATCTTATAGGACAGGACTGATCAAGCCTAAATATTGCATATTTATCCTCTCAATTGCATTAGCGTTCATGCATTCAAGTGTTAAACTAACTCACTAAAATATTTTTTTTGTACATGCGGCATAATTTGGAAGAAAAAGATGAAATCATGCTTGAAGGGATAGATTAAAGCTAAAAAATTAATCAAGTGAAGAAATGAATATTTGGAGGGAAGTATTGAGGAATTCACATGCTAAAGATCTAAGAAAACAAATCACAAAAGATGAGAAGTTTGGAAAATCACATAGTTCAATAACAAAAATAATAAGTCGGACGAAAAGTGGACAAAATAGTCTAGAAAGAAACAATGTTTTTTAGACTTAATTCAGCTCGTCAGTCAGTGCAACCGAAGTTAGCTTCGGTGCCACCAAAGAAGGGTTTAGTCTGACCTGAGGGAGACAGAGACTTTAAATAAATTTTAAGAAAATTTGGCTGCAATCAAAAGATCTAGTCGGTGCGACCGAAGGCTACAATAAGTGTACCGAAGTGTAATAAAGTGTGAAAGTTTGAAGTCACTTCCAAGTTTGTACGAAATTTCTTTATTTAAGGATGCGTTTTAAGCTCTTCTATGTATGAATTATGGCTTGAGAGAGAGAGACCGAGGAGTGATAGAGCTTCTTCGGAATCGTCCTTCCTCCTCAATCATTCGATTCTAGTTTGTTTTTTTAATTTTTCTTAAAATATTAGTCATATTGGGCTAATCTCTTAGCTAAGGCTAAGGGATAAACCCATTGATGGATAATTGATATTTAATTCATTTTCAATAAAATTTTAGTTATTTATGTTGAATTGTGATTGGATGTGAATTCACAGAGGTAAAGTTGATTGATCCATTGTTGCCTCCAGATAATTGGATGCTTTTAATTCCTTGCGATGTGATTATCTAAATCTTCATAAGAGATTAAACCTATCATGATTCTAATTTATGTTGGATATTTATGATTGATATTATTATGTTATATTCCGATTAGAACGGATTAGAATCTAGTTCTACTTGAGTTATTAACTCGAAAAGACGAACTAAGTTCACAGTCTATTGATTGGATATTCTTGGATCCTTAGTTGTTTTAATTAATTGTTTAAAAATCATTTTATTTTGTTAGATTAATTGTGTTGATAACATGTATAACTTATAAAAATGATACAATCAAATTGATCACTCACTCCCACTTGGGATGGTATTTTAAAACACCAAACATGTGATATTATTGATGTAAGTACTACAAGGGCCAATGCCCTAGACGATGCCCACTTGGACCCCATTAATGAGACACCGTATTTTCAGTTCTTGTATAGGTAGCCATAGGCCAACTACCTTCCATTGTAGTTAATTGTTGGGCCTTCCATGCAACGATATTTTACATTGTTTTTGTACTTATTTTTGGATATGTATATTGCAATCCCCAGCTGAGTGGACTACGTTGATTGGATGGATGTATGCATATTCTGGATTATTGATCTATCTGGACTTCTTTTTTTTTTTTTTTTTTTGACATTTATACATTGTTTAGTTTAGCTCTTATGATTGTTTAGATACCAATATAACTATACAGAGTAATCAAGCTTTCATAAAGTAAAAGTTTAAACCTAAAATATTGGGGATCAAGTGTGTGCTCAACCCTTGAAATTCAAGGCATGACAACCTAATTCTAGCCTACATAGCTACTGCATAGCGGCTCCTACTACAATACCTTAAGAGTAGAGTAAATATCATTAACTTTAAATTGTAACATCATAATCAATTAAGTTCTAATTTTGTTAATAATACCAATTCGATCACATCGTGCTAACCACTCGTATTAATTGTCTGTTTCAATAGATGTATCGGGTATTTATCTTTCCTTTTCGTTTATTTCTACAGTTGATTGTTACTCTATCAATTATAATGGGCTATATATTTAAATATTAATAAAATCACCATTGTTTAGTTTTATTTTATTTATTTATATATTCTTATTCATTTGAGAAGTATATAAATTTAAAGATTGGTGGAAGAAAAAGTCCTTAAATTCATAGACTCACGTCTATTGTCCCAAGGGAAAAAGAACTGATTTGAAATGGCTAACTCTTACTCTTTCACAAATTGCTAAAACGAAGCTCAAATCGGTGGTTGAGAGGCTAACTGGATCCTGTGTCTACTATCTAATATGTCCATCTTGACGCGCGAGAACGCCATCTATTCAATTATAACTTTGAGTCGAGTAGACTCTGGCACGCCGCACATCTTACTCACACATGAAGAACTAATCCAACCACCTCGGCCTTATTTAATTAAATTGACAGCAACACACCTACAGAGTTTTGCTAGTGGAAACAGGTCATTCGGTAGGTGAGGCATGCTATGAGAGTAACTCGGATCAAATTGGAACAATCCGCTCATCAAGTGGGCCACACATGTTAATTGAGTCACGCCATCGGTAGTCATTGATTTCCATGGGGCAGCTTGGTTCTGGATGAAACTAACGTTCAAACTCGTTGTGCGTGAAACTTACTATTCAACCATGTATGTGGAATTTTTTTTATTCTTATTTTAACCATATCAAATATGTAATGAGATGTTCGGATAGGCTAGTTAGTACATCAGTTCAATGAAATTGAGTAATGGTCACTGATAATGCGACCCACCATGGACAATATCTTCACGTATATGCCACGTGTGAGATTTTTAACTAGATGCGGTTTGGCTGGTTACCTAAAACCAGCCATCTGGCTGGTGTCAAAGCTCCGTGGATCCACCAAGATGTATGTGTTTTATCTGAGCTGTCTATCTATTTTGGCTGGTCGTTTTAGGTCATGAGACCAAAAATGAGCAGATCCAAAGCTCACGTGAACCACACAATAGGAAAAAGTGGGGATTGAATGCTCACCATTGATGACTTTTTAGGAGTCACATAAGCTCTGGATCAAGCTGATATTTATCTTTTTTCCTTCATCCAGGCTTATATGGTTTTATTAATAGGTTGGATGGCAAATAAACATTGCAGTTAGCTCTTAAGAAGTTTTCAACATTAAGAATTCAATCACATCTGTTTCGTGTGGTACTGTGGTCCACCTGATATTTAGATAAGCATTTTTTTTGGGCTCATGCCCTAAAATGAACTGAAAAAAAAAAGATGTAAATTGTTATGGGAAAATCCAGAGTATGTTTTGACTTGGAATGACCTCTGAGTAGCGAGACTTGGAGTGGCCTCCGAGTAGCGAGCTCTGAGCGGTTTCCAAGTATCGAGGCCTGAGAGAAAGGTCTAAGAGATGAAGTTTGATGAGGTTATGCTCTTGGCGTCAATTCCGAGGTGTGACGTCGTCGTCAGCCCTCGGGTTTAGCTGGAAGGGTAGAGGCGACTAATATCACGTCCCAATATCACACAATCTGTGGGATAACTGCACAGCCACCAACATCTACACGTTCATCAGATGTGGTTAGTGGCTAAGATTGCGCCGAGAAATGTACGTCTATCCCAGTTAAAAGGTATAAATAGTCATCTAATGCAGAGGGACAGGTACACAATATCTGATGCCCTAACCCTCAGTTACAATACTTAGACCTAGATTCCTTGCCTGATTTTGGCATCGGAGGGTCCCCTACTCTAGTCAGGGTCTCCTTTGTTCATCTCCTGTGCAGGCTTATAGGGTTTGGCGTGAGTGCTTGAAGCTCGGATAGGGTGGACCAGATTTTTGCATCAACATTTTCGCGCTGTTTGAGGGAACTGACAAAAAGTCTTTTGTAACTCCACCGAAAATGGTTAAGGGAAAAAGGAGAGCACTTGAAGCGTAGGCGGCGAATCCCGAACCCTCTGGACAACGACACTCATCCTCGGTACTCCATGTTGAGTTAGCCCCAACGGGGCCATCTCAATGAAATCGGAGTCGAGGTGTTAAGTATCAAGCGTTACAAAATCAGGTGCAAATATTGGTCGATGAAATCAATGAACTGAAGCGGCAGCAAGCAACAAGTCACCATTTGCTTCCCGATCAAGGGGAGGCCATTCCTGTCACTTCAGAATGACTCATCCTCATAGGCTCGCATGCAGGAGCATCTCGAAGCATGTCAACCCGAGCCCCAACTCATGTATGAGATGCAGTGGCCCGAGTTCTGACAAACGTGTCTGAGACCTTGGCCCTGGCTTCGACTGACCTCCGCCATGAATTAGAAAGGTGGAGAAGGGATAGGACACTCGAGGTCAACACTCCTCGCGAAGCTGTCGCAAAGAACAGAGATCCGTGGGAAACTTAGCTCGAAGAGCTTCAGAATTAGATTAAAACTTTGCAACGAAATCAACAAACATCCATTCCAACTACAGTAGAAGCAATGACGGAAGAAACTGAACCTCCATTCACTGCTGACATCATGAGCGAGACGATGCCTCGAAGGTTTAGGATGCCACCTATTATTCAGTACTCAGGGTCCGAGGACCCAACGGAGCATGTGGAGTCTTACTGCTCAATGATGCAAATCCAGTCAGCATCGGAGGCAATGATGTGCAGAACCTTCTCGATAACCCTGACTGGGGCACATGCTCTGTTGGGTCCTAGCATCATGCACAAAAATTGGTATAAGCATCATGCATAAAAATACACGAATGCTGAAGAATTCTTCAACTCATGCAAGTGCAATCAGGCCCCGGAGTCTTCTTTCAAAGAGAAGAAGCGGAAGGATGAAGCGCCTTAGCAAGCAAACAAAAGAAAACCGGACGATAATACGTCTTGAGATCGGAGGCCGAGTAGGAGGCCCGAGAGCAAGTTCAGTTGGTACACTCCTCTCAACACATCTCCAGAGAAAATCTTGATGGACATCCAAGACCAGAAGCTACTGTATTAGCAAAGTTGCATGAAGACAAAGGCCGACCAGCGGGACAAGTGCAAGTATTTTCGCTTCCATCGCGATCACAGACACAACACCAACGACTGTGTTGATCTCAAGGAAGAGATCGAGACCCTCATTAGGAAGGGTCATCTATGTCAATACGTGAAGGAAGAGAAGTAACAAAGAAAGAGAATCAACTGAGCAAAGTTACAGACGAAGCTACGGAAATTCGAACGATTTATGGTGGTCCGTCTGGGGGCAGTAACTCGAATCAAGCTCGTAAAGCTTACTCTTGGAGCATCGACCCCGAGTATTAAATTCACTTGGCCGACAAACTGAGAAAGAAACTCTGAGTAAGTCCGTGCAGTCTTACGTTCACAGAGGATGACGCACGTGGGATTCAGCATTCCTATGACGATGCCTTAGTAGTCTCGATGGTGATAGCCAATCATAAGGTATATCGCATCTTGATCGACACTGGGAGCTCGACCGACATCTTATATTCTGTGGCATTCGATAAGATGGTTATTGACAGGTCACGCCTCCGACCTGTAAAGACCCCATTGCATGGCTTCGCAGGCGATAAAGTGGTCTCGGAAGGCGCGATTTCTCTCCTGGTCACAACAAGAGAAGGGAAAAATCAGTCACCCTGTTAGTAGACATCTTGGTGGTGAACATGTCGTCTACTCATAACGTCATCATCGGCCGACCATCTCTCAATGCCATGAGGGAGGTAGTTTCCACGTACCACCTCATGATGAAATTCCCTGCGGTCGGAGGAATCAGTTATGTCAAAGGTGATCAACGAGAAGCTCGTGGTGCTATTTAATAGCAGTCGGGAAGGGTTCGGCAAAGCAAGCCCTCACGATTGGCGCAATCAACTTCGGGGTGATACCTTAATCGAGACCTCCTCTGTGAAGGATCTCTTGACCATAGGTATGCTCAACCCTAGAGAAGACACCTCAACAAAGAGTTCCCCTATGGAGGACCTCTTGACTTTTCCTCTCGACAACGCCGATCCGACCAGAACGGTCCAGCTCGGATCGTCATTGAATGTCGAGCAACAAGATCAAATGATGAGCTTTTTGCGACAGCACAAGGATGTCTTCGCATGGTCCGATTAGGACATGCCGGGCATCGACTCTGGAGTGATGGTCCACAGACTGAACGTGGATCCAGAATAAAAGCCAATTAAGCAGAAGAGGAGAGTCTTCGAGCCTGAAAGGTATGCAACAATTGCTGAGGAGGTTGATAAGCTCCTCGATGCCGATTTCATATAAGAGGTCAACTACCCCAACTGGATCGATAATGTTGTGCTCGTAAAAAAACCAATGGGAAATGACGAGTCTGTGTAGATTACTCTGACCTCAACAAGGCTTGCCTCAAGGACAGCTTCCCCCTCCCGAGGATCAATCAACTGGTTGATAGTATAGCCGAGCACGAGCGCCTATCATTCATGGATGCATATTCTAGTTACAACCAGATAGCAATGCATCCCTCGGACAATCAGAAGACAACATTCGTCACTGACAAGGGGCTTTATTGCTACCGAGTGATGTCGTTTGGGTTGAAGAATGCAGGGGCAACCTACCAACGGTTAGTAAACAAAATGTTCGCTCAACAGATCAGTAAAACCATGAAAGTCTATGTCGACGACATGTTGGTAAAGAGTGTCAAGTCGGCTGACCACACCTCGGACCTGGCCGAGGCCTTTTCCATCCTTCAAAAGTATCGGATGAGGCTGAAACCTACCAAATGCGCATTTGGTGTGGGCTCAGGTAAGTTCCTCGGTTTCCAAGTTAGTCAGAGGGGAATTAAGGTTAACCCAAAAAAGATAAGGGCTCTCTTGGATATGAGTTCGCCTCGGAATCTGAAGGAGATACAGTGTCTCACAGGAAGGGTGGCCGTGCTCAATCGCTTCATCTCCAAAGCCACGAACAGGTGCCTCCCCTTCTTCTAGCAGTTGAAGGGTAATAAGAAGGCAAAATGGACCCCAGAGTGAGAGCAAGCTTTCCAACAACTGAAGCAGTATTTGGGATCGCCCCCATTGTTATCCAAACCAGAGAATGGAGAACAAATGTTTCTTTACTTACCCATATCTCCCTTGGCTATCAGCTCAACACTTGTCACAGAGTCTGGAGAAAAGTTGTACCCAGTTTATTATGTCAGCAAGGCATTGGTTCCAGCTGAAATAAGGTATCCAGACATGGAGAAGCTCGTCCTAGCTTTGATCATCTCAGCCTGACGATTGCGTCCGTACTTCTAGGCACACTCCATAATTGTCCTCACAGACCAACCCCTTCAGCAAGTACTGCAGAAGCCGGAGGTGTCTGGACGTTTGATCAAATGGTCAATTGAGCTCGGCGAATTCGATACCGAGTACTGGCCGAGAACAACCATCAAAGGTCAGGCGGTGGGCGATTTTATAACGGAGTTCACCGCTCAGAATAGTGAAATGGGACTGCCTAGCTCGGATGCGCTCATAAGATCAATAGAGGATCCTACGGTAGCTCCTGCTCCTCAGTGTGTGAGGGAGGCCGAGGTAGAAGACAGTGGGTATTGTTTGCAGATGGCTCAGCAAATTCGAAACGAGGGGGAGTCGGAATCGTTTGGGTCACGCTCGACGCGATGACAATCCAATACGAGATACAGCTTGGATTCCAAGCCTCTATCAATGAAGTAGAGTATGAAGCCCTGTTGACTGGACTCAGGTTAGCAGCTACCCTGGTATTCTGAGTCCTAAACGTCAAGTGAGACTCACAGCTCGTTCTAAATTAGATATCTTCGGAATACGAGGCAAAGGAAGCTAGAATGATAGCCTACCTAAGTGAAGCTTAGATGCTAATGGGAATGTTCCAGGGGTGCGATATCACCCAAATTCTGAGGACGGAGAACTCTTGGGTCGATGCGCTTGCTAAGTTCGCTTCGGTAACTGAAGGCAGAATCTCGAGGTTTGTCCCAATGAAATTCTTGAGTAAACCAAGTATCGATGGTCACGAGGTCTTCCAGTCCGTACAGGTGATTCCAAGTTGGATGGATCCAATAGTCGAATTTCTCAAGGACAGAAAGGTCCCCGAGGATAAAGCAGAAGCTCGATGCTTAAGGGTCAGATCGGCTTGGTATATCGTCATCAGAGATACCCTATACAAGAAGGGATTTTCACAATCTTATCTGAGATGTCTGTGACCAGACGAGGCCGAGTATGTGATCAGAGAGATCCACGAAGGAATATGCGGGATCATTCCGTGAGCAGAGCCCTAGCTTAGAAAATCATCCGTCAGGGATACTTCTGGCCGACTATCCAAGTCAACTCTAGAGACTTCACTCAGAAGTGTGATAAATTGTAACACCCTGTACTTTTTAGTACTTGAGTGTTACCGTGTAACCGAATTTAGAATAAGTACAAATCCAATTCATTAGGTTCACAGTTCAACAAGCCCACGACATTCAAATTCACAATTCACTACGTGATCATCATTATCCCAACTTCTGGTAGTTGAACCTACCATAGGAGTTCACTTAAATAGGCCTGGCAACCTTTAGAAATCCGATGATCAAATGGAGAGGCAATCTGACTGTTAGATTGCTGATAATCAATACGTAAGATAAGATCGCTTGGTATGGCCCACCCAAGCTTTGGATCTACCCTATCTTTAGGCAAGGACACTAATTTGGGCCTTCCAAAGTAAATGGATAGAGTGGATTGGAGCAAATTAGTGTCCGGTGTGCACATGCACCCGCTGTGCACCTGACCAAAGACTTGGTCAAAAGTATGTTGACCCGATACCTTTCATAAAAGGAAGTTTTCTTCCTTCCTTTTTAAACTCCCGCCCGAACTTTTAAAACGGATGATCGTCCGCTGTGGTGTTTGTGGCCCACCATTAGAACCCATTCATGAAATCTTAGTTTGTTCATCATGTTAAGCACATGACTTCCATCAAACCCTCATAAGTTCCACATGTTGATACTCCCATGCAAACTCATAATGTTGAATGCAAATAGTTGGGCGTATTTAACTGACTTTATCTGTTTGATGAATCATGGCCCACCATGTGTCTGTGTCAGAGATTTGAACCGTCCATCATGTCCAGGGAGAGATTTCAATCAAAACCGAGAGCTTTGAAATGTCAATAACCATGTCTGTGCCCACAAACATGGTCACAAGTAGGGCGTGTGCGTGTGTGCGAGGCTGTTTCTAGAAATGAAAATCCGTTTCAGTTCCACGTTGGCAATCCAAGTGAGAGAGTTTTCTCTCATCTCAGTCGTTGATAAAGGAGATCCTAACCCTCCATTTCGAAAGAGCGGATTACCAGCTGTACAACTGAACAAACGAATCCGTTCAAGGAGAGAGAGCGCACAAGTAGGAAACCCTAGGTTGAATCTAGACCGTGCATTCTTTTCATCCAATGGTCTAAAGTAGTTAAGGCAATGATATAAATGAGATAGGGATTGAATGCAATGGTTTTTCTTTCCGTCTTTTACAGAAACACTAGGAATCTGCTACTTTTCTTCTAAGCTCGAGTCCACCGGCCCAATCTCCTCCAAGCTTTGAAAAAGCTTGTCTAGAAGCTTCTTGGGGACTATGCGGACAGTTTGTAAACACCGGATGGGAGAAAGAAGAAACGAGCTCGAAGATGCCATTAATGGTTGTCTTCATCTCTGATGCACCTGCCGGGTTTTGGACGAGCTACAACGCCGAGTCTGGACTTGGTTTAGAGTTCCATGAAGCTTCAAGAAGAAATGAGGAAGAAGAAGCAGATGGAAGAAGAAGAGAGCGTTCGAGAGAGGAATGGGTAGCTGCCATCATGCCACACTGGCTCGGCTTGACAGAGTCACTGACTCACTCTGATTCAGCCAAATAGAGTCCTACCCTTGCTGGATTTTCAGATAAGGAAAGGAGAAAAGGAAGTAGAAGGAAGAAAGAAGATGAAGATGAAAGATAGAGAAGGAAGAACGGGTGTGTAGCTGGCCGCACTAGCTCGACTCGAGCGAGCTGAAGAACTAAGTCCAAATCTAGTTAGGTTCAGGTTATGGTCTAGGTGTTATTGGAATTCCAGTGGAGAGAGAATGAGATAGAGAGAAGAAAGAGAGTGCAGCTCGTTGCTGCACTGCGCCAGCTTGACTTGAGTTGAGTCTCTGACTCTGTCGGGTTAAGTCCAAAGTCTGTTGGGTTCGAGGGAAACAAAGAGAAGAAAGAAAGAAGAGGGAGAAGAAGGAGATGAAGTAGTTGGATTGTTGGTTTGAATCCAAGCAGAGATCGAGTTATGTAACTCGTCTCTAGGTTGACTTAGTGAGTCACATACTGAGTTCAGCATAATTCCTAGCCCGAGTTTGGTTATTTTCATCCATAGACTGAGTTTAGATCAGCTCCAGCTATGTCAAAGAAGAGTTGATGGAGCCACTAATCAAACTCAGGTTTGGAACCGAGTTTAAGCAATATTATGGTTGGGATGCTGGGTTAACTTAGTAGAATCTTCTTGGTCTGCATTGAATGAGATATTCTGGAAGCTAGGATCTAATTCATCATCCTTGGAGAGAATGCTTGGCGAGGCATCCATTCCACGAGACCAAACGGAAGCTGAATTTTCATAAGCTAGAACTGAGTGAGCTGAGTTATGAACTCTGTGCTTTCATACTTCTCTAAGCTAAATTTAGGGTTGAATTAAGAATATTATTAATTATTAATGTTTTGATTGTAGGTAAAATCATCCTTTTCCTCATATTAGAATTTACCTCTTTAAATCAACTGAGTGATCGTCTGGTTTGAGGTGAGTTAGTCATATATTTCCTAATTAGAGTATCAATTGTAGTTTAATTAGAACTATTGAGCCATCTTTAGATTGAATGTAGGATTGTTGAATTCTCCATACAAGCCTAATTAATTGAATCCTCTTGGAACCTAGTTTGAGTACACTTTTGGATCATCTCGAAGTGGTAAGGCTAAAGTGGACATTTATTACTCCTTAGTGACCCCTAATCAAGCAAGGAATGAATCCACATCTTAAGGTGAGGATCACCCTTCAAGTTTTTCTACATCTTGATAATTAGCCTTTCTCACTTATCTTTGTTCATTTACTTTATTAATTGCTTATTGTGGTTCGTCGCGCTTATTGATTTTGATTCCTTATGATGATTGATAAATTAGATTTAAATTTAATATTCGAATATGCCATAAGATCTAATTACGTCTATTTTGATTTGAAATGAACGCTTTAGATATGTATGTGCTATATTGATATTATATATGATTTTTCATTCATGATCACTTGATGGAATGATTGGAGGTCCCAGAACTAGTGGCCACTTTGTCTAATAAATTAAATGGAACATTTGATGTTGACTTATCATCTTATAGAACGTTTGTTGTTTAAGTGACTTTTGGGATAATCCATTTTCATTACATCCTTGGGATGGGTTGTTTGCCCTATGCGGCTTGATTTAATATTTACCCTATGTTGCTTTAAGGAACCATCTTTATATAACCTTGCGATGATAAGTCTCATTTGTAGAACTATAATTGGCCACTAGTTGTGTAGGTTACCTTTAAACATCCTATTTGATAGTCTTATGAGCCAGAGATGGTGGAATAAGACACTATGCCTGAGTTATCGTCCTATATTGGGTGACAAACCCCTCATAGTGACCTTTGAGCTTTCTTAAAATGATTGTTTGAAATTGGAATAATAATGGTTGGGTTAATCATACATTTTCATGGCATGTAGACTTTTTCGGGTGACTAGTTCTCCTTAGGCGTACCTTTGAGTACTTTTTCGGGTAGCTAGTTCACCTTGGGCATTCTCGTTGCATAGTCTTTTTCGGGTGACTAGTTCTCGTTGGGTGTACCTTTGAGTACTTTTCCGGGTGGCTAGTTCTTCTTGGGTGACTTCGATGTACAGTATTTTCTGGGTGGCTAGTTCTCCTTGGGCGTACCTTTGAGTACTTTTTCGGGTGGTTAGTTCTCCTTGGGCGACTTCGTTTTATAGTCTTTTCCGAGTGGCTAGTTCTCCTTAGGCATACCTTTGAGTATTTTTCCGAGTGGTTAGTTCTCCTTGGGTGACTTTTTACCAGTTAAATGTGCATCCCCATGTCTGTGAGTATGTGCATGCATCCATGCATTTAAACAAGATCATTTTTGTGAAATTTATTTAATGAATATGTATATGATGAACCTTATGTAATTTCCATGATAATCATTGTGTTATATTTGTTATACATTGCCTTTGTTAACTATACTTAATTATCTTGATGATACGATAAATCTTGAGGGGTATACCTCATCGCGATAGCCATTGACGTTATCAAACCATTCTCAGTGTGCAAGAGGCGCAAATGACATGCATGCTAGCATTCATATAGAATAGGAGAAGCCACATGATCTTGCGACTCTCTATTCCTGACTTCATTTGTATTAAATTTGTACTGTAATGTTTTGTAAAATGTTAAGACATTGGTTTGTATAAGTTTTTGGGTAACCACTTGAAATCTTGGTTATGTATATTTGGACTCCCCCTTCTACTTTATTGCTCATATTCTGCTAGTTTATGAACTTTGATTGGTTGGTTCTCGATGATTGTTTCAGAAAATTCTAAGACATAGGTTAATTTCTATCATAATCATCATACATCCCTTCCTAGTGTCTCTTAGCTATCTCAGCATACTGATGTTCCCATTCTTGCATATACATGGTGAAACCCTAACTCTGAATCTAATCCTAAAAGAAAATAAAAGAAAAAAAATCCTACAGCAATATGGAAAGTAAGAAGAGGGAAGAAGTTAGAAAGAAGTTACCAAATTAGAAGTTCCTATGTTAAGATCTTGCAAAAGAAAACAAAAGAAATTAGTTTCTAAAAATAGAAATTCTAAAGTTAGAAAGTTTCTAAAAACAAAAATAGAAAGTTAGTTTCTAAAAAGGAAAGTTTTTAATCCTAGAAATAGAAAGCTAAGTTAGTTTCTAAAAAAAAAACCTAGAATTAGAAAGTTTCTAAAAATAAAATAAAGGAAAGATAAGTTAGTTTCTAAAATTAGAAAGAGTTTCTAAAATTAATTAGGAAAGTTTTAAACTTAAAGTTAAAAAGTAAGTTAATTTCTAAAAAGGAAATACTAGAATTAGAGTTAGAAAAATAAAATTTAATCCCAAAGTTAGAAAACCATAATCTTAACCTAATTCTAAAACTAGTTAATCTAAAAAAAACGTAACCGTTAATCCCCGGCAACGGCGCCAAAAACTTGTTCACACCCCAAGTATAAGGTTGTGATGTAGTAATAATCTCGGTAAGACCGAGGTCAAATCCATAGGGACTGAACCTTGTACGTATTCTGAAAGTAACTAGAACTAGAAGTAGGTGAAGATATAATCTAAACCAGGGAAATTAAGGGAATAATTGTGAAATATTAGACTAAAACTTGTAAAAGTCAAAGGTGGAAAACTAGGGTGCCAAGGATCCACTTGTAGAGATCAGGGAGATTTATGTTTAATTCATGGCACAGCTGGATTTAGAGTCCCATCCTCATCCAATTGGAGGATATTTCATTAAAAACCAATCTGAACTTCTTTTGATCCAATTTTCAAGAGAAGATAGGTATGAGAATTATAATTGATTCCATCACAAAACCATGCCCATGAGACAAAGCAAACAACAGAATTTAGCAAATCCACATCCAATCTAAGGGATGTATGAATGTTAGGAAGGATTCTGTCATCCAACCATGCCCAGAAGACGATGGTGAACAATGGGGTTCCTAAATTCACAAACCCTATAATGCTAAGAACATGCTTAAAGCTATCGCAGATCCATTGTAATTTAAGTCACAACAAACCATTAAAAACTGAAAGCATTCCTATTAATCAAACTAGAATCAAAAGAGAGTTCAATTAAAAACTGAATCCAAACCATAGGCACAACCCATCACGCTACAAGCTTCACCTCTTAGCCCAAGCTAAGAGGCTTAGCCCATCATAGACATGATGAGGCTAGGAAAAACATCAAAGCTCAAAGAAAATCAAAAGGAAAAGGACAAGGAAAAAGGAAAACTCTTGTTGTTGGCCTGCTCCACGCCTCCACGGCTTGGCCTCCATGGCGGCCCACTACCTAGCTTGCATGTCCAAGAGATCCCCTCTTCATGCCCTCTCTCTCCCTTTTTATAACAATGATAAGGTCGGTTGGTGTATGGAATTTACGCAGCAAGAGGAGAGGTGGTGCATGTGAAAGGAGTTACGCAACAATAAGTTTGGCAGTGAGAAAAACCGCGGATGTGGAGCATGTTTGGCGTCTGATCTTCATTGCTTGGGTTGATTTTGGATGGCTTACCACATGAATGGTTTGGATCTTCATGCAACTCCCTCGTGGTGGCCCACTGCATCCTTCTGCGTAGGCTTGTTTACGCAGCCAGCTGTCTTGTGAAGTTCAACCGCACACGTCTCCTTCTCTCTCCGCTTGTATACGCACATGTGGTTATAAACGTGTGGGGTCTTCATGGTCCTAGTTGGTGTTGAACCCTCTACAAGATAGACGGTTTGGATTTCTTGAATGGGTATGCACGGTGGACCGCATCAATGCTCAACGTGGGGATGATATTCACCATCACTTCCGATTTCTCGTCCCCTGTTGTGGAATACACTGTTTAGATGTTTTGTTTAAAAAATAGGTGGGGCCCACTTCTAATAACATTCTCGGAGATCTACTCCGCTCATCATCTTCTTAGTAACGTGTAAGCCCATGGGTCAAAGTATGAAGTAGATCCGAACTCTAAGTGGGCCACACCATCCACCTGTGATGAGACAATACCCACCGTTGAAGCAAACTTTTTCTCACTTATGTGCATGCATATGGAGTTCCTTAAATTAAAGATTTACCATCATTTTAATCACCGTCTTCCAAAGTACGTTATGTTTGAATGCACCATCCGATTTCCTTAAAATTGAGCAGGTATTCCTCAATTTTTGTGCTTTTTTCATCAGTCAAGTTTGGGCCCTAATCTCTCAAGGATGACTAAGATGCTCTCTTAATGGTTATTGTCTGATCTTGCCCATCGGGTCACTTATACACTGATCCAAGGGCTAAATTTTGACGTGTACGGTTAATTTATGGTTATCAGGCAAGACATAAAGTTTTGAGCCGAACGAATGGTGGGAACCCTGTGATCTTGCATTCTGGACGACTTTCAGGCCCGTTCAAACCCAATCACTTGATTTTCTCGGATTTATGGTGTGTAAATTCCTCGATCTTGGTCCCCTGGGGTCCGTCCCTTGCCTTGGTGATTTTATAGTGTTAAATTCATACTTTTAATACCCTTTTCAGTCTAAGCTCTTTAAATTCACCTTGCAACAAAAATACGATTAAAATAGGATGTTAAGCATTATCATGTTCGTAAAATCAAGTAATAATTTGGGTCTAATATGCAATATTTGACCCTCAACATGGATTACTTTACTAGGTGGGTTAAAGCAGAACCTGTGGCCAAGATCACCGAGCAGAAGGTGACAAATTTCGTCTGGAAGAACATCGTTTGTCGATTTGGTATTTCGCATACTATTATCTCAGATAATGGGAAGCAGTTTGACAACGACAGGTTCAAAGGCATGTGTAAAAGGTTTGGCATCAGGAACGCCTACTCTTCACCTCGACATCCTTAGTCGAATGGTTAAGTAGAGGCGGTTTATAAAATAATAAAGAGTCATCTCAAGACCAAGTTGGAAAAAGCTAAGGGCGCATGGGCTGACGAGCTCCCGTTCGTGCTATGGGCATACAGAACGACAGCTCGGACTGCGACAGGGGAAACACCATTATCTCTCTCCTACGGAGCGGAGGCAGTCATTCCGGTCGAGATAGGGCTTCCCACCGCCCGAGTGTAATCATATCACGATGGACAGAATATTGATCAAATGGGAATGAGCCTCGACCTGGTTGACGAACTGAGAGAAGTTTTCAGACTATGGATCGTAGCTCGATATCAGCAGGTCGCCCATTTCTACAATTCCAAGACAAAAACAAGACGCTTCCGACCAGGAGATCTTGTCTTGCGTCATGTGTTCTAAAACACATCGGATCCCGAAGTAGGATCCCTGGGGCCTAACTAGGAGGGTCCTTACCGAATTGTCAATTCCACAAAGCCCGGCTCATACCGGCTCGAGAATATGGAAGGGCGCCCTCTACCACATCTGTAGAATGCTGAGCATCTGAAAGTTTACTACTCCTAAAGGGAGCAATGTAAGGGTCGGCCCATGCCATCGAAAGTCTACTGTTTTAATAAAAGAAGTATTCTTCTACAAAAAGCAGTCCAACTCTACACAATCTACAGGGACCCCATAAGGAAAAAGGTCTTGCGGGAAGGTTAGCCGTCTGATAGGATGGTCGGCTCATCTCTTGAGTATACTACGAGGGACTGCCTCTCACGTGCAGAGGCGAAGTCCTTCGGCGAGCAGACTTTTATAGAGGAGATCGGCTCGCCACTCGACAAGCATTCGATAGATCAATAATCATCAATCATCATTCGACCATCGACATATAAGAGAATATATCATCATCCAAAAATCATCATTTAGAAATCATCATCTAAAAATCCAGTGAAGTCGACTATAAAAAGAAAAAAAATTAAAGGATACTTGGCAGGAGGGTTAGGGTCGACAGGCTGAGGAGTAAGAGGAACCTCGGAGTTGAGACCTCAACCAGGGGGTTCTCCTTCGGCTGGCCTCTCCTCGGCATTTCCAACGGCGAGAGCATCGAGACTGAGGTCCGGGTATAGCTCTAGGATGTCGTCCATGCAAGCATTGTAGCCGCAGAAGTAAAACCTGTTGGCCTCGATGGTCCTTTCCGCTGAAGACTTAAACTCTTTAATGGCAGCAGCAATCATCGAGGCGACTGAAGCCTCAGATTCAGTGCGTTGAGTTGCCTTCGCCTTCTCGACCGTGAGCCTCAACTCTTCCGCAGCATCGACTTTGACCTGCTTCAGCTCAGCCGTCAGCCGAGCATTATCCTCCTCAACCGAACCAAGACAAGCTTTGGCCTCTGCAAGTTCGGACGCAACATCATTACAACGAGCTTGGAGCTCGATGATGTCCCCTTGATACAACAATCCTCGCACCTTCTCCCCGGACAGCAGGCCCTGAATCTCCTCCCGCTTCTCTCGAAGTGCTCCGACTTCTCCTTGGAGAGCTTCTATCTCTATGTCTTTTCTAGTTATCTCTCTCAACCTCTCTCGAGTGGACAGGAACATCGGCATTGCCTGAATCGAGATGAGAGTGTGAGCTAGGTGCAATTCAAAAGCAAATGAGGAGAGAATCTTCATGCGAGAGTTACCTTGTAGCAGACGGAAGCAATGTCGTTTATAAAAGACTCGTGTCACTTGGTGAGGAGGTCGGCGATTTCTTCTTCGGGGGCATGTTTCGCCGCCCAGTTGACCAGACCGGACATATGATAGCCCGGAGGAAATATCGATCTTCCAGCCTCAAGAAGAGGAGCAGACCCTGCTGCCTCCCCAGTACCACTGGCAGCCGAGACCTGAGCCTTGGCCATTGTGGCACCTTCATCCCCAGGAGTGGAGAGAATTCCGTCAGCAGCTCGGATGGCCTCCTTGCGCTCGGAAGAAGATGGCATTGCGATACAGGGCTGTTGGGAGGTTGGTGGGGGCATTTCAGAGGCTTAAGGGGGGCGATGACAGGTCGGAGGGTCGAGGTCTGAGCGATCTCGGCCCCAGACATGGCTGCAGTGTCGACTCCTGTGACGTTGGCCGGAACTGTAGCAACAGAAACTGGAGTTGCAGCAATAGAAATTGGAGCTGCAGCAATAAAAATTGGAACTACAGCTACAAAAGCCTCACCTTGGGGAGTTTCCAGCCTCTTCCGAGGAGTTATCTTCACTCGGGGTTCAGCAAGCAGCATGTCTTCGAGGGGTGGGGGCTTCCTCTTCCTAGATCCGGAAGCTTTGGCCATACCTGTACAAGCAGCAGAAAATTAGAAAATTTCCTAGTCCAGGGGACTTCGGTATAAGGAGGATGTACTGACTTAGAGCAGAAGGGAGCGACTTGAGTTTGCAGAGTCTGGACTGATGTAGATTGTTCGAAGTGATCACGTATTGCCAGACGCGCTGATCTTTTGTGCGTAGTTTCGCTCTGGCAATCTGATTCTTAAGAAGAGAAGAGATTTGGGGAGCACCCTTTGGGTATTTTGCAAAAAGGAGTAAAGATTGATCAGAATGGGTTAGGATAAAAAAAAAATCCCAAAAGAAATAAGCATCACTCAGGATCCGACCTGGAGTGGCAAATCGGGTGGGAACTCGGATTTGCAGATTCCAAAGCTCGGCCGCGGGGGATTCCCATTCAACCGAGGCCCAAAACCATTTGTTCTTCCAATCTTTATGGGAAGAAGGAAGTTTGAGGATGAGGCCTGAACTCTGATGGGCCCAGGCTACAAAGTAGTACCAACATGGTTCATTACGATCGTGCTTGGCTTAATAAAGCGTCAAGAACTCATCTGGTGTTAGCTCTTGGTTCTTAGCTTAGTGCCATATCATGTATCACGGCATCAAAATTCTCTAAGCGTTGGGGACGAGCTGGCCTGGGGCTAACCTCAGGCGTGCAGACAAGGCACAGATAAAGGCATGCAACGGAAGCTGAAGCCTGCATTATAGAGCGCAGATGAAGATGGCGACGTCACCCTCAGCAGGGTCCCTAAGGGCATCATGGGGTGCAGGTGCTTGTATCTGGATGGAGTCGGGGATTTGGAATTCCTCTTGGACCCAGCCCATTTGGGACTTAATGAGCAATGACAAGCTCCGAAGCTCGGCCGCCTGAAGGTCCAGCGGCAACCCTCCCTATCGGATCTTTGGGTATTCTTTTTGTGCCCTTTGGATGAGCATGGGACTTAGATTCTCTGCCCCTTTTGAGCGGGGGATAGAGAGGTACCGCTTCTAAGGGGCCCTCAGAAGCCTCCTGCATGGAATCCGAGCTCTCTCGCCCGGAGTCTCCCTCGTATGCAAATCCTTCTCGGATCTCGTCTAAGTCGTTTGACATTGCTTAGGATTGGAAATGAAATGAAGAAAACTGAAAGAAGGCCGGGAGGAGGAGAAACTCACCGAAAATTGCTTGCTCAGCTCACCGAAAATCGCCTACTTAGGTGAACATCTGCAGCAAGTGCCTTCGTAGAAAATGTAAAGTTTGCCCTAGGGAAGGGTATGAGGACTTATAGAGCCTGAAGATGTCCTCAGTAATCATGACGAACCGACACGTCCGCAACCGAACCATCACGAGCTGACCTTGAAAGACACGCTGTGACGTACTATTAGCCAAGGAATGTCTAGCCGCGCGCTATGGGCATCGAGTAGCTATAGCGACGTCGTTCCGTCCCTCGTAGGCCACACGGCAGCTCCGCAGTTATTCTGACTGCTCGAATCGACAACCGTTGCCATGTGTTCGTCCCATATAGGCTCACTGCTGAAGAGTCTCGACGATACACCTTCTTGATGATAGGGAGCCATAATTGCAGTTGTACGCCTTAAATGAACCGACTCGTCATAGCCCAAGGGGTTGTGAATGCGAATGGTTTTCCCCATGTATTAACTCTTTGAGTCTGTATCCACACTCGGAGAGTGGGGGCTTCTGTTATGTGGAAATCCGGAGTATGTTTTGACTTGGAGCGACCTCCGTGTAGCGAGACTTGGAGTGGCCTCCAAGTAGCGAGCTCAGAGCGGTTTCTGAGTATCAAGGCCTGAGAGATGAAGTTTGACGAGGTTATGCTCTGCTCGGGGCCAATTCCGAGGTGTGACGTCGTCGTCGGCCCTCGGGTTTAGCTGGAAGGGTAGAGCGACTAATATCACGTCCCCATATCACGTGATCTGTGGGATAACTCCACAACCGCCAACATCTACACGTTCATCAGACGTGGTTAGTGGCTAAGATTGCGCCGAGAAATGTGGACACGTCTATCTCGGTTAAAAGGTATAAATAGTCATCTAATGCAGATGGACATGTACGGAATATCTGATACCCTAACCCCCAGCTACAATACTTAGACCCAGATTCCTAGCCTGACTTTGATATCGGAGGGTCTTCTGCTCTAGCCAGGGTCTCCTTTGTTCATCTCCTGTACAGGCTTACAGGATTCGGCGCGAGTGCTCGAAGCTCGGATAGAGTGGACCAGATTTTTGTATCAACATAAATCATAGTGAGACCCACAGAGTTTTTACATCAGCTGGCTGATATTGGATCACCAGCCAAGCCGCGAATTTTCACGCATTCGTATGAACCATCACCCTTGCTAGAGTACCATTACTTATGGAGGAATACTCCTATTTGGGCGTCCTTTTAAAACTACAACTATTTGTTACGAGAGAAAAACGTCTCTTTGTGACGGTTCAAATGAAAATTTAAGGAATAGAAAATAATGAGCAATGATCGTACAAAGGGCACGCGAGAATGTGATCCCACCTTTCCGTACCAACGTGCAAATGCACAAGGCATCCGAGCCACGCGAAAATGTGGGCCCACTAATTACGTTACTTGTAGCAAAAGTTTTTGTGTGGGCTAACCATGCACATCACCAGACACGAAAGTCAAGCCAATCCACTCATCTGATGGACCACACCCGTTTGCTTGGTAAGTACTCTGGCTATATGTTGACTTTGATGGCATGGTTTTCACGAGTAGTGAAATTAGCTTGATTTTCGCTGCGGGTAATTTTCAAGGTGGGCCCACCTTTTACTGGGCATGAATCCGGTACCGTGTCACGTTTTGGTTGGCAGTCGGTGCTAGAAAGCGGACGCGGATTTCCTGCTAAAACCTTTCGCTGTAAATTCCCCTGCACAAGGATGTTGCGTGGGGCATACTGCCATGTTTGTGAGAAATTGACCGAGTCCATTGGTTTTGAGAGCTCATTTTAAGACGTGCAGTAAAAAATGAGGTGTATCCCACACTCAAATGGGCCAGACGAGATGAAACTGTTGAAATTCAGTGAGCACTGTTGAAGCATTCTTATGGCTATAAAAATTTTGTATTAGTACACCCTGGTCCATACCTCAAGTGGTTCAGTGTGAGTGAAAGATACCTCATTTCAACCCTTGAGGTCTTGGCATCGATCCCTAGTGGGGTGGCTAACAGTGAAGTATAAACTGACAGTGGGGTGTACTAACAAGTTAACCAAAAAAAAAAAAAAAAAGTTTTGTATCAGGCTATATTTTTGGTATTTTCACTGTCCCATTGAGAATGACATTACAAACGGTTTAGATAGCATATAAACATCAAGTTGGAGTCTAGGAAGGTTTCAATGGTATGAATTTCTTTTCCCAATTTCCTCTTTTTTATCCACCTCATTTTTTGGTCCCACATCCTAAAATGAGCTCAAAAAACCGATGGACAGAATGTATTTCTCAAATACATTTCTGTGGGCCTCACCCAGTATCCTTGTGTAGGAACTTCATGCGAAAGGCTTTCTCAAGGAATCCGTGTCCCATGAAAGTAAAATACACGAAATAATAATTTAATATTTTTATAACCATAGTGGCTCACGTAAAGATGAGCACATGATTCACCGAGAGATATGGTAATAAATAGGGATTTTGACCAAAGTAGCACGGTCGTAATCCCAAATGCTACAAAAATCGAGACCTTTAAAAAATGCCCTAATTGGCCGCCAGAACATTTGTCAAAAAACAGGATGAAATTTCCCTTGTTTGGAGCATATTGCTCTTATGGATGTGCTTTTTCTTCCTATGTTGCTTTTTTAGGACTTGTTCCCCGCGCATTTTCCAATGTACAGTCACCACCATCAACTTCTCTAATATATGGGCACCACTAACAACTTCTACGACCCTACAAACGAGTATTGTTTTTACTCCGACGAATACATTTCTTAAAGATGGAAGTCATTGATGGTGGAAGGCATTTTCAATGAATCTATTATTTTATTTTATTGCAAAATAGCATTTTTAAAAAAAAATAAATATGGAAACCAGTTTTGGTTATGGATAAAGAGGGATGGGTATGGTTGTTGTCGTTAGGAGAAGTGATTATTGGAAGGGATTTGAGGTAGCGATGGATAGTTATGATTATCATGTGGAAGACAATAAATGAGATAGAATTTCAATTTTATAATGTATTGCCTCAAAAGATACTGAACTATATCATTTGTTAAGGGTTGAGTTGTTGTGTTTTAAAGGCTTAGGTCGTGGTTGTCATGTATTAAAGGTTGAGGTTGTCATATGTTAAGGATCTAGGTTGTAGTTGTCATGTGTTAAGGGTCACGGTAGTTATGTGTTAAGGGTCGAGAATGTCATGTACCAAGGGTCATGTATTAAGGGTCTGGGTCATGGTTGTCATGGGTAAGGATCGATGTTATCATTGTTAAGGGTTGTGGGGTCCCACTGTGGGATATATGCTGTATCTACTCTGCCATTTGGATTCATAATTTAATTTAACATCATGAGTCAAAGAATAAGTTACATCCTTAAATTCTATAGCCCTCAAGAAGTTTTTAATGGTAGGTTTTCAATCTTGCTACTTTTTATGGTGTAGTCCACTTTGAGCCTTTGATATGCCTCATTTTTGGGCTCATGCCCTAAAATGATCTTTCAAGATGGATGGACACCATTGATAAAATACATACATTACAGTGGGCCCCGCGAGACCATCCCTCTCTAGCTATGCCCTATTGCCGAATCAACGTCCCGTCCCATCACGCTGACGTGGATTTCCAGCAAAAGCCTTTTGCAGGAAGTTCCTGCCACAGGAGCTACGTTGGGCCACCATAATATTTGTGTGAAATCCACTCCATCCATCCATTTTGGAAGATCATGTTAAGACATGAGACCAAAAATTAAATAGATCTGAAACTTTAAATGGGACACACAACTGGAAATATTGGAAAGGAGATGCTTACCAGTCAAAACTTTCTAAGGTCCACTGTAATGTTTATATGTAATCCAAACCATTCATAAAGTGGCCCAAATACCCATAAGGTCCTTACCATGAGGATGAACTGAAAGAATAAAAATATTAGTTTGGTCCAAAGCTTTTGCAACCCCATAACTGTTTCAACTGTGGGCATATGATCGCCACTATTTTCTGTTGTGTGGCCCACTAAGTTCTAAATTTGCCTATTTTTTGGGCTCATGTCATAAATTGATTTGACAAAAACTTGAATGGTAGGGATTTCTGGCAAACACCATAGTAGGCCCCACAACATTTATCCCATCCAAATCCCTCCCGCCATAACGTGGGCTCAACGCAAAAATATTTGGGGGCAATTTTGTCCCAATTTTTTTTTAAAAGCTGATCCCCGGAAATCTTTTAAAGGTACTTATTTTTGGGCCATTTGGCATCACCACGATGCTACTTTGATCAAAATCCCTAATAAATAATTGTAAGTGTACAACCTAACAAGTGAAGACAAACCACGTGTGAAGCATCGAATCTACTCATCCAATGGTCAAATCATAAAGCTAGCAAACAATAGTGTTGCATGGAATGTTGATAATGCCAACTTGTAGTAATCATTTGTTAATTTTACATACGTGCCCACCTAATATTCATATCATAGTTCTAAAACTCGGTGACTCTACTCCAAACAAGAATTGTTGAGTCAACTCGACTCGACTAGAAACCCAACATAACCGGCTGACCAAATAAAGGTTTGTATTAAAAATTGTAAATTTTATATTAATACTTTTTCAAGCGTCTTTGATTAGAACAATTAAATTCCTAATTTCATATTAAATACAGAGTCGAGTTGAATCTTCAAGTAAACCGAAGTGGTTGAATATCGAGTCAAGTCAAGTTTTTGAGTTTTTAAACTATGATTTATATTAAGCTTCTTTCTTTTTTTCTTCATTCATTTTATTTTATTTACACCGCGTTTACACAATGAGTATCACAAGATAGCTAGCTTGGTCTCCACAATTTGCGCTTATGTTGTTTGGATGTCATCAATTTGTGCAGAAATAAGGAGAGTTTGATAGGCTAACAGGCTGATCCGTCGATCGAGTGAACCTTAGATTAGACAGATTAGTCTCTAAACAGTTTTGGACAGGTTTGAACGATCGACCTTGGAGGTTCGAGCGATTGACAAAATTCAAAAAATTCATGTAAACTCTCTGGACACTTTTAAGCGCGTTTGATTGATCGAACATATGTGGGCTCGATCGATCAAGGGTTGCTCGATCGATGCTTAGATTGACGACGCGCGTGGTTTTGCATAATTGAGTGATTTGTTTCCTATTCTAGGTGTAACACTAAATATATGGGTATAATACAAGATTAAGGTAGAGAGAACAATGAGGGCTAAATAGATTCTAGGGTTTAGAAGGGAGAAAACAAGAGGTTTCACATCTATAAGTGATTTCATCTCTTGTACTTTCATTTTCATGGTGCATTTTCTTTCGCTTTGTGCCATGGTTTCTTCCCACAAAGGTTTTTCACTTAAAATCATTTGTTCCTGTGTATGCTTTGTTTATGTTTGTTTCTAGTTGTATGATTCGAATTCGAGGTTTACTTTCGCAATCCCCCAACAAGTGGTACCAGAGATATACATTGCAATTAGAGTTTGAATCTAAAACATGACGATGAAGGAATCTAGCGTGAAGTATGAGACAGAGAAGTCCACCGGGAAAAATAACTTTAAACTATGGAAGGTGAATATGAGAGGTCTTCTATTTTAGCAAGGATTGCAACAGGCACTCCTTCGTATAATGAAGCATCATGTGACTATGAGTGAGGAAGAGTGGGAAGAACAGGATGAGATGACAAAAACCTCAATCCAATTAGGTTTGGCGGATGACATCCTTTATAATGTCCTTGATCAGAAGACTGACACGAGGCTTTAGATGAAATTAGAAAGCTTGTATATGATGAAATCCATATTAAATCGTATGTATCTGAAAAGAAATTCTGTAATTTGAAGATGGTGGAAGGGTATGATATTAATTAACACATCAACCCGTTCAATCAGTTACTTTGCAAGTTGATTACTGTGGAGGTGAAAATCGACGAAGAATATCAAGCCCTAATTCTATTGAATTCTCTTCCAAAGTCGTACGAGAGTCAATGAATTCTTATCAAACCTAACATCACGACTTATCGTGATTCTCCGTATGACCCAGTCATACAGCTTTTACCCATTAACACCATCACTATAGCCAACAAAGGTACACTTCTTCGTGCTTTGGTTTAGTTTATCTCTATCAACTTATGATATATGAAAGTAAGCATCACAACCAAATACTCATAGCCCTAAGTAGTCAACATCATAGCCACTCCACACTTCTTCTGAAATTGTACAATCTATCGGTGTAGAAGGAGACCGATTCACTAAGTAACAAGCCGTATCGACAACTTTAGTACATATCTTATTGCCCAATGCAGTATTACTCAACATACCTGCCTCACCATTTTATTCTGGTGTATGCCTTATTATATCGTGCTTCACTATCCTCTCATCTTTGTAAAATTGATTGAATTCTTTTAAAGTGAATTCACCACTATTATCTGTCGTCAACACTTTCAACTTCCGCTCTGTCTACTTTTCCATTATCGCATTCACATCTTGAAGGTGGTGAAAATATTGGATTTATGCATCATAAAGTAAACCCAAACTTTTTTAGAGTGGTCATTTATGATTGAGACAAAAAACGATGACCCCCTTCAAAAATAATGGGCGATGGCCTCCATACATTCAAATGCACATAATCAAGTACCCCTCTACTTTCATTTTAACTAACTTAAAAGATAGTTGTTATTGTTTACCATATATACAATGCTTGTATATATTAAAATCAACACTTTTAAATGTGGGAATCAAATAATGATCAGAAAGTACCTTCATATTACGCTTGCTCACCTAGCCTAAGCGTGCATGCTACAAACATAACGATGTGGACTCCTCTATAGATGCTTCAGTTCTACCCGGTATTCCCAATCAACTTGTAAAGGTTACCGTTCTGCTCTACCTTCATCGCGATGAGTGCCCCCTTTTAAAAGTTTTAAGATATGATAAAACCTGGTGAATTTGCACCAAGTGCATCAAGAGCACACAAAGATATTAGATTCTTTCTTAGATCAGAATGTGTCTCACATCTGTTAGGATATGCTCCATCCAATTAAGCATCTTGATGCACAGCAATCAGGCACCATCAACTTTATAGGTAATATCATTGCCCATAAACACATAGACACTATCTTACTTGCTGTAATTAGTGAACCAACTCCAATGAGATGTCATGTGGTATGAAGCCCACGAATCTAAAATCCATTCATTGCTAAAATACTCAGATTTGGATGCGGTCAATACATCAAAACCACCCGCCTACTCACTGGATTTCACTACATTGGTCTCCTTCAACGATTCATTTGATTTATCTCCCTTCTTGGCTTTAGTATTCCGACAATTCTTCTTTATACGTTACAATCTTCCACAATCCCAGCACTTCATCTTTCATTTCCAGTTAGACTTGGACCTAGATCGCAAATTTCCCTTCTCCTTGTAAGACCTGTATCTTAGTCCGTACTGTTCCGTCGACTTCCGCGATTCCTTCCGGCGACCTGCGACTTGTAATCGATGTTGCACACGACCGTAAGTGGTATCCTTTAGATTCGAGTCGGTTTAATCCGAGACATGTATCATTGCGACCGCACCGTCGCCGTGGTTCCAACGCCGCGACTCTCACGTTGATCCGATACCCTGGCCAAGAGATGTGAGCTGGCGTTTATTTCGAGGAAAACGCCGCGCATTTGCAATCCCAAGAGAATCTCTACACCATGTCCCATCAATCAATCAATCAATCAATCAATCACTTTATGTCAAGTACACATCACCTTTCACCCCATCCCCAAGCAACCACCAAGTCAACTCTTTCTCACCCTCTCTCTTACACACCCATACCTAGTCAAGTACACATCACTCCATCACTCACATCTCCCATCTCCCTCTCTCTCTTACAACAATCTCTCTCTCCCTCATTTCTCTCCAAGCACCACACGTCCATGCATTCCAAGTGAGAGAAAAGAGAGAGTTTGTGTGGCCCACTTTCCCTTCCCAAGATCTCCCATCCTAGCCATCCATCTCCCATCTTCCACCATCAAAGTGAAGCACAAGGAGATAGGCTTTCCAACGGACCAAGAAGATCAAGTGGTGGGTGCTTCTATAGGCTAGATTTATGTGTTTTTATGATGGGCTAAGTGAGGCTTACCGATCAATGGTATGGATCTTACTTTGGACCCTAAGATGTGGCCGATGGCCCATCTTGATCCTCATGATCATCCCATGATGAGGCCATTCTCCATGGACCCCATCATGATGTTTAATTTCCATGTATGAATAGGGTCATCTAGATCTTACATTTGGTGGAGAAAGGATCTCCACCGTTGATTTTCGTTTTGATGGGCCCATGTATAATGGGACCCATTTGATGTATGATTGAATACTTGAAACGAAGGGCCCATAGTGCCGGGGTCCCTCCATCCCGCATGTCCCTCCATCTCTCCCTCTCCTCTCTTTTATTTATTTATTTAATTATTTTTATGTGTAATGAGGTGGCCATGTGGCCCACTGGGATGGACCCCACCTTAATGTATGATTTATTCGTACCATTCATCCATTTGGTGGCCCACCGGAGCGAGGCCCACCTTGTTAATGCTTTAAACCCAAATCGTCCACGTCCAGGGACGTCCCTGGACGTGAAATGAAAATACAAATATCAGCTTAGTTTGAAGCATTTGGGTGAGCCACTTGTATAGGCCCTCCCTTGATGTATGTTCTAATCCACGCCATACATTCCTTTCCTCGACACGTTTTAGACGTTGAGCCGAAAAATGAAGTTGATCCGAGGTTTCGGTGGGCTATAGCGTTGAAAACAGTAGTTTTTACCGTTGAAAACCCCCCTACCGCTCTTAAACACAGAAAAAGTATCAGATATTGGATTCGTTTGGTCCGTCCCGGGCCATGGAAACCAGTGGCCGGGGTGGATTCATCCAATGTGGGCCCCATGCACCAAAAACCTCGAAAAAACGAGATTTGGCAAAATTTTAAAAATATATATATATATATATAAAAGGGGCAGCACCTGCTGCTGCTATGCAGCAGGACGCTGCCAGCGTCAGCGTGAAAACGGGCAGGACCCACGGCTTGCCGTGTGGACCCCACCATGATGTATATTTTGTATTCACACCATCCATGAGGCGGACCACCCCCTGAGGTGGGTCCCCTCCAAAAATCAGCTTGATCCAGATCTCAGGTGGCCCACACCACAAGAAACAGCGGTGATTGAACTCTACCATTGAAACCCATTTTGGGTCCACAGAAGCTCTGGATCAAAATGAAATTTATTTTTCCTCTTCATTGCAGGTCCGTACGACCTTATCAAGGGTTTGGATGGAAAGTAAACATTATGGTGGGCCCCACATGGGACCCACAGTGATGTATGTGTTTGTATCCCACCGTCCAGGTGGACGGTGGAGGCCACTGTGATGTTTGTGTTTCCTCCCCACTGTCCAGACGGACGGTGGAGCCCACTGTGATGCGTGTGGGTGTGTGCGTGTGTGTGTGCATGTGTGTGTGCGTGTGTGTGCATGTGTGCGTGTATACGTGCATGTGTGTGTGTGTATATATATAATATTATATTATATATAGTATTGTATATATATACTATATATGAATTATATATTATATTATACATATATATACAGGATGGCGGGCCTTCTTGTGGACCCCACCATGATGCATGTGTTGAATCCAATCTGTCCAACCACTTGGCGAGCTTATCTTAAGGGCTTGAGACTAAAAATAAGACAAATCCGTAGTTCAAGCGGACCCCCACCTTGGTATGTGGTTGAGGCCCATCCTGATTTATTTATGGTCATCCATTGAGGCCCACCTTGATGTATATAAGGCCCATGTTATGCGACCCATGGTGATGTATTCAAAGGCCCATGGGATATGGCCCATTGCAATGTACATAAGGCCCATTGATGTGGCCCACTTGATTTATATAAGGCCCATATGAGGCGGCCCATTTGATGTATCTAAGGCCCATGGATCAAGGCCCAACGGGTTGTCCTTAGGGTCCATTGCAATGTGTGATTTCTCCATGGTTATGGCGGGCCATGCCTTGGGAGCAATGTTGGTTTGACGTCCACATTATAAGAATAATGTTAGTTTAATGTCCGCATTATAAATCTTCCTAGTCCCATTTATAGGCCCGTGCTTGTTGTGCGTAGGCCATCCAAGCCCACCTTCGTGTGAGGATAGTTCACAATCTCATAGCATGCTTAGTGTAACTCCATGACTCATACCCATACGCATCATCTGTATGCTTGATGTGAGAGATGTTTGATCATAGCATAAGCTGGTTAGGCTGAGACATTTACGAGACTCCTGATGAGACGGAGTGCCCCACATGATCACGCGGTACGCGCTGGATTGCTGCATGATTTTGACGGTGTGACTCATGCATTTTGCATTGTGTATTGTGATCACTGCACGCCCTAGCGACATCAGGGTCGTGGCCTCCACAGGCACATCGTGGATGGTCGTATCGGATGCCGGAAATACTTTGTTCTAGTACTATGAGCACTTAGGATGTCCTTGGGAGAAGTCTCAGAACTTTTTTTGTACCAGGGGATGTTCCAACGTCTAGACCGAGTGGATACACAAGCGCCCGAGTGCCAAATACTAATAGGCCACGTCTCCCACTATGTCGTGGTCGGTTGGAAGGGGGTATGGCCTTATCCGCCCGAGTGAGGGGGCTATAAGCTAAGCCGAGTTTGACCAGCTCGCAAATGAATCCGCTATCGACGAGCCGGGTAGGTATTGGCAGACTACTGTTCAGGCTGATAGTGAGGTTCATTCCGCTTGCTTGACTGTGCAGCTAGGGAGGAGGCAGTCAGTGCAAAGTGTATTAGACTCCAATGATATCCAGAGAGGAATTGTACTGATATGTGTACTTGATGAGTACTGACACGCTTGTTTTGCGTCTCGCATATGACATTTGGCTACATAGGCCTCGCATCGCATGGCCTTGGTATGGCCGATAACATTCATGTCTTACATCATATAACTTCAGTAAAGCTGGTAGCATTCATGGACTTACCTGCATACTTCCGCATTACTCTGATATTGTATATTTGGCACTTGCCTTACGCACACACTTACACCACCCTCTAAGCTTTTGTAAGCTTATGCACCATCGTTGCGTGCAGGTGTCGTTGGACAGCAGCAGCGCTGAGGTAAGAGAGCGTATCAGATCTTTTTTGAGCTTTTGATCACCTTGTATTTCCCTTTTCGCATTGTACTTAAAAGTTTTTGATATAGTGGATATGTGGTGATGTTGTTTTGTGACTTGGTTATGCTTGTGATTATGCTCCATTACATTACAAAAAAAAAAAATCATACTGAAAATCCTCCTTGTAGGATCCCAGGATCGGAATCTGACGTATGGGCGCTGGAAGTCGAGAATGGGGTACTACGGAGGCTGTCGGCGCCGGATTCGGCGATCAGGAATTTTGTGAGCCCGGTTTCCGAGTTTGGGGCGTGACACTCCTACTTAGAAATTCTTCCCCTAGCTATCAACTCATCGGTAGAGGAACCCCCACCACTGTCATTCTTTATCAGGTGCTTCAAATGAAAGACTGACATAACATTTTCGACATTAATGGTCTCTCTACCATGATACATGGTATTTATAAGAATGAACACAAGGAAATGAGAAAGTCAGTGAAAAATGACGTTGAAACGGATATATATATATATGAGATACTGGTAGAAGTTGAACTACAGGAAGAGGTATAGGAGCAGGTGAAGCAGCCACCTCTGAGAAGAAATCCACTGAGAGATCACAAGTTACCGACAAGATATAGAGATAACTCGAATATTGTCACTCTCATTATGGATGAGGGGCATCCGTTTACCTTCCAGGAAGTATTGGATGACACAGATATTGAAAAGTGGTTGGCAACGATGCAAGATGAGATGGACTCGTTGTACAAGAATGAGATGTCACTTTGTGCCGTGGTTTTTTCCGCAAGGGTTTTCCACGTTAAATCTTGTATTTGTGATTGCTTGATTGGTTGTTTCTAGTTTTGATTATTCTATCTTCATTGAACATGCTTCCGCAAAGCACAAGATTGACCTTGATATTAAATCCGAATTTCTAATATCTAAATTGATTGAAATTTGTTGTGGGCTCGAAATTACAATAGGAAAGAAATCACATCTCCATGAAAAAATAAGAGGCTCATGAATGAGAACCATTAATAAGTGATCACAAGTCCAACAATTGTCTTAAAGCTATACTTGAATGAGAACCATTAATAGGTGTCTTTAGACCATCGTAACAATGGTCCACTTGAATATCTTGTAAGGGCACTAGGCTGGGATGGGATGGGCCATTCATGGCTCAAGCTCGGCCATTGAGCCAAGTTTAGGGCCCCAACACCTTGTCACCCCTACTAATACTATGGTTTTCTTTGTTTAAGAAACTACAATGGAAGGAAACGTTATTTTACTTTTCTAATATTTTCTTTAAAAAAATAATAATAAAGAAACCATTAGAAATAAGACAATTAAAAAGAACGCTCCATGGTTCGATGCATTTATTTGTTGACATTTTTCAAATTTTAATGGAAAATAAAACCAAACAACAAAATTAGTGCTAGATTTTATAGAGATTTTGCCTCTCTATATTTTGGATTTTCCAATATTCTAAGGCCTTGTTTTGTTGCTACTAAAAAATAAATTCTTCACATTTTAGTCAATAATAATTGCATATTAGAAATCTTCATACATAATTTCTATTAACTAAAATAAGCATGCATAGCAAGAGCAGGTGTGGACAATTTTGCCCATCAGTTTCTCAAATGGTTCTATCCAATGGTTTTGAACCTTTAGAAGCAATTACCAAAATAGAAAAGGGATATCTAGGGAATTTAAAGTTGTGTGTGCTTAAATGAGAGCCTTTTTTTCTTGTAATTTTTATTTTCCTTTCTCTCTCTACATGTAACTCAACCTCGAAATAATCTTAATATATAATTGATTCCTCTCTTTTTTAACAATACTGAGCCGGGTTCTTCTCCTACCAGTATTGAGTAGAACATATTGAACAAAATCTTATTTGATTTGGCAGTTTCCACCGCCTCTCCAGGATTAAGCCCTCATATTTGACATATAACTTGAAAGATCGAAGTAATCTTAATATATAATTAGAGTTAACGGAAATGAGATGAAGTCATATTTACATGTCTACTATATGGAGCTTAGAATGATCTCTCTTCCTTGATACTTTAACCCTCAAGAGGGTTACAAATGAAACTGGAATGTGCTTACTAGTGGACCATAGAACAAAAAGAAGCATATATAGTCCATGGGACCCATTATGTTTATAAAATATCTTGTGTTATTTTGACTCAAAAATATAGGAAAAACATAGAGGAAGATATATTACAGCCACCGTAGTGGTGACGGTTGATATTCATTTTATTAGTGAGGTCTAAAGTAGTCTAAGTTGTTGATGGGATGGACTCTTTAATAGGTGGACCATTATTTCTTATTGATCATTGAAAACCCTCCGTTGGGGCTATGTAAGTAGACGGTTGAGAAAGGGAACGCAGATTCAACGGAAAGGGCGATGGATTAGAGTTTTACGACCTTGTGATCTTTTGAGGTTTTCGGATCATGGGCGATGGATTAGAGTTTTACGGTTGAGAAAGGGGACGATCGAATGGTGGCTTCGGGCATCCCTGGGATCCATCGGGTTCGGAGTATCTCTGACTGTGGGCCAACTATGATGTATTTTCCTTACATCCTGTTCATCCATTTTGACAGATCGTTTTATGGCATGATCAAAAAATAAGCCGATCCAAATCTCAGGTGGACCACACCACAGGAAATAGTAGTGATTGATCATTAAAAAATTTTATGGACTAAAAAAGTTTTGGATCGAGCTGATATTTGTGTGGTCCCTTTATCCAGGTCTCCTTGACATTACCAAGAGATTGGATGGTAAATAAAGCCTAAGAAGTTTATAATTGTGGGCATTTAATCACCACTTTTTCGGGTGAGTCCACCTAAGATTTGGATCTGCTTAATTTGTGGCATCATTATATAAAATTACCTGTCAAAACAAATGGACGGCGTGGATGTAAGGCAGTACATACATCATGTAATACCCACAATAAAAAATCCCGTGTTTTTTGTCATATTGGGAGAAAAAGATGCTGCTCGGCAGGCTCCTTTTCATCCCTAGAGACGTGATAGCCACTTACTTTTAAATGGAAAACCACTAAATTCACTCTTGGAAGCTGATTGCGTCGTGTGCGACGCACCACCGACCTTAAGGGCTTGTTGAGGTTACCTAGCTGTGTGGGTCCCATCATGATTTATGTTATATCCACACCGTCTATTTATTTTGCCAGATCATTTTAAGGTTTATGCTAAAAAATGAAGTAGATCCTAAGCTCAAGTGAACCATGCCACAGAAAATAGTGGGGACAGTGATGACACCCACCATTTAAACCATTTTAGGGTCCACCATGATGTTTTCTTGCCACATCCAAGCTGTTCATAAGGTCACACTGGATGAAGGCTAAAGCCAAATTTCAACTTATCCAAAACTTCCGTGGCCCTATGAAAATTTCAATGGTAGGCGCTCAATCCCTATTATAGTGTGGTCCACTTGAGCCTTGGATTTACCTCATTTTTTAGCCCATGCCCTAAAAAGATCCCACAAAATGGATGAAGAGTATGGATATTAAACATGCATGTCATGCCCTAAACTTGACCACCAGGCTTACTAAATTCTTGATTGCTAAACTTGGATTCGACAGCTTCCGTAGTATTCCAATTTCGACTCCAATCTCTCGTATGCCAAGTTCCAATATTAAAATTTTATAAGGAGGATTTTAAAGATGGTTTTTTTCTTTTTTTTTTTCTTTTTTATAAAAGAGTATCACTACAAATATACCAAAACTAAAAACATCATCACCATCATATACCCACTATATAAACTTTGAGTACAATGCCGTAAAAGAAAATACAAGATAATAAATTAAAAAAAAAAAAAAGATCATACCCACAATCCAACCTTAACGGTGTAGATACACCCTATCATAACTTACAACTTTGACAAACATGCATAAGCTTCCCACAAAGTTTAATAGAATGTATGTGCGTATACAATACATATGACAAGTATAACAATATTAATAAACAAAAATGATGGAGGGCTATGCTGCCGAGTTCATGAATGCTATCAACTATACCAAGTCTATCCAATACAATTTTATTATTATTATTTTTTTTTGAAAGAGTATCACTACAAATATACCAAAACTAAAAACATCATCACTATCACATACCCACTATATAAACTTTGAGTACAATGCCGAAAAAGAAAATACAAGATATAACAAAAAAAAAAAAAAAAGATCATACCCACAATCCAGCCTTAATGGTGTAGATACACCCTATCATAACTTATAACTTAGACAAACATGCATAAGCTTCCCACAAAGTTTAATAGAATGTATGTGAGTGCGCAATACATATGACAAGTATAACAATATCATAGTAAACAAAAATGATGTAGGGCTATGTTGCCGAGTTCATGAATGCTATCAACTATACCAAGTCTATGCAATACAGAGCCTATAAGGCCAAGTGTCATATGCTAAAGATGCAATACATGGCCTACAGGGCCAAGTGTCATATGCTAGAGATACAATGCGAGTATGCAAATCCTCAACTAGTTCACATATCAAAATGATTTCCTTTTGTAATATCACTTGGATCTAGTACACTCTGTTACTGGCCCGCCGCCTATCGGGTGCATGACCAAGCGAGTAAAAGGGACATTCTTATCCACATTGTCAGTGGTACGCTAATGCCCACCTAGCTCACTGTTAGCAGACCCATTTCATGAGCTGGTCAGACTAAACTTAACATATATATAGCCCCATTCATCCAAGCAGATAATGTCACACCTCCTTCCAACTGACCCCAACACAATGGGAGATGCAGCTTATTAGTATTTAACACTTAGGCACTCATGTGATCCACTTGGTCTAGACATTTGAGCATCCTGCAGCTACAAGGTTTAAGAACTTTCACCTAAAAACGCTTGTGACGCCCTACAACCTCAATAGAGTTTTAGTGTCCATAATCTCATATACTGGCCATAGCAAGCCGCGATGGTCATAACATTGATGTCATTAGGGTGTATATGTGATTGTGACATATATAATGTGTAATGCATGAGCCACATCCTAGCTGCCCGCTAGTCATGTGAATCGTGCAACATGTGGATGACCCTATCTTATACGAGTCCCCTAAGTGTCTCAAACTACAAGGTCATTAAATAAGCCATATTGTCCTACATAGACAAGCCAAAACTATGACATGATCAACTATGGTCTATTGGCAAACAAGGGCATCACTAGCTAGATAGTATCTCGAAATCAGTTGTATTCAATCATGAATAAGCTGTCATCCAAGTCATGCACACATGATATGGATGAGATATGATAGCATACAATCATATATATAACCATATATATGTATATATATGCATGAGATTTGTAATACTGCAGTGAGCATAAAAGTAGCATGGATATATCCTTACTCTTGCTCCAGTGGTAGACTCTCAGGAGTTTCAACACCAGGTCAAGGGTTCAAGTATTCATAGGTGGTGAAATCCCATTATGGCCTGAGTGTGTGGGGGTGTGTGTGCGTCATTTCGAAAATGCCTTGCAAGAGATGTGAACAACTCACGGAATGTTGGACAACATGAAATCCACTAAAGATTTGGATATGCTTCATTTTTGGATGACCCACAAGGGCATGTGGACGTGACCAACACTGATTGACCCTCAGGGCAGCGTATATGCATCTTGCCAGAGTCTATGGTGGTCCCTTTGGCCTCCAAATGTGGTGAAAAACAAACATTACATTGAGCCCAGCCTCCACATGCAACCACTTGAAATCTGGAACTACCTTGTTTTCAATTGGACGACCTAGGCTTATTGCCATTTCCGGTGGCCGCCACCGGTATACATTACTTACATCATGGTGGGACTCTGCAGTGTGTCCCACAGTCCTTAGTTGGGCCGGGAAATAAATATTACAGTGGTCCAAAGGAAGGTTTCAACGGTAGGCGTCATTCCCCAATATTTCTTCTAGTGCGGCCCATCTGAGAGTCGGATTTGTCTCATTTTTGGGCCCATGGCCTAAAATGATCTGCTAAATAGAATGGACGGCTGGATAGATCATACGCATTAGGGTGAGTCCTACCGACTGGTCCAAATCCGAGCGATTCTCATTCATCACCGCAGTGTAGTTATAAGTTACTCAATCTCAAAGTTAAAATTTTTTGAGAAACTTGTTGGAACTATGTCTTGGTAATCCATACAATTTATATGATGGGACTCGCCAAAGAGAGTATACAAAAAAAAAAAAAAAAAAAAAAAAAAACAAAAAAAAAAAAAAACAAACTTAATTACTATATTTCAACTCTTTGATCACTTAAATCTTTTTCTAACAATGGCCCATATATTTTAGCCCGACTAGGATTAGGGCTTAATAAATTAGTGCTGGGCAGGGGCTAAATCTAGCCTAGCACATTCCTTCCCCTACCCCACAAGTGTCGAGTAGTTCAGCTTTAGACTGTCATTTGTTCAATAAAGATCGATTGGTGGAATAGTTTTCACACATGGTCGGGCGAACACTAGTAACGGTGTGTTCGAAGAAAGTTTCAAAGGTCAGCACCTAATTCTTACAGATTCTGTGCTATGGCCCACTTGAGTTTCACTTATAGCCGAGTCTTGTGCTTGTATCTAAACATGAGCCGGCAAATTTGAATAGAAAGGATATCAATGCAGACAGTGCTAGTCTCCTCTTGTAAGCCACACGATAAGGAAAATTAGGGAAAGAAATGATTACCATTGAAATGCCTACCACTGAGATCTTTTCAAGCTCTACCTCACTGTTTATATGCCATCCAAACCATTTATAAAATTATTGAATGAAGTGAAAAAATTAAAAATCTATCTCGATTCGAAAAAAATTGTGGGCATAAGAATATTTCAATGGTGTTGATTGAATCTTTACTATTTCCTTTCACGCGGCCCACTTTTAGTCGCATGTCTTCAAATTGGCTCACAAAATGGACGGACAGGATAGATTTATAACCGACATCACGCTGAACGCCGCGCATGATGGAAACTTGCCGAAGAAGGTTTTGACAAAAACAACATGCGTATAAAATATACTTTACTTTTAAATTGATTTTATCATCCAATTAAATTCTGACACGTAATGTGTACCAACGTCAATACACAGGATAGTATTAAATCCGCGTCCATCCACGTCTCTAAAACGTCATAGATAGCCCACGCACGTCCAGATATTTTGCATGGCGTAAGAAAGTTGTTGACTGACGTCATGCATTAGCGTCACGGATATTTCAGTAAAAGACGCCAGAAAACGCGGGCACGCGTTTTTACCCGGGACACGGATTGCCCGAGACGCAGATTAGATACTCATAGGTTGGGTAGTGAGTGGCTACTGAAGTGACGTCACCAAGTTATGTTGCCCTACTACGATGTTTGCATTTTATTTTAGAGTATGAATTAAAGAATGAGGTAAATTAAAATCTAGAATAGACCCATCAAAGTAAACCCACCAAAGTAAACAATGGGGGGAGTGATTACCACATTTGAAACTATCCTAAGCCCATCATAATGTTTATTTGAAATACAACCTGTTCTAAATTTAAAAAAGACATGAAATACGGGAAACACAAATATCAGCTTAATCTAAAACTTCTGTAGCCTTTAAAAGTTTTTAATAGTGAACGTTACTCTCCCACTGTTTTTTGTGCTGAGCTTAATCTAAAACTTTTGTAGCCTTTATAAGTTTTTAATGGTGGGCATCACTGTCCCACTACTTTTTGTGCTCTGTCGGTCCATTGGAGCTTTGAATTTGACTAGTTCCTTGGCCATTGCCCTGTAATAATTTCTCTAAATGGGTGGAAGGTGTTGGAAATTGGATTTTGGAAAACTATTTAAATTATATAAAATTAAAATAAGAAAGTTAAAAAACTTATCAATTTGTATAAGTCGAGGCGTGACGTGAGTCACTCGGCTTGAAATCGAATTTGCTCCTAGAGCAATCGACCTCCAGGATACGACGACTATGACCCAGTCCCAGCGGTGCACTCACTGTACACGGGCTCAAACTACTTGTAGTCTTAACCCGATCTAAAAAATACTTGAACACATTTTTAAGAGAAAACCTGATTTTCTAATTTATTTGAAAACTTAAAATCAGAAGTCTATTTATACACTTTGTGAAGACACCCTTTCACAAAGAGTTGTGACTATTGGGTTTAAATTCAAGTGGTGCGACCCTTAAGTTTCAAAAGATACAACTTTTCAAAAAAGAATTATGAAAGGATATAACCATTCAGTGAAAGGATGCATCCATAGGATATTTTGAAACACTTACTTATTTTAAAATAATTTAAAATACAACAATCCCCCACATGTTTCAAAATTTTTGACATTTCGGGTTAAGATGGAAGAGTTGTGCAATACTGTCGGTGTCACCATAGACTTGAACCGGCATTAGAGTAAACATGACATGTCTACAGGAATCAGGTGATACAATAGTCTTGAACCTGATTCCTTTTAATATAGATCGCAAGTACATGTCACTCACAACTTTTCCGCTACAAATGATTCTGCGGTTCGATACGTTTCAGCCATGTACCATTACCTGGATTTCATGAGTACTCTAGAGAATTCGCCTAGATTCTCATATGAAGCGGCCTCCACCTCTACACTCATATAGGTGAATTCCATCAAGTGTACGCAGCAATTGGGTACATCACCAAATATATGGTTATGGATTCATTAAGAGTTCAAAAACTCATCCTTCTTCATTGCTGCTCGCACTATACACCATAGAAGGGGCTCATTTACATCAGTGCAATTGTCTACCTCGTATCTTGTTGTTTACCCATTGAACCTATCTAATAAGATCTCTACTCGTATAGGTTGGGTTGCCAACACTGGTAGCTCATATATTAGGCTCAACCCCATTCTCTTTGATGTATCATTGACTAATCTTTTAGATAGTCACTTGGTCAGAGGATTTATGACCCGTAGGCCTTTTACCTCCACTCGTCTTAGTTCCCATTGTGGCTAATCATCCTTTCAGATCAGTTAGGTATCATCGTATTGGCGAGCTATTGCCTCACCAACTAGCTACTCATAAATGAGCCTCTGCCTATGCTGATTCCTCATTTTGCTCTTTAATCAAGTCTTTAACAGTCAGTTGCAGCCTCTTTAATTATTTGTATCTCAAGCCAAAGTATATTGAACTCATTTCTAACCTCACAGAGAATTACGATTCCATCAAGCAACAGATACCTGTTGTGCATACAACCAACTTTCTTAGCCTTGAATGTGCTCTTACTATTCAACCAACCTCACTAGACCACCATTCAACTAGCTAGTGGTAAAGTCAATCGAACTTACTATATCTGCAGTACAAAGAGGCTAGAGTAATCTGTCATGCATAGACATATGACAACTAAAATAGAGTATAACTTTCATGTAATCATATCGTAACATTATCATGTTATCATCTGTTCCCTAACACATAAAAGGTTGACCAATTTATCAATTAGAGATTAGAATTCAATACAATCAATGGATATTTGACAACTGAATATGGAGGAGAAATGTTCAAGTTCATTATCAAGTATCTTGATCGATGGATTAAACAATGGGCTCCATAGGTGCATAAATTTGGCCAATAGATACATTTGTTGATGGTAAAACAACATAGTTTACCAAATGAACTTATAGTCTCATATGAATACCAATCTCAAATGTCCAAAACCAGCTTCCAATGAGAATAAAATATAGCCTGAAAATCTCATTGACCCAACAATTATCTTTTGAATTCAGAATACTAACAATTTTTCTTTCTGAACATTTATTCGATGGCTACCAATTAGATCATCAAAACATGTAATCAGTTTGATTCCAGATATCTTGTTTCAAAAACCTACATGATGTCAATATAACACATGTGAATATTGATCTACAACATTCATCATATACCTTTCTTAGTACAAACCTTCATGTCAACCCATTTATCAAATATTCATTGACTAAACTTGTACTCCATGAGTTAAGTGGTTTATCTAAATGCATTCAAGTGCACCCCCACAAATTTAGATTTAGCCTAGATAGCATGTAGATATATCTATGGCCTACCTGATAAACCTATTAACCAAATTTTGAGTTTGAGGATTTCATAGGAACTATCATATAATTGACTAGATCTAACACATATGTCCTAGATTAGCATATGATCGGATGAAAATAATATTTTCTTAAAAAGTATTGGATCCTACTATAAAATGATGTTGATGATGGATGTGATTACAAGCGGATTTATTCGTACAAGAAGAAAATATGAGTATTTATATAAGAATATAGTTATAACTAGTCTCATGGTTTAATTGACTCAATTATCGATCTGATAATGTCCATTGAATTCATTCCAATCAAGGCATGTGAGAGCCATCATTCTATAGAACAACCAATGATGAGCCATATCATCATTCTATAGAACAACCAATGATGAGCCACATCTAAAATGAATTGTAACTATAATCCAATTGTCATCTAGCGGTGAATTCAGACTATGCATTTAGTGGGTCTTTCCAACCAATTCCCTTAGTTGAAAACCATAAGAGTATTTTTAGTTTTATTTTTACTATTCACCTTTTGACCTTGTGCCTTCACATGATGTTACTTCTATCAATGACTAACATTGATGCATCATCTACATGTGTCATGTGTCCGATATGAATACCCCTCCATTTAGGACATTAAAGGCAAAACCCGCTAAATAATATTTTCACTCTTATATGTACTATATGAAAAATGATATGATTAAGATTGATATTTTGGATCATGGATTCTATGCATGCAGTAGGTACCATAAATGACATAAAGATGATCTAAAGTTATAATTCCAAGTAAGCATGAAATCATATGACAAAAAACTATTCCAGCAATGAGAAATGTTATGCCTACTTCACATGACTTATCATACATGTGTGAGGGATCCGATCTAAGCAATATATGCATTTCATGATAGACAATGCCCTGTCCCATTTGGCCAATCCACTTATCATATATACTTGTAAGAGAATGTCTTTCTATCAACATTCATGTTTGGCTTTTAGACAGAGCTTGTTTATTTATAGCACTACTTGGTAGATGGTCGGGATCTCTCACACATGCACCGTCCTAACATGAGAACTTTTAGAATCTTTCCCTATTTGAGAGTGTTACATTTCTCAATTAATCAACAAAGAAAATTGATGAGTCGAGTAACATCACCCAACTGCATGTTAACATCAACATAACTTAAATTATGCTAAATTAAATAGGATGTACACTACTCATGTAGCAGTTTATAATAACAATTGTGGAGATATTGCTTTTAAAGGGATTCGCTCCTTCTGCCCACCAAGAGATGATCGTGACCGCTTATTTGAAAATTCTTAAGATAAATTTTTATAAAACATTGAGTCGATTTGGACTATCTAATGGCCAGTTTTGTAAAATTGTACTAACAATCCTAACCATCCAATTAATAAACTTTGTGCCTAATATACGGTTTCGGCAAGAATCGACACCTGATCAAGACGGTATTTCATTATAAAGATGGGAGCATCACCCCAGTGATCCAGATGGTTCATCTAGTGGACTCTTATGGGTGAACAGTAGATAATAATCTCAGCCATCGATTGATAAACCTTTTTTTTTTTTTATTTTTTTTATTACGTGAACCGTTTCTTATTATATAGTAACCAGAGATCCAAACATGATATTTTGACCCCATAATATGACATCAAAGGACGCACTTGATGTATGTAACGAATATTAAGCATCAAGAATTTTGGTGCATGCAAAAGTTCAACAATAGACACAACTAGAGGATAGACATTAGAATAATCCTAACCGTACAAAATCTTGGAGATGAAAACAGAAATGAAGAAATCTTTTATTTTCTCTTTAAAATCTTAGGGCCTTAAAGCCATTAGATCCCCCCACATTTACAATTGTCATTCATTCTGACAACGTTTCAAATCCGGAATCCAGATTGGAATTTATACATACAAACAACAACAATAACAACGAGCCCAAGATGAAACAATTTGGATCATCATGTGTGTTTGGTATAAGCAAGCAATGACTTGAGGGAGGATGACAAGTAAGGTTTATAACATGAAATAATCATGATGTTCTTTACTTCTGGTTTGCACATGTATGATAATATTCTTGTGTACAGTACCATCATCGATTCACATGGTTTCTATCATTTATATTTTAAAGATTCTATGTGAAAGTGGCTCTTCTTTGTTTATGCATGCATGGTGGTTGAAAAAGTTCTTAATACTTGTGTCCCACCTTGATAACCTAGTTTTATATACATTCCAGATCAATCCTCATTGTACACAAATGGTGAATATTAGTGGATACCAACTTGGTGTGGCACCACATATGACTTGATCTTGTTGTGTGTGGTAGACTGACATTGTCAATGACATAAACATAAACATAATCAATAGGCTATAACATCAGTGCATAACTTTAAGCCTTTTAGATGATTTACACAGGTGGTTTAAAAAATATGTACACCAAATATGTATAAGATCCTAACTATTAGATGATATATGAGGGTTCCAGATTATATGGGTTGATCTTTATTGTACAGGGATGTTAATTAGATCAGTGTATATCCTACTTAGTTGTGTATACGTTCACTTTTGTACATGTGGTCCAAAGAACTTACATAATAAGTATTTATAAGATCTTGACCATTATGTGAGATATAACAACTCTAGATTATATGAGTCATGGCCCACAAATCGGGTTGGTGTGGTTTCATTTTGGGCTATTCCAACCAAATAAATGCAACCGTAATTCTTAAATAGTTTTCCAAACCAAATTTGATTTCAAGATTGTTGAAAATTGAATTTTGGAAAACTATTTAAATTATATAAAATTAAAATAAGAAAGTTAAAAAACTTATCAATTTGTATAAGTCGAGGCGTGACGTGAGTCACTCGGATTGAAATCGAATTTGCTCCCCTTGGACAGCGTCCCAAGTGCAACAGGTTTCCAGAGCAATCGACCTCCAGGATACAACGACTATGACCCGGTCCCAGCGGTACACTCACTGTACACGGGGTCGAACCACTTGTAGTCTTAACCCGAACTAAAAAATACTTGAACACATTTTTAAGAGGAAACCTGATTTTCTAATTAATTTGAAAACTTAAAATCAGAAGTCTATTTTACACTTTGTGAAGACACCCTTTCGCAAAGGGTTGTGACTATTGGGTTTAAATTCAAGTGGTGCGACCCTTAAGTTTCAAAAGATACAACTTTTTAAAAAAAAATTATTAAAGGATATAACCTTTCAGTGAAAAGATACATCCGTAGGATATTTTGAAATACTTACTTATTTTTAAATAATTTAAAATACAACAGAAGTTGTGAATAAAAAACATATATCTTGGTGGGGCCACGAAATTTGCTTATGCCACTTCAGTAGCTAATCTCGCTCCTCAACCTGTCGTAGCTAATCCGCGCCAGATTGCCCGCCGCACCTGTCTTCGTGGATGGACGCGGATTACACCCTGACAAGATAAGTAGCTAGACTTGAAGTGACGTCACCTATCTGTGTGAATCGCACTACACTGTGCATTCATCTGGAGAGATCATTTTAAGACATGAGCAAAATAATGAATCAGATCCAAAGCTGAGTAGACTCACCACTGAAAACAGTGGAGTAAAAGAGTTATGCTCACAATTAAAAACACTAAAAGGGATTATAAAATTTTTTGAGGAAGCTAATATTTGTATTTTTCCTTCGTTAATGTCTATGTTAGCTTACGAACAGGTTTGATATGAAATAAACGTGTGAAATTTAGAAAATTTTCAACAGCGGGTGAAATGCTCTCTCCAAATGGATGGAGGGCTTGTTTGTTTTTTCAGAGAGACGGTAAATATACCGTAAACGGTAATTCCCCTATTTTACATGTTTGAAAATTCATAGGAATTTTGGTTTTTGTAGTTGATTTAAAAGAGGTACTTTAATTTTTGAACCGCATGATATGCATATGATATATTCATTCCGTCCATTTATTTTACTACAATATTTTGAAGCATGAGACAAAAAATAAAGTAAATCCAATACTCAAGGGGCCCACGCCAAAAGAAATAGTGGCCCACAAAGTTTTTAACAGTCAATATTTAATTTCTTTTTTCATATGACGTGATCCAATTGAGTTTTGGATATGCCTCATTTTTTTACTCATACTATAAATCAACTTAAATAATGGATTAATGGTGTGGATAAGCAAAATGCATTACAATGGGACCCACGGATACTTTGCAATATTCTTGATTTTTGTGCCAAAAATTAAGTAGTCAAACCAGGTATGATATAAATGCACAGAGAAATAATTATTATTTTAATACACGGTATTTACCATTTCACATGGAAATCAAACATGCCTGACGTTACTTCAGTACAGTCTGGCTGGGCAGCTAATCCGCGTCCCTTGAAAATATGGACCCAAGCTTGTGACGGCTGCGATGCATGTATTTTATCCATACGGTTCATCCGTTTTTAAAGCCCCTTCTAGTATGTAATCCTAAAAACGGAGGAGATCAAAAGCCCAGTTGAAGCACACCACAGGAAACGGTTAAGATAGTAAGTCCCACTGTAATGTTTATTTGAAATTCAACCATTACATAGTAACATGGATATGGATGAAGTGAAAACACAAATATATATCAGCTTGATCCAAAACTTATGTGAACTCAATGAGTTTTTAACGGTGGTGGACGGTCAATCCCCACTGTTTCCCGTGATGTGGTCCACTTCTTCTTTGGATCGAATTATTTTTGGGATAGTCCTTGAAATGATCTGGGAAAAAGATGGACGGTGTGGATAAAGCACGTGCATCATGTTGGCCCGCATAGGTCAGACCTTGTCCTGGTGATCCAGAATATTCTGGAGACAACAGGCAATTCGCGTCCACTTATTTAAAAGGTTGAGAATGCCCTCTGAATCACGTGAAATTACCGACAAGGACCGGTTATGCCATTCAGTACCCGCATACTTTTCTGACGTAAGATTTGCAACATGTGGGGCCAGTAATTAGATGATCCAGACCATTGATACGATGATACAATCGTAGATGATGGATGGCTGGAACTTGTACAAGTTTTTAGATCATAAGCCCTCTGATCACTGAGCTATTATACTTTAAATGTGGCCCGTTGCTGTATTTTCTCATTAACCATGGATGGATGCATTATTGAAAATTTCCGAGGAGTACTTCATCCAAGAGGACCCATGATTGCTAATCTCTACCTTGTGTGACCGTTGATCCTGACCTTTGATCAGTTTGTAGTCAAGGGATGGACGGTTAAGAAGAAAAACACAGCAACGGCCCACAATCAATTGAAAAAATGTCTAAAGTTGGGTGGTTAGATCCTACACCATGTGGTAGTACTGCATCATGGTACATCACAATGGGATGAAAATTACGGATGCGGATTGCGTATGAGTAACTCAGTTAGCTACAGTGTACTATGTAAACTCTGAGGGGAACACCGATGATGTATGTGTCTTATCCACACCGTCTATCTTCTTTAAAAAATCATTTTATATCATGAGCCTAAAATCGAGAAATTTTCAAATCTCAAGTGGACCACACCACAGGAAACGGTGAGATTTGAAAGCCTACGTTAAAAACTCCTTTGGACCACAGAAGTGAACAGTTTATAATGCAAATAAACATCCTGTGGGCCCTGGGAAGAAGGTTTCAATGAAGTCATCCATGTCTGGGTTACTCAGCACGCAATGCTCTGGATTTCTAAACCGTGGGCCACACCTATCATACGTTAAAACCGCGTGTACTGTGAAAAGACGCGCGCATCGTGTATTTCGTTTAAATTACACGAGAATTCCGTTGGTAGGATACTTGATACCACGAGTTTGTTTCACCCAGGTCGTTACTCAGGATCCAACGTCTGTCGCACGTGCTGAGTAATCTGATGATCCGAACCGTCCATGTTCCATCTTATAAATTTGATATAAACGGATAATTGTTGTTGATGTTAAAATATGGCGTCTCCAACCATCCCTGATGGTCAGCTCCGTGTCCCTTGGACCTACATAAGGGTATGACAAAGGAGAGCCCAGATGTATGACAAAGGAGACCCTGGGTATGTGCAGGGACCCTCCGGTGCCTAACTCAGGCTAAGAATATAGGTCTAAGTTGTGTAGTTAGGAGTTTAGAGTGTCAAATGTTGCGTATCTATTGCAATGGACTCCCCTTCTATTTATTTTATATCTGTAGGTCGAAGGAGTAGTAGCCATTAATCTCGGCACGATCTCCTCCATCACGCGGTCATTACAAGTGTGCAGATGTCAATCGTTATCCTTAGATCATGCTCCGGAGAATTCTCCTGCACGTTTCATTGAGACTGATCTCTAGGCGTAGTCTTTGATCACGTATATGTTCGAACCGACCCCGTCTCATGGCCCTCCGAGCATAGCACTCTGAGCCTTCGGCTCATTGATCCGAGCCGACCTCGAACCAATGCGTCCCGAGCACGCTCTAACGCCTACGAGCATAGCATTTTGAGCCTTTGACTATAGATATGAGCCAACCTCGACATAAGGCTCCTCGGGCACACTCTAGTGCCCTTCGGCTATCCATCTGAGCCGACCTCGACCTACGGCTCCCCGAGCACACTTCCGGTGCTTACGTGGGACTCACCCTAGCTCAGGCCTCGATGATGTATGTTGGTGTCGAGCCCTCGGCCCTCGACTCCATTTCTTCACAAGGGCTGAGCCTGGCCTACGATCTTCTATGCCCATGGTTGAATAGCAGACTCAGGGCCCGATCCAGGGCCGTAGTTCTTCGAATGAGAGTTCGAGACATCCGATCCAGGGGCATAGTTCTTCGAATGAGAGTTCCAGACATCCGATCCAGGGCCGTAGTTCTTCGGATGAGAGTTCCATACGTCAGCGTAGCCTAGTCTACCCCTCTTCTACAACCCTAGTTTTGGAATTGTAGTTCTGAAGCACGGTTAGTTCGGAGTCTTCCCTATCACACCGAGGCCCTGTGTTTGATTCCTCCAAGTCGGCTTTAATTTGGCTCGGCTCATATTTTCCCATCACAATTGTTATTGTCATTATCCATAGATGAATTTAGAACCATAAAAAAGAATATTTTCAACGGCTCGTATTCAAATTCAAAAAAATCAAAGGGTAATATCATCTACGAACCGTAATAAGGAAAATAGCATGAGGGCCCCACTGGGTGTTGACACGCTGGATCCTGAGTCGTGACAGAGCCTAGACGACCTCGGATACCATTTTGGCTCTTGTATCCTTTTGTATATCAACAAAGACAGGGCATGAAGGACTGGGTGACCACAGGCCGTCAATCTAATGGGCCACCGTGTAAAAGGGCCACAGCCCAAAAAATCATAACGGTTATTCCATCACATTAGTTGAATTAGTGGTCTGCAGACACTTGGAGATCTTTTAGCATAAAAGGAAAACAGCAGTCTCACTTTACACCACCGACTCTAATCACGTCCCTTCTGATCTATGGTCCATTAACGTGGTGGCCCACCAGGACTAGTGGAGAGAGAGAGAGAGAGAGAGAGAGCGAGAAGAGAGAGAGAGAGAGAGAGAGAGAGAGAGAGAGAGAGAGAGAGAGAGAGAGTTTTCCTGTTTTCCACTATAAATTGGAGACTTCCAGTTCCCAGGTTACCTATATTCTCCATTCATGGCGAAAGAGAGATAATTACTTGAGAGAGAGAGAGAGAGAGAGAGAGAGAGAGAGAGAGAGAGAGAGAGAGAGAGAGAGAGATTATTGCTAGCCTCAGTTGATACATGGAAGGGGATAGAAGAAAGAGGCCTCTAGCTGAAGAAGAAGAAAACATGGAGAAGTTCTTTGCTCTTCTCAGAAGCATTCGTGCTGCAAAAGAACATTTAAGGAACGAACCAAAGAAGAAGAAGAAACTAACTGAAGAGAAACACATCTGGACTCCATCCTTTCAATCAGAAGATTTCATGCCAAAGATTGATCTCAAAAGCCCCGATCTTGTTTCTGATCCTTCTAAGGAAGAGAAAAACAAGGAAGATGAAGATGAAGAAGAAGAAGAAGATGATGAAGAAAAAGAAAGAAGTTTAGACCTCAATCTCTCTCTGGCGTGTAAATAATGTATTATGGCTTGAATTACATGTTGTAGAAAAGGTAGTAATATCTAAATTCCATTTCTGAGAATGTATTTCTGTTGTAATTTCCATTAGTTGGGCGTATTTCACTTTGTTTATGGAAGTTTCCGTGAAATTGGTTAGATAGATCAAACCCAATACATGCCAATGTTCATTGTCTTTCCACTCTCAAGGGGTGCGTTTGATGCATAAATAAATGAATTGCAATTCTTTGTCTAGAGAAGTAGAAATAACTAAATTCGAGTTTCCTAAGAAATCATAGGGAGGGCTCTGACCCTTCAATTGAATTTGAACTTCTTTATAGCCGGATTCAATGACATGTATTTGAAATTTGAGGGCTAATTGCTCATTTTAAATACTAAAGGGGAACCATCAAATGCACGGTATTGATGTTGGGGCACATCATGGTGGGGCCCACTCAGCTCAACCCAGTGGGAAGTTCCTACCTTATGATACGGGAAATTATACTACCTCATGGGAACTTTCCACGAGATGAACCGTGTGGGCTCAACCGTGATGTGTGCGGAACATTTGCCCCATAAGTCAGATGCACTGTTCCATGGTGGGACATGGGTTTAAAAATAAAGTCGATCCATGACCTCAGTGGGCCACACCACATGCAATAGTTGAGAAGGGTTAACCTCCCATTAAAACATTCATAATCATTTATTAGACGCACTGAGATGTGGTTCACAAATCTAGACCATCCATCGTGTGTCCCACTTGAATGGGTTAGACCACGTTTCAGCTGCATATGGATTTATATGTTTTAAGCATGTCTTCACATGGTATGGCCCACCAGAGTTCCATATACGATGATTTTTGGGATATCCCATAACCTAAAGGGAACCCATCACATGCACCGTGTTTAAAGTGGGCCACACAGCTCGACCTCACGAGAAATTCCATGAAGTCGACTTTTAAGTACCATTTCCGCTAACACATGGGGTTTAGCATTTGCAGCTGTACATACTATAAATAGGTATTGAACAGGTCATGTAAGTGGAGCACCATGTGAGGTTTTTGGCCTTATATGAAGAAGGGTTAGGCTATTGTGTTAGTTTAGCACCATTAAAAAATATGTGGTGACTGGTGAGTGATATAAATCAATCCAGACCATCCAAATTATAAATGGATGTACAAGTAAGATAATGAGTGGTCAAATTTTAAAGAGAAAAAGCTTACTGGCAATATTTTCATATCTGTGCAATTTTTGCTTATGCTCCCTGCATATCTGCGTCAGAGATTTGAATGGTCTTGATTTTTGTACGACTATGTCATGTGTATGTTTGAATACTCATCACCATTTTTTCAATAGTGACGACTAGCATTGCGGTATATACTCAGGTGATCTATATATATAAATATATATATATATATATATAATATATATATGTGTGTGTGTGTGTGTGTTGTGTGTAAGTGGTAAGATCTTTTATCCATATGTTAAATCCAAATTTGGATTCCTGATCTAATTAATTCACAATTCAAAATTATCATTTTTGCTGTCTCCTCTAAGGGGTTGTTTGGCACCATGGATTTTGGAGGATTTGAGGAGATTTCAAATCCCCGTGTTGTTTGGTACCATAAAGCAAATGGGGGTTTCAAATCCTCTTAAAGAGGGGGTTTCAAATCCACAGAGAGCTTGGATTACATATGTTATGGGAAGATCCGAGCCCCTCATAATTCCGAGGCACCATGGCATGTTAATCCGATCAGAGGGATAACCGACCGCTCGGTCCAGATCAATAGAACGGACGAAGTCCAACGAAGGCCTATATCTCCTGCCGGTCGGAAACCCTACCTACGGAATGGTCCGAATCTACTGTATACTCCGAGGCAGAGGCGAACGCTCCTTGAGCTGAATTAGGAACTGTCATAAGAGGACAGGGGCGGTAATGTCGCTCGCAGATACACACGATGCGTGTATCGTGTTACGTGATCCTTGGATTGCGTACGGTATCTCCGCGATCTGAAAATCTCCCTGGTTGAGGGAAGCGGGCCGTGATTATCGGATCCAGACCATTCGATGGATGGGTATAAATACATGAGGACGTCATTGGTATAGGTACGCAACATCTTGCACTCTCCATCTATCCTTCCAACTTAGACCCCGATTCCCTTGCCCTGACTTAGGCATCGGAGGGTCCCCCGGCCTAGCCAGGGTCTCCTTTGCTCACCTTTTGTGCAGGACCAGGGTCCATCTGAGGAGTGGAAGGTGTTCTGGATTTTGACATCAACATTTTTTGGCACCGTCTGTGGGAAGCTGATACAAAAAGTCAGGTTCCTATTCTTGAGTATAATGGCGAGAGGGAAGAAGAAACAATAGTTGCAGAACCAGAGCAAAACGAACAAACTCGTTCCTCATCATTACTTCATGCAAAATCGACCCCGGGACCTTCCCAGCATTCGCGCAACCGGGCAAGCAAGTATCAAGCCATACAAGACGAGATACAAGCCTTGCGCGATGAAATGAACAGAATGAAGCAACAACAGGAGCCGCAATTACTAGCTCAAGAAGATTCTGTCCCCGAACGAGTGGGCCTGGTCATGGAAGCCCATTCCGTGCCGAGGAGTATGAGGCCTGAGGCACCCCAGCATCCTCAGGTGCCCATATCGAGTCAACATCCTCTTCTGACCCAAATCTGACCCTCGGCTCGGAACACTACAACGCGAGCTCCGACTAATGCCTCGGTTACTTCAGCCCTGACACCAACGGATCTCCGTCATCGGTTGGAACGAAGGAGGGGGAGGAGAAGTCCAGAAAGAGAGAACGCCCAAGAGATTATGGTAGAAAATAAAGATCCATGGGAGAAGCGGTTCGAGGAGCTCAACAACAAATTCTTAGCTCTGGAGAAAAAACAGCAACCAACGTCAATTTCCGCCGCCGTCCAGACAATGATGGAAGAGACCGAACCTCCCTTCACCTCGAAAATCATGAACGAGGTGATGCCTCAGAGGTTCCGGATACCTCCCGTCATTCAATATTCTGGATCTGGGGACCCATCCGAGCACGTAAAAGCCTACTGCTCCTGGATGCAGATCCAGACAGCGACGGATGCAATGATGTGCCGAGGGTTCTTAATTACACTAACGGGATCTGCTCGGAGTTGGTACCGGTAACTCAAACCAAACTCCGTCAGCTCCTTCGCAGAGTTGAGCCGACTATTCCTAACCCAGTTCATCAGTGGTAAGAGAAGTCGAAAGCCCAACACTCACCTACTTACTATCAAGCAGGGGCCGAAAGAGTCACTGAAGGATTACATCGCTCGCTTCAACGAGGAAGCGTTACTAGTGGAAGACTATGATGACAAAATGGCCCTCGCCGCTATGTTCAGTGGTTTGAAAGAAGGCAAATTCACCTTCTCCATCGGGAAGAATCCATCAAAGACACTGTCTGAACTTGTGGCCAGAAGTATACCAACGCGGAGGAATTCACCAATGCCCATAAAAGTTCCAAGTGACCGAGCCTAAGGGAAAGAGGCCCAGGAACGAGGAATCTCATACGTCTAATAGAGGGACCGATGAATGCACCTCTCACGATCGTCGCCCGAGCAGGAGACCAGAGGAAAAATTTCGCTCCTACACCCCCCTTAACACATCCGCCGAACAGATCCTACTGGACATCCGAGGAGAGAAGTTATTGAACTGGCCTGTCTGCATGAGGGCGGATCCGGACTATCGAGATAAACGCAAGTACTGCCACTTCCATCGTGACCACGACCACAACACGGATGATTGTGTTGACCTTAAGGATGAGATTGAAGTTCTCATTCGAAAAGGGCACCTGTGTCGATACACAAAGGAAGGAAAAGTCCCTCGGAGAGAGGAAAAGGAGCGGAAGCAGCAAAATAACGCCGCAGAGGAGCCCGCCGAAATTCGCAGTATCTTCGGGGGTTCGTCTGGCGGGGGAGATTCGAATAGGGCACGAAAGGCTCACTCCCGAAAGTCTGAGCCAGAATACTACGTCCATTTGGCTGAACGGCCTAGTAAGGAACTTCGAGTCAGTCCGTGTACTCTGACTTTTACGGAAGAAGATGCGCGCGGGATTCAGTACCCACACGATGACGCCTTAGTAGTCACCATGACTATAGCGAATCGCAAAGTATACCGTATCTTAGTCGATACCGGGAGTTCGACTGATGTACTATACTCTAAGGCTTTTGAAAGAATGGGGATTCCGCGGTCTCATTTCAGACCTATGCAGACCCCTTTGCACAGCTTTGCCGGAGAAAGGGTGATTTTCGAATGAGATATTTTCCTCCCAGTAACTGCGGGAGAAGGACAACATCAAGTCACACTTATGGTGGACTTCTTGGTTGTCAATGTGTCATCCGTACACAACGTTATTCTAAGCAGACTTTCTCTCAATACAATAAGAGCGGTCGTTTCTACTTATCACCTGATGAGGAAATTCCCTGCTGAAGGCGGGATAGGCTACCTCCGAGGCGAACAGCGAGAAGCTCAGAGATGTTATGCGGTGGCGGTAAAGAAGGGGTCAGTTAAGCAGGCGCTTTTCATCAACGTCTTAGACCCCAGAGGGCCTGTGGAGTGCTCGTCCGTGGAAGACCTAGAGAAAGTGCCGCTTGATGAAGTTGATCCGAGCAGAACTGTTCAACTCGGGACGTCACTGAATCCTGAACAACGGCACGAAGTCCTAACGTTCCTGCGACAGTACAAATACGTCTTTGCATGGTCTCACCAAGATATGCCCGGAATTTCTCCGGAAGTCATGTTCCATAGGCTAAATGTGGATTCAGATCATAAACCCATCAAACAGAAAAGAATGTCGTTTGATGCCGAGCGGTATGAGGCAATAACCGACGAGGTCTCCGTCCTACTCAATGCAGGATATATAGAAGAAGTGCATTATCCCGATTAGATCACAAATGTAGTCCTCGTAAAGAAAGCCAACAGGAAATGGCGGGTCTGCGTAGATTACTCGGATCTGAACAAAGCTTGCCCGAAAGACAGTTTCCCTCTGCCTCAGATCGATCAGCTAGTGGACAGCATAACGGGGCATGAGTTGCTCTCTTTCCTGGATGCCTATTCCGGATATAATCAGGTCGTGATGCATCCCCCAGACAGGCAGAAGACTACCTTTGTCACAAACAAGGGCTCTACTGTTACCGAGTCATGCCATTTGGCCTGAAAAACGCTGGGGCTACGTATCAAAGGCCAGTAAACCAGATGTTCTCTAAATAGATCGGACGCACAATGAAAGTATATGTCGATAACATGCTAGTAAAAAGTATCAAAGCCGTCGATCATCTAACGGATCTTGGAGAAACGTTTGCCGTCCTCCGAGAATACCAGATGAAGTTGAATCCAACAAAGTGTGTTTTTGGAATCGACTCGAAAAATTCCTCGGCTTCCAGGTCAGTTATAGAGGTATTGAGGCGAACCCAGATAAAATCAAGGCGCTCCTCGACATGAGTTCGCCTCGAACCGTCAAAGATATACAATGTCTTACGGGTCGAGTCGCAGCGCTCGAAAGTTTCATTTCCAGAGCGACGGATATTCCAGCAATTGAAGGGTCATAAGAAGGCGGAATGGACGTCGGAGTGCGAGCAAGCCTTCCAGCAGCTGAAACAATACTTGGGTTCACCCCCTCTGTTGTCTAAACCTGAATAAGTTGAGCCCCTATTCCTCTACCTCGCAGTCTCAGCCTCAGCCGTCAGCTCGGCTGTGATTAGGGAGGTTGGAGGGAAGCAACACCCTGTTTATTATGTGAGCAAAGCTTTAGTGTCAGCAGAAACAAGATACTCACCCCTGGAAAGGCTGACACTTAGCCTCGTTATTTCAGCTCGGAGGTTACGCCCATACTTCCAAGCTCACTCGGTAATTGTGTTAACCGATTCCCCTCTTAGGCAAGTTCTCCAGAGGCCCGAGGTGTCAGGTCGGGTAACTAAATGGGCCATCGAGCTCGGTGAGTTCGATATTCAGTTTCGTCCGAGGACAACAATCAAAGGGTAGGCCGTAGCCGACTTCATCGTCGAATTTACTCCGAGCACCGAAAAGATCGGTGCCGAAATCGAAGCAAGTTTGCCCGCTCTTCCAAGCAATCAAAAAGCAATATCAGATCCAGGATGGGTTCTCTATGTGGATGGGTCATTAAATGCCAAAGGGGTCGGGGCCGGGATCGTCTTGACTGCGCCCGACTCCACAACCGTTCAATACGCAATCAGATTGGGATTCAGAGCCTCAAACAATGAGGCGGAATATGAATCTTTGTTAGCCGGACTCAGACTGGCAATAAGTTTGGGCGTCCAGTCTCTTCGGGTCCGATGCGATTCTCAGCTGATAGTAAATCATATCTCTGCCGAGTACGAAGCTAAGGAAACAAGGATGATGGCCTATCTTGATGAGGCGAGAAAATTGATCGAGAAATTTGGGAACTGCATGATCCATCAAATCTCGAGGGCAGAAAATTCATGGGCTGACGCCCTAGTGCGACTCGCCTCAGCCGCGGAGGGGAAGATCCCACGAATCATCCCCGTCGAATTTCTAGAACAACCAAGCATCAGTAAAAAAAAAGAAAGAAGTCAACCCAGTTCGAGTGAGTCCGAGCTGGATGGATCTGATCCTTAATTATCTCGTGACAGGAGAGGTTCCCTCGGACAGGCTGGAAGCCAGGCGACTCAGAGTCAGAGCAGCTCGATACATCGTCCTAGATGATATCTTGTGCAAGAAGGGACATTCCCAACCCTACCTCAGCTCCGAGACGATGAGGCGGAATACATAATGCGAGAAATTCATGAAGGAATCTGCGGAAATCATTCCGACAGTCGGGCCTTGGCCCTGAAGAAACTCAGACAAGGGTACTTCTGGCCAACTATCAAGGAGGATACCAAAGATTATTTCCAGAAATGCGATAAATGCTAGCGATTTGTGGTCATGCCGAGGCAACCGATAAAAGAAATGACCCTTATGAGCGGCCCTTGGCCATTCACTCAATGGGGAATCGACATTATCAGCCCTCTACCCACGGGTAAAGGACAAGTCAAATTCGCCATTGTTGCTGTGGATTACTGCACCAAATGGGCTGAGGCCGAGCCGGTCGCCAAAATTACAGAAAATAAGGTGATCGACTTCATCTGGAAAAACATCATCTGCCGGTTCGGGATTCTGCGAACCATCGTATCAAATAATGGCCGACAGTTTGACAATGACAAATTTTGAAACATGTGCCGAGGACTCGGCATCACGAATGCATACTCTTCTCCCTAACATCCACAGTCGAACGGACAAGTAGAGGCAGTCAACAAAGTTATCAAATATCATCTCAGGACAAAACTGGAAAAGGCAAAAGGCAGTTGGGCAGAAGAACTTCCGTTTGTTCTCTGGGCCTATAAGACTACAGCTCAGTCCTCAACAGGAGAAACTCTATTCTCGCTCTCCTACGGTTCGAAGGCAATGGTGCCAGTGGAGATTGGTCTTCCTACGGCCCGAGTCAGGAGCTTCCAAAAAAAACAGAATTCTGAGCAGATTGCCGCAAACTTGGATTTGCTCGAAGAAGTTAGAGATATCTCGAAGCTCCGAGTCGCTGCTTGGCATCAACAAGTGGCACGATTCTACAATTTGAAAGTCAAGGCTAGGCGATTCCGACCAAGGGATTTAGTCCTACGTCAAGTGTTCTAGAATACCGCTGAGCCGGGGACTGATACACTCGGACCAAACTGTGAAGGACCTTATCGGGTCATTCGATCAACCAAACCAAACTCCTACCACCTAGAAAACCTCGAAGGTTGTCAGCTTCCCCATCCCTGGAATGTCGAGCATTTGAAAGTTTATTATCCATGACGAACTAGCCTTTAAGGCTCTGAATAAATGTACTCCTCCGGACGACAGGCCTTTAAGGCCCTCACTGAAATGTACGCCTCCGAGAGTTAGCCTTTAAGGCTCTTAATAAAATTCGCCTCTTCTCATCCACATGAACGAATTTTCGACTAAAGAAAAGTTGCCTCCATATGCAAGGGCAGACTCAATGGATTAATCCCTTAAAAAGGGGTCAATACGTTATCCCCCTTTAAAAATGGGTCAATACGCTATCCCGCAGAAATTCTACGCGGTATCCCCTAAACTAGGGGAAAAGCCTAAGCGATGACTCGACTCCCTTAACATAGGGGCCGGTTCACGAATTAACGGATAGAACGGAAGGGCCTCGCCAATAGTGGGATGAGCCGACCCCCTAGGGACCCGGACTCAATAAACAAGCCATAAAAGCTCAATAATAAGATGTTGGGAAAAACCAGCTCGGCAAAAGGTAAGGTCAGCTCAGGCTACCCTGCAAACGAAACTAACCTCCCATTTTGACAATCAAATAGTTTTCAATCAGCATCCAATAAGAAATCAACTACGGATTAACATAAAAAAAATATATATATCATCATCCATACGCCCTCCAGAGGGTCAAAAATCATCATCCATGGACCTCCATTAGAGGGTCATGAAGTAACCAAGAAGGATTTCAACCAGTTCAAAAAAAAAGGAGAGAGGAAGGATAAATCTGCACTATGCAGGGTGCAGAGGAGCTTGAGTGTCTGGGGCTTGATCCGGGCGGACTTCGTCTACAGGCACCCATCAACTTCTTCAAGTAGTATTGAGTCGAGGTTAAGGTCCAGGTATAAACCCAGGACCGCCTCAACGCAATCGTCATAGCCACGGCCATAGAACTTGGCCGCTTCAGCATTCCACTCCTTAGACGTTTTGAAAGCTTCTACCGCTGCAATTGCCGCATCAGCAACCGCCTCAGTAAGAGAAGCTTTGTCCTCAGCCTGTTGGGCTTCCCTCGCTTGTATGACAGCCCGGGCCTATTCTTCCGCCGCCTCTGCCTTAACCCGCTCCAAAGTTCCACTTAGTTGAGCATTCTCATGGGCCAGTGAGTCCGCATGAGCCCTAGCCCGGGTCAGCTCGGCGGCAGCAGTGCCACAGCGAGCTTTGAAGTCCTCCACCATCCGCTGCAACTGCAAATCCTTGCTTCGAGGCCAGTAACAATCTCCTGCAGATGAAGCTCCCTGGCCTTCCCATCCTCAACTTGCCGACACAATTCGCCCTGCTCCTGTCGGAAGAGAGCCGCCTCGTCCCGTAGGACTCCCACCTCAGTTCGGAGTGCCTCCACTTCAGCGTCAATCTTTCGGCACTCACGCACTCTCTCCCAGGTCAGGAGGATCCTTGGAACAGACTAAGTAATGACAAAAGCAAGTGAATAAGGACGCATGATGACAGAGATCGAAAGATACCTTATAAAAAACTGTTGCCAGATCTCTCAAGAAAGTGTCGTCCGGCTTGGAAAGGAGATCGGCAATCTCTTCTTCCGGGGAGAGTTTTGCCGCCCACTGAGCAAAACAGGACATGTGAAACCCCGGCTCATACCTCGCCCCGCTTGTCCCCACATGCCCCGATCCTCCTTCCTCTACAGCCCCAGTCCTGCTGTCGGCGGAGGCCTGAGCCTCGACCCCAAGATCATCCCCGACCTCGGGAGGAGTAATCATGGCGTCAGCCATTCGAACGGCCTCCTCCCATTCAGACGACGAAGGGATCACAATACAAGGGGTTGATAGGTGGATTCCGCTGACGGAGGGAGCGACGTTGGGCGGGAAGGAAGTTGCGATTGCTGGGGCGGAAGCAATAAGTGCTGAAGCTTGGACCACAGGAGGCGCAGCAATCGGGGCTACCACAACCGAAACAGGGGCTACGGTTGTGACCGCGACTGTAGTTACAGTCATAGCCGCGATTGTAGTCCAGTCTCGGCCTCGGCTGTAACTGAGTCAAAGCCGCAGTACCTAAACCCGAAGGACTTTCACGAGGAGTAATTTGCCTTCTCCGAACGGTTGTCTTCGTCTAGATCACGAGCCTCAACAACTCTTCTCTGCGGTCAGAGCTACTCTCTTCTTCCGGGAACCGGACGCCTTGGTCATGCCTACATAAAGAACGACAAATCAGTGGTTATGCAAGCAAGCCTAATTCGTCCGAAGGAGCAGGAGAACTTACTAAAAGACGTCGGAAGAGGTTGAGATGCGCACAGCCCTGACCAATGAAGGTTGGTGGCAGTGATCAAATCCGACCAGGAGTGAAGTTCTCCCAATCGTGCTCTAGCCTTGACAACACGATTCTTCTGAGCGGAGTCAAGGAGAGGTGTACCCCTTGAAAAATCTACAAAAAGAATAAAGGTCTCAGTTTAACCGAAGTAATAAACGAAAATAGAAAGACGAAGGGAATTAATCGGTCCGACCTGGTTTTGTAAATCGAGTCGGAACCCGAATCGACAGAGTCTCGACTTCGGCCATAGATGCCTCCCATTCTCCCGCAGCCCAGAACCACTTATTCTTCCAATATTTGTTAGAGGACGGAAGATTCATAACCAGCCCCAACCCCTTGTTGCCTCGGGTCGCAAAGTAGTACCATGGTTCATTGCTGTCGTGCTTGACCAGATACAGGCTCCTCAACTCCGCTACGGTAAGCTCTGAATTTCCAACTTGCCTCCAGATGATGAAGGCTAAAATAAGCACCCTCCAAGCATTGGGGGTCAATTGCCCAGGAGTTAAGCCCAAGTAGGCCGTCATAGTCTGAATGAAAGGGTGTAAAGGAAGTCGGACCTCGCATTACAGTGCGTAAAGAAAAATAGCGACTTCTCCCTCAGCAGGCGCGCCAACGGCTTCGAGGGGCCCAAGGGCTCTGATCCGCACGGAGGCCGGGATTTGAAAATCTGTGCGAATCCATTCTATTTGAGATTCCGACAGTACAGAGCCTCCAGGGACTGCCTCCGAGGTTCTCCCGCTCGCTGGCATCTTAGTGGCCTCCGTGGTTGTGGTCTGGGGGGCTCGGGCAGATTTCCTTCTACCAGCTCCTCGAGTCTGAGCACCAGCTGCCTTCCGCTTCTGAGGCGGAGGATGTAAAGGCACAACTTCAAAGGGACCTTCAGAGGCCCCTCCCCCATTGCCGGAACTCTCTGACTCGGGGTCATCACCGTAGTCCCGCACAGTCTCCAGGTTAGACGACATCTTAAGAAAAGAGAAATGCAAAGGAGCATGAGAGGACTCACCGGACGGTCACCGGGAATCGCTTTTGCCGAAAATATCTAATTGGCCGGAATCGCCTTCGCCGAAAATCACCTCCTTGGGTATTTGCTCAAACAAAGCCAACAGTAATGGACCGAAATCTTCGAACGAGGGTTTATATAAATCCCACTGAATCTTCGCATTAATGACTAGCAATGATGATTGTCGTCGAATCGTCGCGAGCTGACCTCAGAGCTGACGTGGCCCCATCCCATTGGCCCGAAGTCTGTCGGGCAGTACGCCCCTGACATCAAGCGGCAAGCTTTGGATAAACGAAATGACGCCAAATAAGGAAAAGTTCCGTTCGAGGCACTACCCCGGGTGCACGTGGCAATAACCCATAAGCGGACGACGATTCGAAATCTTAACTGCCGCCACGCGTCCGCTGCACATAGACCCGTAGGCGG
>JAJHSJ010000016.1:55474706-55682145 GCA_021015155.1 Magnolia officinalis
AATAATCAGAACACCAGAGAAAAGTAAAGTTAGGATCTTCCTCTCCTTCACACCCTTTTTGCAAAACAGTAGATGGGACTCAAATTTCTGTCATGGTGTAAGATCGGGGACCCAACTTTGTTATATAGTAGTTGAGGTGAAGAGAGTTTGAAACCCATCACAACTCTCTTCACCTGGCTCCACACTTTCACAATCCTAGTACTACTCAAATAGCTGTCTGCATAACACAGCTATAGCATTCCAGCCCTAATACGCACACCTGCGCAGATGGACTGCGCATTGGATCACATTAAAGTGGGGCCCACTGGTTTACCCAATCACATAGTCCAACAGATAGGACAATCTAGACCGTTGATCAATAAGGCCCACCTTATAGAGTTCTTACATGTTGTAGCCCTCTTATTAAGTTTCGCCCATATCCCCATGGCGGTCTTTTGATTTACGATATTGTAGAGAACATTGTCTGCTAGACACAATTGGATCAAAGTTGTAGCCCTCTTATCAAGTTTATCCCACTCTTCATCACTAATAGACGTGAGACGCTTCGCCTTACCAAGTTGAGCATGTTGCAATCCTCGTTGAAGTAGAAGGCATCTCATCTTTACCTTTCATAGTTCAAAATTTTTTCTACCGGTAAATTTTTTTTGTTTCATACTTTACGTTAGACCCTTTCATCGATATGTCTCAAATTAGAACTCGACACCCAACGTTAGCTCTGATACCACTTGTTGGGAATATTACGGAAGCAAACTCAAATTCAATCAAACAACAAAAAATCAAACACAAACAAAGCACATAGAGAACATATAAAATTTACGTCAAAAAACCACAGCATAAAGCAACAATCAATCCACTAAGAAATGATATTATAAGAGAGAAAACTTACAACAATAAGAACCCCCCTTCAAATCTCCCAAACCCTAGCTTTTTCTCTCTAAAGCCTTTAAGAACATCTTAACATTTACTTAGAATTCTCTAATCCTGATTACACCGAATATATATATTGTCCCAACCGGAATTAGAACAAATCATGCACTTACACAGTTCCACAGACTTGAATCTGCCTCATTTTTTTGGTTTATAACATAAAATGATGTGTAAAATGGGTGGACAGTGTAGATAAAACCTACACATCATGATGGCCCCTCAGAACCCAGCCTATGCCATGCTTGGGACATGTGGGGGTAGTACCCAATCTGGGTTAATTGGTTGGTTAGATCGTTAACCATACAAGAGGTTCTTGCTCTACTTGGCCCCTTAAGGTGACGTGGTTATGGTAGGAGCCTCGTACGGACAAGAATAAGGAATTCTAGCCATGAATCCACTTTTTCATTTTTGGATGACGAAAATGTCCATCTATCACAGATGCCCCTCGTAGGAGTGGACTCTGGCCTTAGAAAGTGAAAGGTCCTTTTAAAATTGTGGGAGTTTGTGAAAGGAAGAAGAGTGTGGAAGAATGCTCTAATAGATGTTTTTTTTTTTTTTTTTTTTAAAATAATAATAATAAAATAACGGAAGGATGTATTTTGGAAGGGAAGAATAATATTGTAATAAATAAATGTGATGAATGTTGGAATAGATGAATATTGTAATGGATGAACGTTGTATGTTGAATCATCGATATTTACTGTGAATCGCTAGAGCTGGGCATCGGTCCTGATCGGATCGGATTAGGTATAAATCGATCTTATCCGAATTTTCAATTGTTAAACCAGAACCCGATCCAATCCAAGACCGGCTCTGGGTCACCTGATTCGGACAGACCCGATGCCTGGTCGACATTACTCGAACCAAGTCCGCCTCGGTCAGGAAAACCGAACCGGATCGGATTAGGTATGATTCGAACAGTATAAAGTAAATCATATGTTGTGGTCTAAGTTAATCTTTAATATATCTCATTTTTGTGCTCAATGACTAAAATAATATTTCAAATTGGATAAACGGCTTAGATGAAATATATACATCAAGGTGGGCCCCACATGGCTCTGAAAGAACGTTTAGTTTCCGTGTATACATTTTTATTTAACATTTAAAGTTACTTGCTACTCACGGAATCGTCTACTTGCTTTTCACGCAAGCACGGGTGAATTGAATTCCAATTGTGTGTCCCCGTGGATCTGATCATGGGGTAGGTGTTATATCCAAACCGTTCATCCATTTGCCAAGCTCGTTTTAAGGCTTGAGACGAAAAATAAGATAGATCTAACAATCAAGTGGACCACACGAATGTTTTAAACAGTGAAATCATTCTTTGCTGCTATTTGTGGTGTGGTCCAGATGATCTTTGGATATTATTCATTTTTTGAATAATGCTCTATAGTGATCTATAAAATATATGAACGGTGTAGAATAATAAATACATCACTGTGGGGCCCATATAACTTTATCTCCTTTGAACCGTTCATACAACTCGGAGCTCAAGGAGCGTCAGACTCCTGTTTGCGAACGGGATTGCGTACTACCCCTGCCCGTCTCTGGCTTCAAATGAGGAGGTCTGTTAGAGGGCCCACGGTGATGTATCTGTAAATCCAAACCGTCAATCTCTTTTCTCATATTATTTTAAGGCATGAACCCAAAAATGCGGAATATCCAACGTTTAAGTGGACCACACCAAATGATAAACTTGGTTGCATTAAAATGCACAAAGGATTAAAGGTCAGTTGCATTAAATGCAAGATTCATCGGTGTGCCCCATTTGATCGTTGGATCTGCCTCATTTTTGTTATGGTGCTTTAAAATAATCTGGGAAAAGGGATAGACGGTTCGGATTTACAGATACATTACGATGGGCCCACCCATAGAACTGCCCATTGGATGGACTGGGGTAGTACGCAATCCGCGTCCCGTCGTTGCACGCCACGTACCTAGCTAGCTCCAGCTAGCCTAGGCTACGACAGCAGCAGAATGTTGTGGTGTGAGGCCTCTGACAAAAATAAAAAAGTAGTGGTGTCGGTGATCTGTGGCCCCACCATGATATATGTATTTCATCGATGTCGTTCATCTATTTTTACAGATTATTTAAAAGTTTGATACAAAATATTAGAGGGATAAAAGTCTCGAGTGGACCACACCATAGGAAAACAATAATGTTTGGATATCCTCCATTAAATTCCTCCTAAGGCTTCGGATCAAGTCAGATCTGATCGGATCGGATCCTTTCAGATCGGGTTTCGGACCGGATCTGTCCGGATTGATGATGACTCGATCCTGATCCAAAAACCATTCAGATCTGAAATATCTAAATCTATCAGCACCGATCTAGGCCATCGGTTCAGTTAGAATCAAGTCGGATCGGGTCTGATCGGGTTGGATCCACCGGATTGGACCTTTTTTGCCCAGCTCTATGAATCGCCTATATTCACTATAGATCGTCGCCAACATTCAGTGTAGATTGTCGATTTTCACTGTGGACCATTGATATTCACTATGAACCGCAAATATTAAGAGTGGACCGTTGATACGCTGATATTTCCATTGTAATTGCAGGTATTCATAATAATAATAGTAGTGGTTCACTCTTAATATCTACGGTCCACAGAGAATATCAACGGTCCACTCTTAATATCAATGATCTACAGAGAATATCGATGATATATATTAAATATCGGCGATCCGTAATGAATCCATAGTGAAAAAACTAAGGAATGAAGAAGGAAACGGCCAAATGGCCGTTATACGGAAGGGCCTCACGTTTTGAACCCATACACCTAATGTAGGACCCGCTGGGTTGTCTTGAGGCAAATCCAACCCATCCACAAGTTAAGGGTTTTAATTTCATCTCATTGGCTCCAAATAGAGGTTAAATATAATTACAGATGGACCACGCCGAAGGTAAGAGTTCAAGTATTAACCCACAAAGTTAGTGTAGTTGTAAGCTATAAACATCTAAAAAACAGTTAAGAAAACCATTACATGGGTTCACAGTAGTTAGATTCAAATAAACGGATCAGATTAGCCATATGGTGGGTCAAATTTCAATTTTAAGTAGGGTCATCTTCATTTTAAAAAGGACCTTTCACTTCTAAATTTGATAGCATATTGTAGTAGGAACAGTAGTGAAGAAAGGCATTTTCATATCGTCCAAAAAAAAAAAAAAAAAAAAAGGAATTTGAGGATAGAATTTCTTATTCTCATCCATAAATGGCTCCCACCACAGCCATATCACCCACAATGGTAAGGGGAAGAATTTAAGGGGCCATATAGACCAAAAACTCCATGCAATGGTAAGGGGAAGAACTAATCTCATGCAACCCGGTGCTCCGTAAATTATGATCCGGCAACAAGTTTCCTGCCAGCGTGCCACTTGTATCCGAAATCCGTAATATGCAAACGGTAGGCCCCACCTGATATGAAAGTTAGGCCGGTCATCTCATCAGGTGTACCACTTTGTGTAATCAATGGAAGACTGACGGTCTGAATCAACTTGCAAATGGGGCCTACCATCTACGCGGTATGCATGTGCTACATTAGTGGCATGTTGGCAGGAAAGATGTGGCCGTACGATCAGTTGCCTCCCACGGTGGAGTGTGAAAATTCATAGCAATTCCATCAATCGACTCTTTTGAATGTGAACAAATGAAAAAGTCTAATATTTGTTTCGAAGGCTAGCTGTTGTAGACCTTTTATGTTCCATCCTTGCTCCACCAAATAGACGGTTCAGATTATCCAATCACGCCGCCGTCTTGGACCTGCAAATTTCCAATCCCTCTTGACATTAAACGTCATCAATGCATAATTCCTCTTCTCGCGTCTCAGTAGGGCCCAGCTCTGTTTCACCGAGTGGCTGTAGAGGTAGTGGGCCAGACCCACATGACCCACGCTGGGAAAAACCAGACCGTTCACATGATCTTAGCTTTCCACCAACCCTTTCGCATTCAAACATAGTGATAATAAAAGAATAAGTGGCCGACACTCAAATAAGAGAAGTTCATCAACTGGAAGGCTAGGATCACCCCATGAGATTTGGTGAATGGTCACAGGACACGTGCCAACGTGGGACAGATGTTTGAGATTTGGACGACGCAGGGCCCAAAAGTAAGGCCCAACTACCACGAGGCTAAGCCTTTGAGAGAAGATATTAAAAAAGAACCAACCAGTGGTCCATTTGAACACATGTGTTTGCCCCACCAGACGGCACCAGCTTACTTTCAGTCCGCGACATGTTTATAGCGGACTCCACCTAATGAATGGCCAGATCTCTCACAGGTGTCCCACGTTGCCCCCATCTCTAGCAAAGTACCCTCTTTACTGGATGATCCCGTCCTCTCAACGCCAGTATTCCGTCAGCCATCCACTAAAAAGCTGCGGAAAATGGACGGCACCGACAGGCCAGAGAAGGGGCGACGAACTGAAGTCTGTTCATCGAGATGGATTAAAGTCCATTTATTTTCCTTCTATTATTTTAATAAATGAGATGTTTACCACCATTCCTTTGACCCGCTGCGGTCTTCGTCGCGTCTCTCCCAACAATAACCAAGAAGCATCAACCGAAGACGATGCTGGTCCCCACTTACGCGATGACGTCCACACGCTCACGTCAATATGCCGATCTGGAGATCGCATTTTCCATTCCTCCAAATGACATCGTCACATCCCTCACTAAGAGAGGTGTATATAATACCCCAGACGGGGTCTCAGATCGTACATGTGGACCCACAGATCAATGATCTAAACCGTTGACATGATGGGCTATAAGGTGCATAGCCTTGAACTATAAAGAAAACCCATGAAATTGACGGTTAGTTAAGAAAGATGAGAAATCTAGGGTTTACATTCAACCAACACCGAATTCGTATCTGATGGCTAGGTTCCTCATAGGTAACATTTGGTGAGTGGGCCATCTAGAACGACACCCATCGTCACAACGGTTTGGATCAATGAACCCTGGGCCCACTTACGCAGACCGAAAGTCCGAATGAAATTTCAACTTCTTTTGGAACAGAGACGCCTGGCTAATGCACAGGCATTGTATTGTTCTCGTACACGACTTTCCTGTGCCCCCACCTGCATGGAGCCCACCTCGATGTCCGTATGTGAGAAATCCATTCCGTCCATCAGTTCCTGAAGATTACGTTAGCAGTTGATTCCAAAATTGGCATAGATACATTACTCAAGTGGGCCACACGTAAGAAGAATGGTATGGGAACGCTCGCCGTTGAAAATCCCTGGGCCCACTATGATGTTTATATGGAATCTAAACCGTTCATAATGTTATTCCTACTTGGATTACCACAATAAAAATATATTAGCCTGACCCAAAACTTCAGTGCTCCCCATCATAGTTTCAATGGTAGGCGTTCAATCCCCACTCATTCCCTGAAATGTGCTTGAGAACCTGATGGACGAAGCGGATGTCACACAGACATCGCAGTGCCCCCACGTATCTTCCTGTAGCGGAGAACCCAAGCAATTCCGTCCATTATTCGCGATACAGGATTTGACGGTGGATTTTTCATTTTTCACTAGTAATGTCAGTAATCCAAACCATTGGTATCATAAGTCAAACGGTGGATGGATATTCACCAAAAGATACCCTTGATTGAAAAATCCCATCCCTTCAATTGGTGGCATAAAATGGACGGTTAATAAAAGAAATACGAAGCAAGCCTATATTCAACATTTAAAAGGGTCAAATATTGAACGTATAGGATCTTTCCAACCATTGAGTTTTTTAATCCAACGGATCACTGAAAAACATGTCCCACGTGCAAAATCTCAAGAGTCGTGTAAACTTACATATCCTCGGGTCGAGGATGATATAATTCCCCCTATAATAATACAAGACAAGCGTAAAAGAGGGTAGCCGCCCCACGTCGGGAGAAAGCCTCTTTATTCGCAAGAGAATCGCCGTTAGCGGCCGTTAACTCAATCTCGAGGCGAGAATGGAGACGGAGAGGAGGAAACGGCAAGTGCCTAACGGAGATGGTGGAAGGAGAGCGAGGGCGAGGAGCGAGAACGGAACGCTGGCGGCATCGGAGGACGAGGTGGAGGAGTTCTTCGCGATCCTCCGGAGGATGCACGCGGCCACAAGGTACTTGGGCGACGGAAAGGGTAACAGCCATGAGTTGACGGAGAAGGGGACTAGATGGAGGCCGGCCTTCGAGTGGGAGGATTTCGAGGGGAATAACGCCGTTAAGTCTAACGGCAAGGACGGTGCAGAGAGAGGGAAGGGCGAGGCAGGAGAGAAGAAGGGAGGAGAGGTGAGGAAGGAGAGGAATTTCGCGGCGGGGCGGTTGGATTTGAACGCCGAGCCGGAACCTGAGCAATCTGCGCATTTTAGCGGGTGATGGATAAACGTGCGCACCCCCTGCTCTAACGTGCTCATGGAGCGTAATAATCGTATACCGCCTTTAAATTTCTTTTTTTCTTTTTTCTTTTTCCTTTTTTTTTTTCCTCGATAAATGTACTAACTTTGAACACACAAGATGAAAAATGTTTATTACGAGTTATATGTGAATTTTATTGTATTTTTAAATATGAGAATTTAGAGGATCACAAAATAAATTTATTAAATAAATAAATATTCCTTCCCTCCAACATGGTTTAATGAGAAATGTTCCCATGCAACGTTGTATGCTCCACCAACGTGTCACTTTTTTAAAGATCACGGTAGTGTGATTGACGGCGGATTGCGTTGTGACCATCGATGTCCACGGCAGATTACGATGTGACTGTAGATATCAATGGTGGTGACTGTTGCTTGTTATTTTCGGCAGTTTGAATGCCGGCGTGCAAGAATTGAATGACCGAATGAGATCCCCTGTTTGCCACTCGGCGTGTAAAATAGGAGCGCAGAATTTGTCGAATTTGTCATCCTTTTGTAAAAGGATTCTTATATTCAATTGTGAATAATAGGTTTCAAATGGAGAATTGAATTCAGCATATGACCAAAAACTTAAATTACGTGTTAGATTATCAGCTACTTAATTAACACTAAGGATTACACTATGAAATGCAAATGACATATGAAAAGTAAAAAATTACATTAAGAAATGTAATTTATTTGGTAGAAAAGTAGAATAATTACACTAATGAATATAATTGATTGATAATTGAAATGATAATGTTTGGGTTTGATTGGGTTGGTGTGAGACATATTTCTTGTTAAATTCCTCTATAGTTTTATCCTGATCATCTAGATCCTTCTCACGTTCTGACAGTTGCTATAACAGTTCAACACGACATGATCTTCTTTACTTCTGTTATTTGTCCTATAATTGCTTTTACATAATTGTTCTTCCATCGGCCGCTTAAGCAATGACGTAGCATTGTTTGATATGCTCCAGTTGTATTATTGTATAATCATCTTCAAATATCTCTACGAATTTTCAAATACACCACACGAATTTGTCCAGATTTTCACATGTAACTCATTCTGATGGGTTCCCATGGAAAATGACAATAATGGATATGAACAGTGACATGATGTGGCAAATCATGTTTCAAAGTTGTCACGTGGAATAACCGAGCCATTCTAACTCGATTGCATAGTGTAGAACACGACACTAAGGTGCGTGTTATGAAACGGCTCGAATTGCGTAGTGTAGAATACAATACCAAGGTGTATGTGTTATATTCATATCGTCCATCCATTTTGCCATGTCATTTTAGGATATTAATCCAAAAAATGAGGCAAATTTGAAGGTCAGGTGGACCATACCACAGAAAATTATGGGACCATGACATCCACTATTGGAACCTTTCTAAGGGCCACCATGATGTTAATTTGCCATCCAACCTGTTCAAAAGGTAAGATATACCTAGATGAAGGGAAAACATAAATATCAGTTTGATCCAAAACTACTATGGCCTCACTTAGTTTCCAATGACAAGCATTCAGTCCCTACCGCTTTTTGCACTATAGTCCACTTGAGCTTTGGATCTACCTCATTTTTAGGCTCATGTGGGATTACATGGTGATCATGTGTTGAGGGTCAAATATTGCATATTATACCCCAGTTATTAACTGATTTTACGAACATGATATTGTTTAATGCCCTATTTTAATCATGTTTGTGTTGCAAGGTGAATTTGGGAGCCTGGACTGAAAAAGGGCATTAAAAGCATGGATTTAAAGCTCAGAAATCACTAAGGTAAGGGACGGACCTTAGAAGACTGAGATCGAAGAATTTACACACCAAAGATCCGAGAAAACCATGTGATCAACGATGTAGAGGCTTGAAAATCGTCCAGAATGCAAGATCATAGGGTTCTCACCATCTGTTCGGCTCGAAAGTTTATAGCTAGCCTGAGGACCCTAAATTAACCGTACACGTCAAATTTCAGCCATTGGATCTTTGTGGAAGTGGCTCAACGGACAAATTCAACCATAAATCACAAATCTGGGGCCCACCTGATCTCTGGATATGCTTCAAATTTGGTATCGAGCCCTTAAAAAAATACAGAAAAACAGATGGACAGAACAGATTTCCTAAAACCATCAAGGTGGGACCCACTTCACGACAGTGGGAGTGCACAGAAGCTGTGCACTCACCATGCACCGAATAAATCAAGTCGATCAGCATGCGCTGACCCGACTTTTAAAAAAAAAAAACAAGAATGCTCCGCCTGCGAACGTCCGAGTACAGGGACGTACGGACGGAGTCTGGTGAGCCACCATCGTCACACCTTTAGATGATCCACATCGCTCATTGAATTCAGGGACCCAAACCGACCGTACCCTGATCGGCGGCTTGATTTTCTCCACCATTGCATGAATATGGATATTCAAACGCGGGATGGACGGCAGAAGGAAAGATTTAGTGGGCCGCGTCAACAGACGGCCAAAAATACCCCTTCCCGACCGATTTTTCGCCACGCATCCAATGGACGAAGTAGATTTCTCTGTCGACTTCAATCATGGGCCCCACCAAGCATTAGCGCAAGCTAATTTATGCAGGCCCTGCGCCCGTGAAATCCAGCCGTTGTGGGCCATTCTATGATCTCTATCACGGCCGGATCACTGCTCCGGACCGTCCATCTTGTAGGCCCTACAAAACCGTCCAAAGGGACGTTAGCTGGATCCAACTGACTTGATTTATTCGGTGCACGGTGAGTGCACAGCTTCTATGCACTCTCACTCTCGTGAAGTGGGTCCCACCTTGCTGTTTTTAGGATATCCGTTCCGTCCATTCGTTTTGCCGCCTTTTTTTCTTAAAGGGGATGTTACCAAAATTGAAGCATATCTAGAGATCAGGTGGGCCCTAGATCTATGATTTATGGTCTGATTTATCCGTTGGACCACTTCCACAAAGATCTAATGGCTGAAATTTGATGTATACGGTTAATTTAGGGTTCTCAAGCCATCTATAAAGTTTCGAGTCGAATGGATGGTGGGAACCCTATGATCTTGCATTCTGGACAATTTTCAGGCCTCTTCATCATTGATCACGTGATTTTCTCGAATCTTTGGTGTGTAAATTTTTCAATCTCGGTCCTCTGAAGTCCGTTTATTGCCTTGGTAATTTCTGAGTGTTAAATCTATGATTTTAGTACCCTTTTTCATTACAAGCTCCTAAATTCACCTTGCAACACAAACATGATTAAAATAGGGCATTAACAGTATCATATTCATAAAATCAGGTAATAACTGGGGTCTAATATGCAATATTGACCCACAACACAATCTCCAACCAGCATTTTGCTAGTCCCGAGCAAAGTATGCGAAAAATAATTTAAGCATTATGGGACAATTCCTATAAAACTGAGTGATATTTGAAAAAAAAAAAAAAAAAAAAAACAATCTAGTCAATAGAATTCTAGGATTCATGAATGTTGGGCATTACTTTCTCCTAGGCTTAAGTGCATAGTAAACTTCATAGTCACATTTAAAGTATTATTAATTCATCCATTAGAAAAATTCTAAACATTGAGTTCCATAGGTGTATAGTGTAATCTCGGCTTCTCACATTAAGAGTTCAATCGTCAATTTTCATGATAACATTGATAATCAAATAGAGCATTCCTGGATATCCCAACCTAAACCGAAACTTTCCTTACAGTTTAGCTTTTTTTACTCTTCCAGCTTTTAAATTTTCCATTGATGGCTTCACGTTGTATCAACCTTTTTAAAGATCTTTAACAGGTAGTCGTTTTCGATAACAACTGTTTTTTATCTGGATATTCTTCTTCTTCTTTTTTTTCCTTCAATTCTTCTTATTGAACATGATGGACAAATTTCCCAGGTTGGTTCCTTCCATGCTTAATGATCACCAGGTTAACAATTCAATATCAAATTAAAACCTTAATGAGTAAGCGAGATGTGACATGTATAATCATGACTCAATTAATGTTTAAAACTTCGAATCATGAATTAATAATTCGAACTTAACTGTGAAATCTAACAGGTAGCTGAATTCAAGAGTCATAAATTACCAACATTACATATCTTATACTTCTAAATCAAATATGACTGTCAAAATCACTTCGAATTCACAAGAATTTCTAGAAAAATTTTAAAAAAATTCATAATTTTTACTCAAAACCAAGAAAATATTGATTAGGTAACCTAATCTCCCATCTCCAACCTAAAATCTACATTGTCCTCAATGTAAAAGATAAGCATGTAATGTACGTGAGACAAAGAAATTGAAGGAGTGATGGAAAGATAGTACCTGATGAAGGAGTTAAGCAGTTTTTTCCCAAAGAGATCTCAGTGTGACGGTGGTTCGGCACAAGACTCAACCCAACAAAAGCAAACTATCCTAAAACAACTGGAAAGCAAACTATCCTAACGGCATAAAACTGACTATCCTATAATGATAAAATGCAAACTACCCTAATCCTATGAAAGCAGGGAAAAAGCTACTCAGTCATGCCGCAAGGTTCCTCCTCTGACCAATATCTTGATAAAATTTTCAGTAGGTTTCTCAACAAGATCATCCAAAAGCCATTTTTTACAATAGGCTTGGATGCCCTGGAGCATGAATTCCCAAAGAAATTTATGGACCTCAACAAAAAATTGTCGTTGAATCGCTTGAGGTATCCAAAGTATATATGATTCACCTGTGACAGAGAAAATTTCAGAGTTAGTATTCCATGGTGAATCAGAGACTACAAGTAGATAAAGTTCAGAAAAATTCTCAGAAGATGAGGTAGTCTTAACACATTCCGGAGTTTCGAACTCCAGTTCAATTTTTAGCTCCTCTTCCTTTAATGGTAAGCATTCAAGATCTATGGAGGAAAGGATTTCAGAGTAAGGGTTCCCTCAGTCCATGACAACCATCGAGGTATTGTTTTGTAAGGCATCCACTATTTCTTTTATCATGGGATTGTTTGAATCTACAAAGTGTGCCAAGCAATCATCCAAAGAGTTAAGAAATTCCACATTGAAATCTGTAATGAGATGCGCAAAGACCATGTCACCGTGGATGTCCATGGTGACCTAGTGTAGCAAAGTATGTTTGAAAGTTATTGTTTACACATAGTCTATCATGGCCAACCCTAATAAATAAGATGTTGTTACATATCAGCACACTCATACTGAAGCAGTACTCATGGAAGGCAAAGAAAGATCAGGAGAATTCAAAACACACCTTTGCCAAAGACATGTGTCATGTTAGGAATGCTAAAGCACCCAAAGACTACCCACAATTGAAACCTTAGAAGCAACCATTCTCCTAGTGACACATGGCTAGAAGATACAAGCTACACAAAAAATGCTCAGAGAGCACGTGTAACCCATCGTAATGCTAAGATAGTAATATCCAAAGACACACGGCCAACTTTAATAGTCACGCACATCCATAGACCCCTAAGCAATGCACCAAGAAGAGAAAGCCATCTAGAAACAAAAACATAAGTATTAAAGGCAACATAATAGTTAATTGGCCTCATCTCAAATTAAAAAGTGTAACAGGCCAATGCCACTAACCGATTGGACCATCAATCTTGAGAGCCAATGGACCATACATAAGGCCACTGCCTAACCTAAGTCTGTAAAAGCAACAAGGAACAAAGAGCTCCAAGTCCTTACAAATCTAATGAAACAAATATCTTATTTACCTCAACGCTACCTATTAAATCTTTTCATCTAACATGGATACCTATCTTAGCTTAGCTTAATCTAGTTTCGCCTCTCCACTTCTATCCGGCACAATGTTGCAGCAAGTTCGATCGATTATTGTAACTTAGTCTTTTCACTTCTATCTAGCACAATGTTGCTACAAGTCCAATCGATTATTGTAACTTAGTCTTTTCACTTCTATTCAGCACACCACTACAAGAGGTCAGAATTAGTTTAGTTTATCCATGACCTCATCATTGGATCCCAAATCCTTGAGCCCTTAGTGATTTTTTAAGCCACAGCTTGCTAACCAAACCATAACCATCCCACCTGTGTAAAGCCTAAAATTCAGGTGGGCTGCATGAAATTTAAACTCCTAAATACACACGATGTAGCCCACTTGAATTTTTAAATAGCTTGATTTTTGGGGCATCCCTTCATTATGAGGCATGTCATATGAATGTGTTGTTGTTCAATTAATTTGGACACGTGGCCACATGTATAACTGATGACCCAATTTCAGTTAAATGTGTCCGGATAAATTAGGTGTTAATTGTGCCAAAGTCATGCTAAACTTGAATCAAACTGAACGATTGTGACCCCAGGTGTCAAATTAGATAGATTAGGACCAGATCCGTGAAGATTGGCTTGATTATTCAACCACCGATTCTTATAGCGATCAGGCGATTTTATTTGGGGGGGGGGGGGGGGGGGGGGGGGAATGAGTTTTTTTTTTTTTCTTGAAGATGATGACTTTTCTTTCAACAGTAACAACTTAGATCATATTTCTTAATAAAAGCAATAAAAATAGACAAATTAAAAATAAAGGTTTGGTCATTGATTTTATTAATTAGAATATTAATCTAGTACAATCAGCAAGAAGAAAATAAGTATAAGAGATTATCGATGGTGATCTATGTCAGTAAAATGGTCGTGGTCTTGATGGTACTCCAAACCTAAACAGTCACGAGATGATTGTGGAAAATACTAGATGGTCGCGGCTAATGGTCAACAGGATGCGACCAAATAATTACCAAGGACTCAATGATATAGAGATCTAACGACAGGGTCATGGACATTTAGATTAACCTACTGGTGTATTGTAGTAGTGCATTGGATAGTAGTGAGAACAATGCTAAGAAACTAAAGGTTACGAACTTACTGCAGTATGACACTAGACAGAAGTGCAGGAAACTAAAATTAAAATTAAACTAATAGATGTACATGAGGGACGAAAGAGATAAACAATGTAAAACTGTCAGTCGAACTCTCCTCGCGGGCCCCACTTCACATGGGTTCTGCTTCACATGAGTGGGGCCCACCTCACACTAGCCACCCGCCTCACAGGGGTCGCCCACCCCAAGTGTGCCCATGCATCCCACATGCCACCCGACATGAGCCCGATGTGAAAATGCCCTTGCATTAATGTTTCTCTTCCATTTTTGTATAAGTGTGTCGCCACATTGTAACTTCTCGATCGTTAATCTAGGCTATGTCAAGCCATGTGTAAATAGAATGGAGTCGATGGCAAGCACACATCATGGTGTGCCTTACGCAAGGTGTAAGCTTTTTTAACCAGTGGATGTTCCTTCACAATCATTCCTTATGGTGTGGGTAGCGTGCAACAACTTCTTTTGAAGCACTGAAAGACTCAAGCTCAAAGGCCAATCGCTTGGTAGTGCACTTAATGGACTAGGTGGATCCCCTGCACCTTAAAAGTCATCCTCACGCGTGAGCGCAAGTTATAGTTCCCATCTACCTTTGCACGTCAGGCCAACATTCAATCACCCACCCTACGATAGTCCATTCATCACAGTAGCTGCCCCATCAAATGTATTGACCTTGATGTGCATGCACAACGCGCCTCATTTGTGGATTAGAAATCATTTTTATTCAAGCTGATATTTGTGATATGAACTAAGAGAAAATAGAAACCTCTTCCTCTATTAATCTTTTCATAGAAAATAGTGGGAAGAAAATTCATTTACTAAAACCAAATTTAGCTTTCATATCTAATTTCCAGTTATTTTTCTCATTGTCTTCAAGGCTCTTCAATCTTAATCAATATTTCTCTTCTTAATAAAGCTGTCTTTGGCCTTCAGGACTAAGTTTATGTTATTTTGGATTTTTTTTTTTTTTTTTCTGGCATTTAAGTTGACTTAACACGGGAGCTCAATTTTAAGTTTAGATTAATATTTGGATTTTTATAATTTTAATAGGAAATATTTGATTTCCCTTGTGTATATATTTGTTTTTCTGTTTAGATTTGATTATGTTGTGATTTAATTACATTTTTTTAAAAAAAAAAATTTTTGCAATCTCTCTTGATTGGGGTCATTCCTACTCTGCATATTCAAAGTATTATACTAAATGAAATTCACAGATTTTTTTTTTTTTTTTGCTAATCCAGAGTTTTTGATTGCTCGTTGTTTCTCTCTTTTCAGAAATCATCGATTCCAACGTTCATTCTTTTGACAACCCCCTTCACCAGATTCAACACCCTCTCTGTCTAACATCCTCTGTAATTTTCACCCGTCACCATCACCATCTTGTTCAGCCCTCTCATTCCAGCCCCTCCAACAATGCTACATCACCCTCCGCCATTTAGGAAACCCATCTCTTTTCACCATTTAAGATCTGCCGACTTGCAACATTGCAGCTCGCAACCTCTTTCTCACACTATTCTCTTCTCCATCGGAAATCCATCTCCAAAATCAAAATCCATTAAATTCAGCTTTTCATATTATTGCTGCTTGATCTCTCCTACGGTTGATTTCGGTGCCATCTTTGTAATTGTCATCGACTCTGTGCATCGCTAGCCAGCATTCCTCGATCGTGTCATAGGTGCAATCTAGCAGCAACAACACTAGCACCTCCATCAACCATGTTCAACAATGCATCCTGCCATGCGTAGCAACAACCTGTCTTTAACAACATTGCCAGTGAGCGCAGGGCCTCCATACATCTTTGAGTTAGATTTGCATCCAAATCTACAACTTTCAGTTAAGATTTCAATAGCAAATATTTGATTTCCCTTATGTATATTTTCTTTTATGTTTATATTTGATTTAGGGTGTAATATAGTTAGATTATTTTTATTATAAGTTGATTGATTGTAATCTCCCTTTATTGGGGTCATTCTTCTTGTATATTTTCAGAGTATTATAATCATGTTGACTCGATTCTTTTGTCTCAAAAATTGGCTCTAAAAAATCTTCTTTGTGGGCAGGATTATGAGTTACAGCCATTGGAGTTGATGAGGGATGATTAAAATTTTACTAAAGGATTAGCATGGGAATGACAAGAGGAGATGCATCAGAGATGGCAGTTGTGAGCTAGAATAAAAATTGATTCTCAACTAATGTAACATTTTAATAGGTAAAGATACCTTCTCTTTCAAAATCGTAAACTTGATAATCCTGTTGCCCAAAAGGGAAACTGTTGAGAAAAGTCTTAAATCTAAGGTTTTGAGGTCGTTCGACCGGTCGTGGAAGCTTCGACTGGTCGTGGGGAGACGCTCGACCGGTCGTAGGTTCGAGCCCTTGTACGACTCAAAGTCCAGCAAGTTTTTGCTGTTTTTTTACTGTAGTCAGACTGGTCGAAGGACAGCTACGACTGGTCAAAGGTGGGCTACGACCAGTCGAAGACTCGCTACGACTAGTCGAAAGTTACGCAGTTTGTTCCGCGATTTTGCACGAAACTGCGGATTTGAGTCCTTTCGCAACTGGCATGCGGAAGGGAAGTTTCCTAAACTATAAATAGGTATTCCTAGGATTTTTCTAGGAAGTTGTGATGAATGCTAAGGCTTTCTAAAAGGGTTCCAGGGTTTCTAAAGGGTGTAGCAAGGGTGAGATTTGAGGTTATTCGAATCGGGTAAGTCCTTTCTCTTTGTAATTGATGCTTTTATAGTGGTGATCTGTCGCTTTGTGCCGTGGTTTTTTCCTGCAAGGGTTTTCCACGTTAAATTTGTGTTCTCTTTTCTTGTGTGTGCTTGGTGCCATTGGATTACCATCCTAGATCTAGATCTGTGTGATTCCGCATGCCAAAAATCCCAACAAGTGGTATCAAAGCAATCGGTTGGGACACAGATCTGAATCTGAGGGATTAGTAATAATGGCGAGTGCCAGGTATGAGATTGAGAAGTACTCAGGGAAAAATAATTTTGAGTTATGGAAGATCAAGATGATGAGTTCCTTAATCAAGCAAGGCGAAGATGGTGCTCTTGAGGAGCGGAAGTCCACCATGAAAGATGATGATTGGAATACTCTTGATAAGAAAGCCTTATCATCGATCCGTTTATGTCTCACGGATGAGGTTTCTACAACGTCATGAGGGAGAAAACTGCGGCTAATTTATGGGCGAAGTTGGAGGATGTTTATGCGAAGAAATCCTCTGAAAATCGTCTGCACTTGAAGCGGCAGTGGTATAACTTCAAGATGGCAGAGGGTGGAGATCTGGAGGTTCACATCAGCAATTTTAATAAATTGGTTTGCAAATTGCTCGATATGGATGAAGTGATGAAAGATGAAGAACAAGCATGTATGTTGCTGAATTCTCTCCCGGCGTCCTATGAGTCATTCAAGGACACTATGTGCAGCATGAATAAAACCCTGAGTGTCGACACTGTTATCTCAGCCCTTCAAGGGAAGGCTATGAGACAGCTAGACAGCAACATGGGGACATCTTCTGATGCACTGTTTACAGTGGGTAGGAATTCTGAACAAGGTACAGGTTCTTCAGGTTCTAGATCCAAATCCAAGGGCAAGGGCAAAGGAAAAGTAAAGTGCTGGAATTGTGGAAAGGAATGACATGTGAAAAGGGATTGTGAAAATCCTAAATCTAAGAGGAAAAATTCTGAGGCTTCATGCAAGGAGGCTAACACTGTCACGTCAGATGAATCGAGTGGATGTGATGGCGATGTTTTGTCTGTGTCTTCGCTCAGACGGTCATACGATGATCGTAAGGACGAGTGAATGCTAGACACAGGGGCATCTTTTCACATGACTTCTCATCGGAGTTGGTTCACCAGCTATAGAGAGTGCGATGGTGGACAGGTATTTATGGGCAATGACATTGCCTGTAATGTTGTGGCAATTGGTACGGTACGCATCAGGATGTTTGATGGGGTGGAGCGTACCTTGACTGATGTCAGGCACGTTCCTGATTTGAAACAGAATCTGATTTCTCTTGGTGTACTTGAGGCAAAGGGATGTAAGTACACAGGTATTGATGGTGCTCTTAAGGTATCCAAGGGGGCACGGGTAGTCATGAAAGTGCAACGACTCGATCATGTTTACAGGTTGATCGGGAGCACTTCAAAAGGTGGAGCTACAGTGGATGTAGCGAATTCCACCTCTGCATGTGTTTGGCATGATGGGCATGGCCACATGAGCGGGCAGGGCAGGAAGGCTGAGACGTGCGGACAGGGATACAGAGCAGGTGGAGCAGCCACCTGTGAGAAGAACCACATGACATGATTGCAGGATATCGGTAAGGTACATGAACGACTCCAATATTGCAGGGGATTCATCTTCTATTCTGATGGCTCTAGGTGAGCCTGGTGCTGAGAAGTGGAAGGTGACTATGGGCGATGTGATGGATTCGTTGTACCAGACCGACATATGGGAGCTGGTGGAGCTTCCAGTGGGCCGGTGAGCGGTTGGATGCAGGTGGATCTTTAGGAGGATACGGGATAGATACAGGGTAAGGTTGGTAGCGAAGGGTTATGCTCAGAGAGAAGGGATCGGCTTCTCAGAGATATTCGTGCCGACGGTATAGCAGGTATCTATCAGATCCATGATTGGTGCTGGTTGGCCAATGTGATCTTGAGTTATGATGTGAAGCAGAGATAAGAGAAGAGGTCAAGGAGCTACACGGTTGAAGACTGAAGACTTGGTGGAGATTGTTGAGAAAAGTCTTAAATCTAAGGTTTTGAGGTCGTTCGACCGGTCGTGGGAAGCTTCGACTGGTCGTAGGAGACGCTCGACCGGTCGTAGGTTTGAGCCCTTGTACAACTCAAAGTCCAGCAAGTTTTTGCTGTTTTTTTACTGTAGCCAGGACTGGTCGAAGGACAGCTACGACTGGTCGAAGGTGGGCTACGGCCAGTCGAAGACTCGCTACGACTAGTCGAAGGTTACGCAGTTTGTTCCGCGATTTTACGCGAAACTGCGGATTTGAGTCCTTTCGCAACTGGCATGCGGAAGGGAAGTTTCCTAAACTATAAATAGGTATTCCTAGGGTTTTTCTAGGAAGTTGTGATGAATGCTAAGGCTTTCTAAAAGGGTTCCAGGGTTTTTAAAGGGTGTAGCAAGGGTGAGATTCGAGGTTGTTCGAATCGGGTAAGTCCTTTTTCTTTGTAATTGATGCTTTCATAGTGGTGATCTGTCGCTTTGTGCCGTGGTTTTTTCCCGCAAGGGTTTTCCACGTTAAATCTGTGTGTTCTCTTTTCTTGTGTGTGCTTGGTGCCATTGGATTACCATCCTAGATCTAGATCTGTGTGATTCCGCAGGCCAAAAATCCCAACAGAAACTAACAAAAATTCATTTAAAAGCACGTTGAGTAAACTTTGTGTTATAAGAAGTAAGAGTATGGGCGTAGCATAAATATCCAAAAATTCAAAGATTATCATAGGATGGTTTATTTTTTAAAAGCATTTCATATAGAGTTTAATATCTATATTGGGAGAGGGTACACGGCTAATGAGATAAGTAGTGGTTAAAAGATGTTTTCCTAAAATAATAAAGGTAAATGTGCTTGAAAGCGCAGAGCCCAGACAATTGCAAGGAGGCACCGATGTTTGCGATTAGCAACTCCATTCTATTATAGGGTTCCAACACAAGTACATCGATGAAGTATGTCTTTCTCTTGAAGGAAAAATAATAATATTACATTGAATTGGAGAGAAACTCAATTCCATTGCTAGTGCAAAGTTGGTACACCCAACATTGGAACTAAACTTTTAACTATGGCACAAAATTATTTTAGAAGCATGTTTTAAATTTAAAACTCATTAGGCAAGGCCAAGTACAACGAGAAAAATCATTGATAATTGTGAGAAAGTAATGTGCACCAGTGTGGGATGGTGTGCGATGCACACCCTAAATATCACAGTAAATTAAAGCACATGTTAATCAAATGTAAATAAAAAGAAAAAAGAATATATATATATATATATATATATAATATATATATATATATATATATATATAAAGATAAATCAAATCTTTTCTACCAAAATATAAAATTTTCTTATATTAATCTTGTTTTTGTCTTATCATGCTTGTATTTCATAATAGTTCATTCAATACTCATATTTTGTCACGTTTTAAGATAGTTTTAAAATCCAAAAGCTCTTCTCAGTCTTAAGCCAAATTGAGCGGATTAATCCCTAGAATGATTTGTAAAGATGGATGAACGGAATGGATGAAATACATACATCATGGTGGGCCCACGAGCATCGACCATCAGCCAGGTCTCATTTGAGTTGTACATACAACACGGAGATCGAGGCAGCTAGCTGTCTTGACGTCCTGTATCGAATGTAATCAATGTTGACGTGCATTTTACGTATTTACGTTAGCAGCTTCTCTGGGTTTGATCATGGGGCATGTGTTATATCTAAACCGTCCATACATTTGGCGAGCTCGTCTTAAGGCTTGAGACGAAAAATAAGACACATCTAACTATCAAGTGGATCACACGAATTTTTAACAGTGAAAATTATTCTCTGCTGCTATTTGTGGTGTGGTCTAGATGATTTTTGGATATTATTCATTTTTTGGATAATGCTCTATAATGATCTCTAAAAATATATGAACGGTGTAGATATAATAAATACATCACTGTGGGGCCCATATAACTTTGATCTCCTTTGAACCGTTTCGTACAACTAGGAGCTCGATGAGCATCAGTGCTCGTTTTCGCACGTCACGTACCTCAGCTATATCGGGGAACGGACTGGCTACTCCCGTGAAATGAGCTGTTTAAAAGGTAGACAGGTAGTACGGATTTAATGTGCATGGGGCTCAAATGATGCCCCGACTCGTCTTATTTTCATGCCATAGAGCATGCATGGTGGGGTGCACATGATCAACGGATCAGATCTCCATGTACGTTCTACATTAATGCGTGGGGAAGGTGTGATTTGGAAGAGTAAGATATATAAAAGTAAGAAGAGAGCGGGGCGGTGAAAGGTGAGCCCATGGTGAAGGCATGTTGTTGTTCACATGAGCCCACCTGCATTCACGTAGAGAGAGGGCTTATGACATGATGCGTGGGGTTTATTTACTCTGGATCCGGTCGGATCGGACCCAAACGAATCGAATTTCGGATCAATGTGGTTCGATTTTACTTTGACTCAAATTTGACCGAATTAACGGTCGGATCTGCATGATCTTGCCTGAACTTGACCGATCTAGGCCATCGGTTCAGCTCAAATCGGGTTGGACCTGACCAGATCCGGAACAGGTCAAGTTTGCCCAGCTCTACCCATTATTGTGGCTCACCTTTCTTTTCATTTGACTGATCTTCAGTTTATATGGTCAACATAATATTTTTTAATTAATGTACCGAGTGGATTTCACATGTACAAAAATTTGACTCCAAGAAGCTTGGGCTTTCCAAGCACCATGTAAAACACATTTCTATGCACTGTAGAGTACAGAAAGCTAGGTTTTATTAGATTGGACATTTTTATCATTGACTTAATGACCAAGTATATAAAAGATATATATATATATATATATATATATATATATATATATATATATATATATATATATATAAGGGAAAAATTGTAATTAGATTATTAATAGGTGGATAACTGTAATTACAACATAACTATATATGTTTAACTATAAATTTTATTTTAAGATAGTTATTTATGTATACATTGAAAATAGTTGGGTTGCATTTTTTTTTATATACAAAAATACCCTTTTATATTAAATATTTAAATTCATGTCCCACGAGAGTAGCTTTTTAAAGGGACACTTTTGTAATAATTTTTATAGGTTGGTGTTGACTAATGCGGCTCTCCTAGTCCTACTCCCCTTTCCCACTTAGCTTTCTGCCCAGGCATTCACACACGCACAAATGCACACTTGCGTTGGATACAAGGCTATTCATCAGGTGGGGCCGACTGGGAACAAAACGTCTCACAAAATTGAGACATTTAAGTGCCAACATGGTATACATGTTGGATCTGAACCGCTCATTAGTTCGGACTGACTGTGAATATCTGTCCCAAAATCAGGTGGGTGGATCCTTGATTGTGGGGCCCACAGTGACGTACGTTCCTTACATCTACACTCTCCATCTGTCTTGACGGTTCATTTTAGGGCATGATCCGAAAAAAAAAAAGTAGCAGATCCAAATCTTAGGTGGATGGTGATTGACTATTAAAAACTTCTTGTGGACACAAAAGTTTTGAATTAAGCTGATATTTGTGTGGTCCCTTCATCTAGGTCTTTGTGACTTTATCAATAGGTTGGATGGCTAATAATTCTTCCGGTGGCCCCAATAAGTTTTTAATGGTGGGCATTCAATCATCACTGTTTCCTATGGTGTAGTTTACCTAAGATTTCATCTCCTTCATTTTTTCGATCATTCCCTAAAATGAGCTGTCAAAATGAATGGACGAGACATATGGTTATAAGGCACATATATCATGATGGGCCCCACAATCAAGGATCCACCCACCTCGGTGAATCTGGTAATCGCCGCCCCCCAAAATCAGGCTGCATGTTTGGTGGCATGGCAGATATGTTGGATGCAATCCATTCATCAAGTGGACTAAAGGAGAGCTACCATGAATTAGAACCTCACAAGATGAGATTGATTTGCAATTCCATCTTTTCCTTCTACATGATTGGAATCTTCTTCTTTTTTTGTCTTTTTTTTTTTTTTTTCTTTTTTGGTGGATGAGAGGGAAGGTTCGAGATTGATTGATCGTTTAAACTTTTTATAATGGAGTGACTTGATTCGAATCAATAATAGCCATGTTGAGTTGATGTGAGCTCCTAGTGATCCCGTTCGGAATCTTGTGAGTTGAGTTGACTCAACTAAATTTCCGAGTCGAGTCACCATATTTTTTAGAACTATACTTCTAATGCCTCCATAAGAGAAAATTCTACTTAAACCACACCTATTATAAAGCATTCTCATCAATTTCTCCATCCTTTTGAATAATATAACCACTGTGATGAAAGGAATCACTGTAACTAATCTCCTAGTTATTTTTAATACATTCTCTTAAAGGTACTTTTATTAAAGTTGCATTATAAATACTCTCATCTTGGATCTTCTTACTATTAACTCCGTAGACTTCTACAGCCTTCCTCCAATCCGTGATTTATAACTGCCCTCTCTGTCTCTAGCTTCCTAGATTGGCGCCACATAATCAGTCGCATAATTCATAAACAATATACACCCGATGGACCCTACGTTTGACTGTATTGATTAATTCCACTGTAATAAGTGCAAAAATATTACCATGATAAAGACCTGATATTACTAAATAACAAGTGGCAGACAAACTCTATTTCAACACAGAGATCATGGTAATAAATTCTGTTTCAATATCCAGATCTTGGGATCGAATACCCATGTGGCATGGGCGTATGTAAAAATAAAATAAAAATAAAAAGTGCAAAAGAAAAATGTCCAAGGTGCATTTGGCTGCACCAAATATCCTTGATTAAATGTCTCTGATTATTAATGTTTCAACGATGCATGTTGATATTATGATGTATGCTTAATGTCACGCTCCGAAAATCGGCACCCGAGTACAAAGACACCAGTCCCAAGCTCCCTGGTGTGAACTAAATGTGAACTAAACAAAAATGCATGTGTGACCTCGTTCAGATTTACATTCATTTCACACACAAGCAATCAGAGTAGTACAATTCAAATTAGCGGATCTAAAGCGAGATAAAGATAATGAAAATAAATAAATATAGGGCAACAGTCAAAGTACAATTAAAATATGGTGTCTGTCCAAATGGAAATTATACAAGTCACAAAATACATATAAAATGATTAAAGTATAAAGTTTTCAATTTGGTCCAATCCTCTAAAACATAACATTGGTAGTGCAAGCCACTCTAAGCCTACGCGTCTGAGATCTCAATAATACCTGCATCGATAATATCGTCTGGTTAGTGTTTTAAAACATTATTCCAAATAGGAATGAGTAGCTAACTCAGTGGTTCCATAAGTTCTAAGTTACACATGTTATTAACCCAATCAGTACAGGTAATGATAAAATAAGAAATCAAACAATTCTTAAATGCACTTATTAAATGCATATATGAAGATATGACATGATCAACTTTCCAAACAACACCCTTTCCCAAGCGACTTTAATGTCTATTTTACATATATCAACGCTTCCTCACGGTGGCCCAACGCTAAATCGAAAGTCTTATCAATGCAATGCAGTGAATAAGCATGTTAGTTGAATAATTATTAGGTTTCATTCATCCAACATATTGGGGAAGCTAGGGTACCCTCATTTTATCATGGTTTCAACTGAATCACTAGGCTCGAGGCGGTCGAAGTGGCTCCTTACTTGTGTCCTTTGATCCGTATTCAGGTTTATCACCCAGATGATAACTCCCTAATCAATGTGAGGCTAACACTGACCCAACCGATCACTGAGGACCCGAACGCACAGGGTTAGGCGTCCATCGATGGGTGGAGGGCGCCCACAAATGATATAAGAGTCATCACTCAAACACAAATGTGGAACAGTCGTGGCATCATTACAGTTTGATGTAATAGGCTCAAAGCCTTCTTGGTTGTTCATTAGTCACTACGGAAAGGCTCATCACCCCAGCGTAAGCCGACAGCTCAGACACGATGTCCCATACCACTATGCCCAGCCCATGAGTCCAGTGGATCGTACCGCTAATGATTATAAGTAGACTCATTTAATGGGAACGATGTCTCCTAGATTCTGTTTGGTGTTGTCATACATCACAAATATAAGCAGCCAGTCGACTTTTAGGATGGTTTGATCGACTTGGGGCACTTTGACTTGACTGACATTAGGTGTGAGCGTCCCGTGTAATTCAGCTATTGTCAGTCATCCGTGTTCGACTCGAGTCTATTGAACAAGTTTAGGATGACCGACCTAATTTGGGCCTCCCCTTAGTTGGGGCGGTTATCCAACTGACCCAACATCATAAGCAACTCCAATATCACTACGGACCTAGCAACTCATTATGCGATCATTGCGAGGTTTCATAGAAATCATAGACTCAACAACACAAACACTCAAGCATTTAATCAAACATATAAGCCTTAATAAAATAATACATTCACTGGAATATTTAATCAAACACATAAGTATAAACAAATTAACACATTCAATCAAACATGTCAGCATCATTAGAATAACACATTTAATCATTTATACATTTTATCGAACATGTGAGCATGATCATCAAGTATGATTTAAAACAAGTCAATGGTTAAAATTAAAAGTTAATTATTGAAAACTCATGATTAGCCAATTAAAAAATTAAAGGTGTTGGCTAACCTTTAAAACACATGATGAATGGTCCAGACCATAAAATTAAACCACTTATCATGTTTTGGGCAAACCAAGTGAATCCCCTGTTGAATCGTGTGTACTTCGATGATCCTGATGAATGAATCCAACTACATCTACTTTCAGTGGCCACATGGTGACGTCATAAAGCAAAATTTGATGATCCTAATGAATGCATCCAACCACATCTACTTTCAGTGGCCACATGGTGACCTCGTGAAGCAGGCCAAAGTAGGTTCAATCAAAACCTCTTCATCTACACACCCTCATGTCTAAGATTTGAAAGAGCTAGTTCATTTGCAAGCTATTCTAATATAGGCATCATGGGTGTTCTAACATACATATTTACGATCGATCCTACCAGCGTAGGTGAGTAAAGGTTCTATTAAGATACCATATTCATGACACATTCACGTGAGATAGGACTAAAGCAAACTAACACTAAATCATGCTCGATGGTGGACATTGCCCATCCTAATACCAAGTCAGTCCCTCACATAACATAAATTAGTCCCTCACATAACATAAATATTTAGTTGAATATTGCATGTTTGTCTTGGAACCTGTATGGCCATGAGCCAGGCACTAAGATCTATAGATCACAACTCTCCCTTGCATCCAATCTCGAGTGCCTAAGGGCAACTAGACAAAAATCTCTCAAAGCCATGTGAATAAACATATTCCATATACATTAATAAGGTCAATGGAATACCTTATTAATGGAATATACATTAATAAGGTCAATAGGGTCCTTACTCTTGCTCGGGTGGTAGACTCTGAAACTCCTGGTCAAGGGTTCGAGTACCCATAGGTGGTGAAATTCCACCAGCGTGAGTGCGTGGGGTGTGTGTGCGTGTGTAAAAATAATTTTTTTTTTTTTTTTTAATTTTTAAGGTCAATAAATGAATGTACGATCCATGGATAACATCTACGTCAAAAGGTTAAAATAACATTGGTTTTCCAGGCATAACCACAACACATTAAAGGTGGGCACCATATAATAGATGGTCAACATCAAAGTAGGTGCACATGGACATTGGACATTAAAGGTGGACCATGCATGATGGACAACCCGGTTTGAAGGTGCACGCCACATGATGGACAATCAACGTAAAGGTGGCATCATGTACATGTAGGCCCCATATAATGGATAATCCACATCCAAGTAGGCCCACATGATGGAGAGCCACATCCAAGGTGGATCGTACACAACAGAGGATATACATCAAAGGTCGGCCCAACATGATGTACAGCCTATGGGCCCTTCAGGATGGACGACACATCAAAGGTGGGCCCTACATGATGGGCTATGGACATATAAGGAGAGCCCCACATGATGGGCGGACCACATCGTAGGTGGATCTACATGATGGATGGCCAACATCAAGGTAGGCCTCACATGATGGACGGCCTATATGAAGGTGGGCCCACATGATGGATGGCCCACATCGAAGATAGAACATGCATGATGGATAACACGCATTAATGTTGGACCCCGCATGATGGACAATGGACATTAAAGGTGGCCCCACATGATGAACATGCCACATTGATAGTGGGCACCTCATGGTGGACAGTTGGCATCAATGTGGCCCCACATGATGAATGGTCGACATCATAGATGAGACACACATGATGGATCAATGGGCTGGCTCAAATGACCCAATCTGACTCATAACTCGAAACAAAACAATCCTAACATACACGTCTGATTACTCTTCTCCATGTGCGTGCATCAGATGAATCTCCATATGTGTGTAATAGAAAGCTCCGTATACATGAAAACTCCAGGAATATTGAAGAAACTTAATGTGAGAGACTAAAGTCTATGAATTGCGTTTGACAGGTCAGGTGAGCCTGATCAAATACATTAGATGGGGTCGGTTTCAAGCTCTAGAAATTTTGAGCAGGTCAGGTTGGGTCACCAGGTAATGAGTAGTAGGTCGTGTCAGGGCCAGATTTCTATCCGTTTATTAAATGGGTGGGGCTTGGGAAGAACCCAACATGGACCAATCTTGACCCATTGTTGGGCCTATTGGACCATCCACATCAAAGGTGGGCCACACATGATGGACAGTCCACATTGAAAGTGTGCCCTACACCATGGATGGTCCACATCAAAGGTGGGCCACACACGTTAGAAGATCCACAACGAAAGTGGACCTAACATGATGGACGACCCACATTGATTGTGAGCCCCACGGGATGGATAACCCACATCGAAGGTGAGGCCTCTCGCAATCTACCTTAAAGGTATTAGAGTTGTGCCTTGGAAAACTAATATGAACCCAATCCATAGCAATGTGGATGTGAAATGATGATGTCAGTTATAAATCATGATGACCAAGTGTTCTTGGTGGAGAGAATGTTGTGCCTTAATTAATATCTGGTGTCGACTTAAACATACATGAATATAGGTTTAGTAGATAAGTGAAGCCTTTTGATGTTCTTTGGAACTTCATATCAGACACAATGACTAAGGGATAATTGTGGTCTATAGATTTTTAGTGCCCTATTATACATGACTAATCAGAGGCTTTGGGACAAACCTATATATATGTGAGGGGACTGAATTAGATAAGGATGAAATGTCTCCACCATCAAGGTTGATTGGGTGTCGGTAATGTCAGTATGTCATGGATATAAGATCTTTTTGGACCTTTGGGCGCTTACATTGGTGGATAAAGATAAGTCACTAGTGCAAGCGCCCATTAGCCTGGATTTTAATTAAACTCAATAATACATGATTGATTGATTAATCCTTATACTTAAGGACACGCAAGGGTCATGATCCCGATTGACTACCTTTGGCTCTCTTTACAAGACTGGCCAATTAAAGTGATCGTGGTTAGATACAATTATTTGGATTCATTGATTCTTACATGGGTTAATAAGGAATCCATTAGGTTTACCTAGGGATATGATTTTGGCAAGATCTACTAGATCAAGGGATTAACAAGTGATTTTTTTCTCCCACCAGTCTTGGCATTTGAAAGGTTTTGATACGTTTTATGAAAGTTTTCAACTATTAAAGTTTTATTTTCAACGTTAATTTTTAATCATCATAATCTATGATATATAACTGTATATAACCTAGATATGATGGTTCACTATTTAATCGGTATCGAATATAGATATTTGGTGGACAACTATGATAATAGAAAGATTGGATCATGAGCACATATATTGATAAAAAGTTACGGGTTTATGTAAAGACTGTGAAAATATATAGAATGGTGGAACCATATCTGGTGCACCCTTGAAATTTTGAATCCCTCTTAATATAATAAATTTATCCTAGAAGGAAGAGCACACGATTGAGAGAGCTCTAGACATCCCCCCTTGGGCCTCACCTATAAAGAGTATAGAGAGTGGATGTGAGAGAGAAAGATCCATCATGTGGACCTCTGAAGCATCATCTCAACCTTACCCTAAGACACTAAAAGAGTCTCTCACTCTCCTTCCCTTTAGGATAGATTGAAAAGAAAACTCTTAGGTTAAAGAACTGGCATCGACAAATCAAAAAAATTCTACGTTGTGATCTCATTGCACTGAGATATGATCTAAATCATTTATCATGAGTATAGTCTTAAAAGAAAATATGATATTATCAAAACGAGAGGCCTTAGAGTTAATTAATTCAATTGAATTTTTGAAAATCCGTTAAATTTGGTTGCATTCCATTAAAAATTCAACAAAAGATAAACCCAACATGATGGATGATGGACATTAAAGATAGGACCTACATTGTGATGGCTGACATCAAAGGTGGGTCGGGTAATGGACGGCCCACATTGAAGGTGGGCAGTGGACTCACACATAATGGACGGTCTACATCAAGGTAGGCCCACATGATAGACTGTTCATATAAAAGGTGTGCCTTGCATGATGGACAACCACATAAAAGTTGCGCGTCGTATGATGAGCACACCACATCAAATGTGAGCCTCACATAATAAACTATCCACATCCAAGGTCTCCTATGATAGACAGTTGCATTCAATGTCGGTAGAGCTGTACATGAGTCGAGTCGAGCCGAGCTGAGTATTGCCCAGCTCGTGCTTGGCTCGCACTACTTGAGTCCCAGCTCGTACTCGGCTCGGCCTTCGAGCTCGAATGCCCAGCTTGTGCTCGGCTCGTCCGAGTTTGAGCCAAGTTCGAGCAGATATCGAGCAGAGTTTTCGAGTCAAGTTCGAGTTTGAGTCTAGCTAACTAATAAAAAAATGAAAAATGAAAAACCAAAGACATCTTAAAGTGGTAGCATTCAACACTAACAAGTAAAATGTAAAATGTAAAAATACATAATCCTTTAAAAGAAAATATTAAAGTACAAAGGTGAATTAGCAACTTCGTTCAACATGACTTTGATTAGTAGAGAGATTAATATAGACAACAAAACTACCAATATCAATATAGACAACTCAACACCTGACATATATAAATTCAAATCTAACCATCTAAATAGCAAGACCCACCGTAGTAGATCATGATCCCAGAGTGAAATTAGCTTAACAATCCAAATATCTGATTCTTGGATACTTGATTACTTGATTTGGGCAGTTGGATCTTTTTGCTACAAATGCTCTACTTAGATGGTTGAATAGATGTAATTCTTTTTATTTATTTCAAATCTAAATTAGGGATGATCATGAATAGACAACTCACTAATAGATCTCTCTTACGTGAAGACTTCAACCATTAGATTGGTGGCCTGTGGATAGACAATAAAATAAAAATAAAAAATGAATTGTTGTAATATATGTAATCAAAGGTACTTACTGAGCGAGCTGCAACAGGAACGACCGGCACCTTGTAGGGCAGGGACGAGCAGCAGGGACGAGCTGTGGCATCGGACGAGTTGCGGCACCGGGCAAGGCAAGGACGACCAGCACCGGACAGGGGGGCACCGGCAAGGCAGGGACGACCGGCACCGGACAGGGCAATGTGTGTGTGTTGTGGTGTGTGTGTGTGTGTGTGAGAGAGAGAGAGAGAGGGGGGGGGAGAAGAAGAGGGAGCACCGGACGGTCGCTGTGGCCACCAGAAAGATCGCCGGACAGGTGAGGGAAGAAGAGGGACAGTCGGACAAGGCGATCGAGCGGTAGGACGACCAGTGGGAAAGAGGGGAACGAGCACTAGACGCCGAACGAGCACTGGGATGGCTGAGAGAGGGTAGGGGCTTAGGGTTTTTTCTTTTTTTGAAGGGTTGGGGTTTTTTGCTTTGAACGGGTGCTAGGAAGGAAGGGCTTAGGGTTTTTTGAATGGGCACTGAGAGATGGTAGCTTAGGGTTTTTTGTTTTGGGGTATATATACCCCTGGTCGAGTACTGAGTCGAGTCCGAGTCGAGTCGATTTCAAGTATTATTCGAGTAGAGCCGAGTGGAGCAGGGCCAAGCTCGTGCTCGGCTCGAACTCAATTCAAGCACCAAAAATCAGCTCGTGCTCGGCTCGAACTCATTTCGAGCCAAGTATTTCCGAGTCGAGTCGAGCGAGTTACCATGTACAGCTCTAAATGTGGGTCTTGTGTGACAGATGGTCCAAATTGATGGTGAGCCTCACATGGTGAACGATCCACATTGAAGGTGGGCTTGACATGATGGACAATCCACATTGATGGTGAAGCTAAGGTGGCCCCATACAATGGAGAAGCATATTGCACGCACGAAATGCTTAATGCGTCCGGGCAGGGGTTCCATGGGGCCAACCGTGATGTATGAGTTTTATCCACACCACTCATCCATTGTTTCATATCATTTTAGGGTATGAATCTAAAAATTAGGCAGGTCCAATGCTCAAGTGGATCACACCACAGGAAGCAACGGTGAGTATGAAACTCACCATTGACACCTTCCTAACTGCCACCGTGATGTTTATTTCCCATCCAACCTGTTCATAAGGTCATATAGACCTGGATGAAGGGAAAACACAAATATCATATTTGATCCAAAACTTCTGCTGCTTACGAGAAGTTTTTAATGGTGAGAATTCAATCCCCTCTCTGTGGCTCACTTCAGACTTGGATTTGCCACATTTTTGGGTTCATGTCAGAAAATGAACTGAAAAAATCGCTGGACGATATAGATAAAACCCATACATCACAGTGGACCCCAGAGAGCCCTGCCTGGACGGATTAGGCGAGGGGAGGACATAATCCACTTCCATACAAAGGATAGTCCACATCAAAGGTAGACCCGATATGATGGATGGCCCATATCAATGGTAAGCCCAAACGATGGACAGTCCACATTAAAGAAATGATAGACAGTCCACCTAAAAGGTGAGTCAATAGATGGCGATCATCAAAGGTGGGCCTCACATGATGGATGACCCATATCAAAGGTGGGCCCCCCTTTGATTGCCCAACCCTATTGAATGGAAAATTTTAATCATCCCATCAATAGCTAGAAAAATTAACAGTCCACATTGATTACAATACAAGTACAAATATAGATTTAAATTGTCTGTGAAATGAATCCATTTTTTATTGTCATTTTTTTGATGAAATGTCGGGAGAAAAGTGAGATGTGATGTTGCGAGAATAATTCATGTTAATAATGCACTATGTCACATCATTTAACAAAATTATTTTTCTCAATGATGACATTCAAACAACATTATAATAAAAATTGATAAAATAGACAGCATCATCTTTAAAATATGTGCATATAAAATTATTTTTTTGAAACTAAGTTTTTAAAGTTTCCTTTCGGAGAAACATTTGGTACAACGAAAGAATTTCTTTTAAGAGTGGCTACCAAACAGGCCCTTCCTCTCTTAAGCCATGTTTTATATATTTTAGAACATACGGACCAAAGTTGTATAATAATACATTTTTCTATATCATAGTAAACATCCACAACCCTATCTGCGTTTGCCTTTCCACGGTGGCTCACTCCTAGATAATGATAAATCCAGTAAGGAAACTAACACATACTACCTAACTGTGGCCTGGACCATCTATACCACATGTTCATGGTCCTGAGCAAATAAATCAAAAGGTCCTGTTTCCTCTACCATGTTCGTAGTATAAGCTTATTCTACAATCTTTGCAGGTCGGGCCCATGCAGTATACGTATGGCATAGCCCCCATCCAGAAGGGTAGCCCAACCATGAAAGTGGGAGGCCCAAAAATTCGTACCAATCCAAATCATCATGTGGGCCACCACAGGAATTCGGAGGTTCTTGCGTGGTGATTCATTGTTTTCTATGTTCGCCCACCCAATGATGATATAGGCCAGATTTTTTGAAAAATCCAATCACCATGGTGCGGCTCACTGTTAGTGATCAAGGTTGGATCAGATAAAAAAACAAACGGTGGGCCAAAAAAAAATTAAAAAAATGGACCACCACTCAAAAACCTTCTATTCATGTGGTGGCCCACATGATGGTCGGATCTAGGCTTTTAGATGGTTTGGATGCGACTAAAACATCAGTTGGCCCCACACAGAAGTGTAGAATAAACCTTATTCCACGAACCTTGTTGAGGATACAGCTTGTGTACATTGGCAGTGTGCACGTTGCATAAAAAGGATTATGATACAAGGAAGCCACAATTAAAAAGAAGATTACGATTTAAAACCAAAAAAAAATCCATCTACAGCAAAATAACTTCCACAGCTATGCAAAAATACAGCTCTTATCACCCCCAAGAAAACAGTTCCATTTAACCCACCCATATAAAAGCTTATATAAGATTTTTAACAGTGTCAGATATTACAAGATACAACAACGAACACAAAACACCACAGACCTAGTTCCATTCGTCAGATCTAAGCATATCCTGTCATTCCAACCGTTGAGTTCGTCTTATTGGTTTTGCGGGCAGCCTGAGATGTAGCCCTGGTGAAGTACATGTAGTAGTACACATTAAGGATCATAGTCAAGACAACAAACACGGCTCCTGCTATAAATACCCCTTTCCGCAGCGACTCACAAGACCAGTTGCCGGCATAAAGATACTTGGTGTGGTAAGCATTCTTTGCCGCTCCAGCAATTAGACATGCCTCCGCAATTAAGAAGGTTAACCTGCCAATCAGCAATTGCTAATTGTAATGCACACTGAGGAAGCGAAAAGTGAATTTTACAATGTCATCACTCAATAAATCAGTATAAATATATAAAGGAAGAACTACAATTTGCAGATTCCAAGTGGACTCACTGTCGATGAAAACATCCAAACCTAGGAAACAGCCTAAAGCAACTAAGAAAGGTAAACCTAGTTCCTTTTTTTTCTTTTTGAAGGTAGAAGGGGAACATTAGCGGTAACTAAGTACATGAAAAATATCTATCAAGGATCATGGAAATAAAACTAGTCAGATGTACCGGGTAACTAACCCTCCAACTAGCACACTAGTCCCAACATGTCATACAAGCACAGGCCGTCCATTGGACAACCATGAAAACAAACTGCTCCAGAAATCAGGCCAATCCACAAATCATGTGGGACGATCTGTAAGAAGAAATGGATAGCCAGTCAATGTTGGTGCTTGACACATTCTGACTTGCCACTTGTGTATCACGTTCCGACTTACCATTGGTGCATGACTAGAACACATTCTGACTTGCACCCCAAAGAACACATTCCAACTTGCTTCGATTTGCCATGCATGTACAACTTTTTTATGTACCCAAACGCTGGTCCACTGAAGATCACCTGGCCCATAAATCAAGCTCATCCAACATCATGTAACACAGCAAACAATGGGTGACCGCCAGTAGGATCCAAAGTATATATGTGGTCCACCTAGCGAGTGGATCAGCTTGATTTTTGTGGCAGGCGAACTTCATGGTCAGGCCAACATTTTGATGAGTTGGATGCCATACACATGATCTGAGGTTCTGCACTAGTTGGAATAGAGCTGTGAAAATAAGTCTCGACCAACTTAGGTACTTGACATAAATACAGGCAAGAAGGTTTGATAAGCACACATGCGTGTGCAATACAACTCATGTACAGGCGACACATGTGCATGGCATTGGTGCGAGATCCAATCCATCCATCAGGTTGGTCCAACCTCATACATGTTTGGCCAAAAATAAATGTGGTCCATTCAGCATGTGGGCCCCAATATTAGAAAAGGTGGAAGCCTTATAAAACTTCAGCAAAGTTTTTCAGAGTCGTACATTTGTTTTGCAAACCGTGACCCACCTGACTAGTGGATCAACATGATTCCTGGTCTAGGGCATCCATGTAGTGGTGCCATGCCGATGGAAGGATTGGATCTCTGACCTATCATGCCATGATGGCACACATGTGGCATGTGCATGAGCTTCATTGCATGCACGTGTGGGCTTATCAAAGCACAGCCAAGAGACATCCAATTTGATCAAACATAAAAACAACAAAATATTTTATATATATATATATATATATATATATATATATAGGATTGAAAGGCTGGTGCAAACATTCCTACACGTCTGTGTGAAAATTTGTTAGACACATTGCTAAGTTAGGAGTCTAATTACAGTTTAGTCGTGTTAAAAGACTTTGAATGCCTTTTGGTCGGGAATTTCCTGAGTAGGGTGTGGGAGTCGCATCCTGATTCGGGAAGTTACTAGGTTTTCAGGAAAGACCAAGGTTCTGTTCAGATAATTCTATTCAGTTTAAATCAAATAGTACACACCATGGTAACACTGTTGGCTGAAATCAGGCAGGAAATGGATAGTAATCGATGATAATTTCAAGGAAGCTTGAAAGGAAAGGATTAGTGTCCGCTCTCCTTAAGGAGACTTACACACTTCCTAATTGGCATAGCTTTTCTCAGAGACATTTGATGGACAGAAAATATTGCAGATGGCATTTTGGAGTTGTACCCAAACTAGACAAAATAGAATTTCTAGGATTACTTCTGTAGGGACTAGACTGTAGTGTTTGCTACTTTCTTTGGATTAACTTATCCATGGCACACTTTTTCTATATGTGGCACACATGTACTAGATCGGTACTGATCATCAGGTAGGACTTTCTTTTGACTGTATTGGAGGACTTTTGGTTCAAGAAAATGGATGGCCATAAAAGAAATTTTTTGTAAACCTCGAGCCTACATTTGTATGTTTCCTCCTGAGCTTCTTTTTTTTTTTTTTTTAACCAGAGACCTTCCCAGGTTGGCATGCCATCAACTGCTATCACCTTTTAAAGGAAAAATGACAACTTGCACTTATCTTTAGGAGAAGAAGAAATTGCACCTCATTTCGGACTCCATCTACCTTCTTTTTTTCTTTACCCTTTTTCTTTTCTTCACCTTCTCCAACCCTAAAAACCCACATTCACCTTCTTCAAGAATCATACTCCAAAGATTATTAATTCATGTCACGTTTTCTACCCTCTAGTTTAAGTTAAGGCCATGTGACCTTACAACCTTCACTTTGACCATTAGTAACAAGGGAACTCCATATGACATGTCCACCCCCTTCCATGAAGTGTCACTTGCAAGCGCATTCCCTTTCAAAGGGAGCATAGTATCCTCGAGCCTTAAGATAGTATTGGTGAGGTCCTTTCTATAGGTAAGCTAGACTCAAACCTGACCCCTGAAATGTTGAAACTCGTCCTATCTTCCATTGAGCTACAGGCATCAACCTGACCAGTGAGGCCTCCAACCGTTGATCTTGTGGACCCAAATGTGGATAAACTATGCCCCCAAAACTACCGATAATGAAAGTTGGATGCAATCAATCTTTGTTCTTTTCTGTTGAGCATCAACCTCACTACACTTTCTTCTTAACCATCTATTCTAATGCCACTAAGCAAAGGGTTGGAATGTCCAGGTCTGCGAGATTTCAACGAATACCAAATCCATAACATCGTGGGCCCACAGGATGTGGCAGTATCTACACAATCTTGGGGCCTTTGCACAAAGCCAAAGATGGACAGTGCACATCCAATGATCCACCTAATCACTACAGGGATAGAGATGAACAGATCTCCCTTCCGATTCTATGGTTAAGATGGCCCTCGGATTACGATCAACGGCTTTGATTGTCCAAAGGTAGGCCAGATGGATAAAGTGGGTATAAACTCTCCTTGTCAGAAAACAAATTGATGCAACAAAGAAAACCAAACACACATAAAACACAAAGGATTTACATGATTCGGCGTTGTGCCTACTCCACAGATGAACCCTTATCGAAAACACTAATTCTCAAAAGGATTACCACCCTAATAATAACCCCCCCAAAATGTGAAAAAAAAAAAAAAAGGTTTCTTGCCATAACCGCATATGCGATCAGTGCATAGATATACGCATATGCGACCACACATGACAACACTGAGGCCACCTACTTCAATTATTGTCAAAGCGACCCCCACCCCCCTCTCCCAGAACCAGTGGTGCCCAAGGGATAAACCCTAGCAATGTCTGCGATGTAGTTAATAGACACCTATGCAATGAGGACACAAGGTGTTTTTTTTTTTTTTTTTAATTGTCATGTGTCAACACCTATGTGTCTGAAATCTGCATGTCCAACATTCATGGAAAAGCTCATACAAAATAATGTAGTTTATTTCCAGGACTCACTAACATGTAAGTAACTTATTTTATGATAATTTCTATATATTTTTTGGATTATTTACATAGATACTATTGTAATATACTATAATATATATAATATTTTATTATTTAGAACAATTTCACAAAAATGTCAGTGAATAGAACTTATGAAGCCACCACTCCATGCCACATATGCACGTCTACAAGCTACACGGCCAGAAACCCACTTATTTTAGGATAATTTCTATATATTTTTTGGATTCTTTACATAGATACTATTGCAATATACTATAATATATATATATATATATAATATTTTATTATTTAGAACAATTTCACGAAAATGTCAGTGAATAGAACTTATGAGTTATGAAGCCTTAGCCACCCCTCCACCACATATGCTCGTCTACAAGCTACATAGCCAGAAACCCACTTTCCCTTGCAAATTCCTATGTCTAACATCCAACTTCACACGTTTATGAACTACCATAAATGTTGTAAATAGGATATTTCTCATACCTGTTTCCCACATTTATTTCTCAGTTATAACTTACAACTGTTGTCTAGAACATAGTTCTAAAACTCGGTTCGACTCCAAACTCCAACGAGTCAACTTGAATCAACCAGATTTCGAGTCGAGCCTCTTAGAAACTCGCTGGAGAGCATGACTCGATTGAGACTCGACAAGACTCGTTGAGTCAACTCAAAAACTTGATCGACTCAATTCAGCTCGGCATGACTTGACCAAGTCACTTGACTAGTCAACTATTTTGACTTCTTTTTTTTTCTTTTTTTCTTTTTAAATTTTTTTTTTAATTTATAAATATATATATTAAATAAAATATTAATAAAGTAAAATGGCATGCAGCAGGAATCAAACAGGGAACCTCAGCCAAGGAAGTCCATAGTCACTACCATTGCTCCAGTAGATGCAGTTTTGTTTTTCTTGGATATTTTAATAATTTATAACTTTCAAATAAATTTAAGATTTTCAACCCCTGCCAATTAAAAACTCGGTCGAGTCATCAAGTTGACCCGAACCGGCTAGACATCAAATAGAGTCGAGTCCAGGTTTTAGAGTTTTTTAACTATGGTCTAGAATATATTTAATAATGAAAGATCTTGAGGGTAGAACAGTAAGGTACTAGAAAACAGAAAGCTTACCATGAAGAGGCAAAATAGATAATGGCCCAGGCTCGATTTCCACCAGGGGCTAAAGGTCTCCCAAAACACATGCACTTTGTGACACCCATCATCAATGATTCACTTGAGAGAAGAAACAAGAAAGATCCAACCCCATAGCCAGTTGCAATGTCTGAGTCATAAACACAGTACGAAGAATTATTGGATTCATCATGATGTATGGTACCCTGCCATGCATTAAAAAAATTTCATATTAAGGGAAGAGCAAATTGTGTCATGAATGGTAAAGATTTAACAAGTAAGAAAAAGTTCTACGTTCATTACAGGACAGATGTAAACATTGAATAGAACACTGTTTAGGTTTGATCACGTAATAGTACCAATACAATAACATTTCAAGGGTAACTCCAAGCCAACCTCTTTCAGAACAAATAATATGAACTTACATGCAATTATATACATCATATATGTTAACTGGGTACATGTAAGGTGTTGTCTATAGCTTATATCAAGTACAGGCATGATGTAAACCCCATCATGATGACGATGATGATAAGAAGTGTCATAAGCCATTTCATAACCTGTGTTACCTGGGTACATCAACAAGTCAGGGTTCGACTTTTACAGTTAATTTCTTTTCATTCAAAGAAAAAAACACAACAAACAGCACAGTAGGGGAAAAAAAAAAACCCCCACAACACTAGAAACAAGATACAACAGAACAAACGCATAGACCCCACAGAACAACTAAATTCCAGCAGAACTTCCCAGTTCACAGAGAGCCAGATACAATTATGCAAGTACAGACCAGATTTGCAGTGTTGGCTAACAAAGTGTATATCACTCCACTTTTTGAAATTTTGCTGCATCAGTATACATCACTGTCCAGGTCTCCAGTACTCCCAGATAAGGCTAATATAATCCTAATAGTTTGTGTCAAATTATTATTATATTTCATATTTGGATAGAATTTACATATAAATAATCACATTTCCCATAAAATACAAAGTTGCCGTTGAAAATTTTGTAAGGCAGTGTTAGTGAATTATCTGCATCATCATCATCCTCTAAGCCTTATCCCAACTGGGGTCCACTACATGAATCATGTACCACCACTCCACTTCAAGGGCCATAACTTCAGTTAGACCATAGGTCATCATGTCTTTTCCCACTACCTCCACCCACGTCCTTTAAGGCTTCCCTTTGCCCCTTTGAGAGCCCTCAATTTGCACCAACTTACACCTAACCGGCACAGTTCTTGGTCTACATTGCACATGATCAAAATATCTAAGTTTAGTTTCCGTCATCTTATTACCTCTTGGTGCTGCTCCTATGTTCCCTCAAATGCATTCATTTCCAATTCCATCCTTTCTCATCTTGCCACTCATCCATCTCAACATCCTCATTTCAGCTACACACTCGTCCTATGAACATGTTGTTCTTAACTGCCCACCATTCTGTCCTATAAAGCATGACTAGTCTTATAGCTATCCTATAAAATTACCCTTTCAGTTTGAGTGGAACACGACGATCACATAAAACTCCAAAGGCACATCTCCATTTCATCCACCCAGCTTGAATTCTATGAGAATCATGCTTCTGAATGTCTCCACTCTCATGAATTATCAACCCAAGATATTGAAAGTGACCATTTTGAGAAACTTCTTGGTCAGCAATCTTGACTAATTCCTCGTTCCACTCCTACTATTACTAAAACTACACTCCATATACTCTGTTTTAATCCAACTATTGGATTCTAAAGCACTCCATAAATCTAGCTTTGTGTTTACACCCTCACTTGTCTTGTCAAATAAAACTATGTCATTTGCAAACAACATACACCATGGGATCTGTTCCTACAAATGCCTTATTAACTCTTCTATAACCAATGTGTAAGGGTTCAATGCCGACCCTTGGTCTAGTCTACAGTAATTGGGAACTCACTTATATCTCCACTAGGAGAACCTCTCGCACCTTATTAGGCAAGATCACCTCCAAGATGGTGACTCCAATGATGTCCAGAATTATAGATTCCGAACAAGGGCCTTGGTGATGGGGAAGGAAGTAGGTACCCTCCCCCACCTATGTGAATATATAGTCTCTACTTTAGTGTGAATTGAAATTCCCATAATGAATTTCAAAGTAGCATTTGAGGTTGGCTTAAAATTAAAAGAATAATAATAATAATAATAAAGAGAATTTTGAAGGACTAAAAATAGAATGCAGAGAGAGATGTTATGTTGTTCAAATGGAATTGTGGCAAATTGGCCACCTGAAGCTCCTTTGAATGTTCTTAATCTCATTCAAAAAGGTCTTCTTGTCTCACGCATACCTTGTAGAATTTGTTCCAGAAGTTTTGGATGGGAGGTGAGATTAAGAGAATTCTCCCAACAAAACGGCTACCAGAGCCATTGCTCAAGACCATTGAGTTGAGGGAGTCTCCTTAGCCACTCGAGAATTCTAGAGCTCTCAACTATTAGAGCAATGGTTTCATGCCTCTACATCTTCTCCATATTTCTTTTGAACTTTGCAGGAATTTGGACTAAGGGGGTTGTCCCAACTACTAGAGTAAGCTCCTACGTTGAGGCTCACGGATATTCAAGATCAAGACCCTCCTCAGACCCTATTTATAGAGAATAGGAATAGTATCTTGGAAATTTGAAGGAATTTAATGGGTTTTATAAAGGATAGAGGATTTTGGGATGGGCAACAAGTGGCATAATCCAAAAAGGTTGATGGGGTGATTTCTGAGTAAATTAAGGTAAGTTGAAGGGTAATCAAGATAAAGGGAAGGTTCTAGGAGGTTTCCTGGGGTTTGAATGAATAGAATGTAGCCAGTTGTCAAAATCTCATGGTTCTTAGGAGTAAAAAATAGAAATGGAATTTCATGAGCCAAGGTTGTTAGGAGGTTATCATTATCTAAACCTTATCCCAACTAATTGGGGCCAGCTACACAATCCTGTTCAGTCATTCCACTCTATCTAGGGCCATATCTTCAGTTAAACCATAGGTCATCAGATCTATTCTTACCTCTACCCACATTCTTCTCAGCCTTCACCTTACCCTTTTTAGAGTCTTCAACTTGAAGTCTTGAACCCACTCACTCTTAACCGATGCAGTTCTTAGTCTCCATTGAAGGGGGTCAAATTATCTAAGTCTACCATCCCTCATCTTATTACCTATTGGTGTGACTCCTATGTTCCCTCATTGCATTCATTTCTACTTCTACTCTTCCTCATCTTGCCACACATCCTCATTTCACCTATGCTCATCTTATGAACATGTTGCTCCTTAACTGCCCAACATTTTGTCCATAAATCAGGGCTGGTCTTATAGCTATCCTATGAAATTTCTCCTATAGTTTGATTGGTATGCAGCAATTAATGGAACTCTACTCTAGAGGCACATCTCTGCTTCATCCACCAAACATTAATTCTATGAGCAACATCCTTCTCAATCGCTTTCCTCTCATGAAGTAAATAACCCAAAATATGGCATTGCTGAAAATGGTTGGGATGTTTCTCCAGCTACCTGATCATTAAGATCCATCATTTTGAGAGCAGTATCATGGTCAGCTCAGTTTTTTTGTTAGCTCAGATTTCGAGTGGGAACAGGTCAATATATCCGTTTTGGGAGGACCTATGGTGTGGAGACGCATCACTCAGGGAACAATATCCGGGTCTATATGTAATTTCAAATCAATAAGAGGCATACGTGAGTCACTGCACGATTTAATGGGAATCCATGGGTATCTGTGTAGTGCATTGCATTTTGTAGAGGTCTCAAAGATAATGAATTTTCATCCTTTGTAGATATGATGGCTAATGTCAAAGATAATGAATTTTCATCCTTGTGGATATGATGTCTAATGACTCTAATCTCAAAGAAATCTTTCTGCCTGCCACAGGGTCCGATAGAAGAAATTGTGCTATTAGTATGAATGGAATTTTTTTTCCATCTCTCTTCAAATGGTTCGACGAAGATGGCAACTTTGAACCATCTCCAATTGCAAAATATTTGAATATCCCTATCTTGCCGAAAGTGAAAGATTTTATTTGGGTAGCCTCTTTTAAAAAAATATAACAGTAGACAATTTGCAAAAATGGGGATTCATCATTCCCAATAGATGTGTGATGTGCTGTGCAACAGAAGGGTCAATGACTCACCTTCTCCATTGTTCAACACCATACATAATATGAAGCAGTGTGATTGCCAAACTTGGTTTATTCGATGTTTTTAGTATCTTGCGATATCACTGATATATTCCATGATATATCTTTTATCGCAGCTGAGCGATACAAAACCTAGCTTTAAAATGTGCTTATTTTTTTATTTTGATTCTTCTTCTTTTTTTCGTTTATATATGTTGTAAATAGTTTCAAATGGAAAGAAATCCATGATTCTTCATGTTTTGCATGAAAAATTATGGATTTGGAACTTTGATTTCAAGATTTGGGGAATAGGGGCCAAGTTACAGAAAATCGGAGAACAAATCGAAATTTCTCCAATTATTCCCAAATCGGTTGCAATCTTAGTGTCTAAACACGAAATTAAACATATATTAGACATGTATATAACCCGATCTATACATTCTTCGCAATTTAGGGATTTTTCAAAATAATAAAATAATAATAATAATAATAATTAAAAAGTAATTAAAAATGTTTTTTTTTAAAAAATAAATCCACAGGTATATTTCTAATTTTCTACTTCTTTTGCTTTTGAATGTAATGCTTGTGTTTCCATACATGTCTTCTTACATTTATAAATTTTATGAATTGATTTTGAATATAGTTGCACTAGTTCAATCAGACAATGCATATATTAGAACCTTATACAAAGGAAACTTATAATGTGCACTTTTTTTTTTTTTTTGTGATTTTTTATTTTTAAGTGTATTAATATCTTTTTTAACAATCCGAGTTTCATCGAAAAAATCAACCAATTTCCCAATGTTTCCCCATGTTTCCAACAACGGTGATAAATTACACGAAACAACCGATATATCCCGTGCAATCACTGATATGTATCCGTATCCCAAGGGTGCAATACATTACGCAATAACGATACGAAAAACATTGGGTTGGTTTAGTTAGGGTCTTCCCAAGTTCAAATTCTAAGCATGTTGCCTCTTAGGTCTCTAATGCTTAGAGCCTAACAGAAACTGATATGGAGAACAGTTGGTTTGATCACTCTGTGGATAATTTTGAAGGAAAGAAATGCAAGAATATTTCAAAACAATAAGTCTTCTGTCAGATCCCTAGTTGATGGCATTTTTAGATACTCGATATCCGGGTCAAGAGCCAAAAAAAAAAAAATCTTAGCAAGATCTCATTGCCTACGTTTGTAGAGGATGCATGCAACCGAAGGGCAAAGCTTTAGACACCCCACTTGATACAAGCATCCAAAAGATGGCCAAGTTCATTCCTGTTCAGCTCAGGTCAATCGTTCTTCCTTCTTGTAAATTCTAATACATGCACCAAGCAACAAGGAAAAAAATGAAAAAAAAACAAAAAACAAAAAAACAAAAAAAAAAAAAAACAAAACAAAAAACAAACGCTCATTGCTAGAGCTGGGCATCGGTCCGAGTCGGATCGGATTGGGTCCAACTCAATCCGATCCAAAATCTCAATGGCCTGACCCGAACTTGATCCGATCCGGGACTGAGTCCGGGTCACCTAATTGCCTGATCTGATCCGAGTCTAACTCAGTCAGGAAAACCGAGTTGAATCGGATTGGGCACGGTTCAGATCCAAGTCTACTTGCATTTTGTGCTTCGAGTGTTTGAAAATGATTAGGAAGTAGTCCATGCCCCATGCAATTTTGCTTCAGTTTCAAATTTTCATTCTTCTTCATTTGATCCTGAAGAAACCTCATCTCTTTTCTTGGGCCAAGCTGGAGATGAGATCATTGTTTCCGATAGCTCTTGGATTGAGCACGAAGTGCTTTGCTACATTTTATCTGCAAGTATGTAAACCCTCTCTCGCAATCCAGACTGCAAGAGACAGTCCCTCGACAAGTTGCAAGTGCAATGATAAGGCGGTATCCCTTCATTGACCATCATCTCAAAGTATCTGCACGCATCCTCAATCCTACCCCTCTTCTTAAAAAGCCCATGAATCATAACGGAGAATGTTGTAACAAATGGGTAAAAGCCGCTCTCTCCCATACCATCCCAAACTTCCATTGCCCGGTCGATCCATCCCACTTCAATCAGCATTTTCAAAACCATATTATAAGTATGCCGGTCTGGCGGACAACAAACTTTCTTCATCCTATGAAGAAGCCTAAGTGCCTTATTGACCTCACAAAGATGGCAATGAGCAGCTAGAATCACATTGTAGCTCCATACATCAGGGTCAGCCCCTCTTTTGGTCATTTCATCTAAAATATGGTACGCATCATCGATCTCTTGGTTCTTACACAACAGCTTAATGATGCAATTGTAAGTAAACACATTCAGCACCAACTCATACCTTCTCACCCTATCTAAGAACCTCAAAGCGGAATGAACGTCATTCGCCTCACAAGCAGCATGGATAAAAGCAGCGTAGGAACAAGCATTTGGTTTGAGCCCGTGAGAACCCATCTGACCGAACCGCAGACTCGCCTCGTCAACCTTACCCCCTCGGCATAATGCTGACAGCAACATGTTATAAGCAACCACATCAATGCCACATCCCCGTTCCAGCATTTCATCGAACACCTTCACTGCTTCCTCCGCATTCTTGCAATCACCCCATCCTTGCATCAATATGTTGTAAGTCTTCGGCCCCACATCAAATTCAAACTTCACCCACTGGAAGAACTCCTCCGCATGGCTCACATGACTGCTCCAGATCGGGTTGGATCGGTTCGGGTTTTCGGATCGGATCGATCCAGATATACCACTATCCGAACCCGATCCGAAAAACAATCGGATTTGGATGGACACACTCGATCCGCACCGATCCAGACCGTCGGTTCGGTTCGGAACGAGTCGGATCGGATCGGGTCAGACATGCCCACCTCTACTCATTGCTTTTGAGAACTTACAGAGATTCATTGGCAAAAGTGGAGGACCCCAATGTTTTCTGTATTGTTATTGTGTAATGTATCGCACCCTTAGGATACAGATACATATCGGTTATCGCACGGGATATATTGGTTGTATCGCATAATTTATTGTTGTTGCAGGGAAACATTGGGAAATTGGTCTAATTTTTCAATGAAACTTCTAGGATTGTTTAAAAAGACACTAATACACACTTAGAAATTAAATCACAAAGTGCACATAATAGGTTTCCTATGTACAAGTATAAGGTCATAATTTACGGGTTATCTAACTGAATTGATACAACTATATTCAAATTCAATTAATAAAATTTATAAATGTAAGAAGACATGTATGGAAAAGCATTACATTGAAAAGCAAAAGAAATAGAAAACTAGAAATATACCTATGGATTTTGAGAGAGCCAAATTTAACATTTTTTTGTTAAAATTTTGATTATTTTTTTTTTCCAAAAAATCCCCAAAGTGCCAAGAATGTGTGATCAGGTTATATACATCTTTGATTTCGTGTTTGGACATTAAGATTGCAACCGATTTGGGAAATTTTGAGGAAATTTCAATTTTTCCCCAATTTTCGGCAACTCAGACCATATCTCCCAAATCTCGAAATCGAAGCTCCAAATCCATAATTTTCATGCAAAATATAAATAATCATGGATTTTTTATCATTTAACACTATTTACAACATATAAAAACGAAAAGAATAATCAAAACTAAAAAATACGTTCCTTTTAGAATCCGACCCAAAGAAGCTTCTAATCACAATTTCAGAGAAAGTTTGAAAATTTTCTTCTAATAAACTAGAGTGGACAGATCAAAATCACCTTACAAATTATTCAGAAGGTGAAAAAAAAAAAAGGATTTTAGTGAATTTTTTAGGATTTTCCGAACAAAAGAGAACTGGTTTCCTTTTATCCCTTTCGATATCACACTCGGTATCAATATATCGCACAATACCATTAAGAATTTATAAGGAGGGAGTATGGATATATCGAATGATATCGTGATATTCATGATATATCGTGATATCGGGCAATATATTACACCATACCATGAAAAATTGATATTAAAGTGTATCATATCGCCCAGCTGGGATAACGAATATATCATGAGATATATCGATGATATCACAAGATGCAGAAAACACTGAGGACCCAAGTGAGACAAAAAATGTAAACATAAACAGCAAACACTGGAGATTGAGTTGATCATACACTACGCCGAACATCATTGACTTTTTTGCAATTCCAAACTTCAAAGAATTAACCACTGGAGATAAACGAGTTGATCATCACATTATTGAGGCCCTTGCTTGCAATCTCTAATTTGAGACCATCATTAGAATAAAATTTTCAAAATTTGGAAAACCACCATTAGATATACTTGGAAATTTTAAAACAAGTTCGAGAGCAAGGAAGTGCATGTTTCAAAATGTTATGAAGTATAATCAGCTACGCAATAGAAGCGGGAGTGCGAGTCCAGAGCATGATTCGAAGAGACAGCAACACCTAGTTAGAAGGCTCCTCCGTTGTTGTCATGTGCAATCACATATGCGAATATGCGATCGCATATGCCATTTTTTTAGAAGGTGGCATATGTGATCCATGATAGTATGCGATAGCATACTTTTTTGTGCAATAAGTATGCAATGGCATATGCAAGTATGTGATGGCATACTTTGCAAGCTGTGTTTTTTTCTTTTTGGTAAATTGTAAATTGTATTTGTAAATTAAGTTGTAACTTATAACTTATAAGTTGTTCAAGTTATTATTTATCAATAAAATTTCTATGTTCGAAGTTTTCAATAATTAATTCTCTCTTAATGTAACATGTTTGTTTTGTTAAATTTTATGTGAATATAATATAAAGGATTGAATATAACTTATTTTATATATGATCTAATAGTCTCAAACACTCAAACAATTAAATAGGTAAAAGAAGTAAGAACCCAATCCAATCACTTGTAGTAATTAGGCAAAGTTTTTTCTAATTTTTTATAATTATTTTCGATTTTTCCCTCTCTTTTTTTACATCTTTTTAATTTTTTCAAAAGAAAAAAAAAAAAAAAAAAAAAAAAAAAGCCAGAGGAATATGCGATGGCATATTTGATTATGCGATGGAATATGCGAACTGCATATGCTAGTCGCATACGATGGCATATGCGATTTGACAACATTGATTAAGACTAAAGCTACCTTTAGCATAGATAGCCAGTTCTGCTCACATCACTCATGCATCACTCCCACATTCAGTGGCACACACTCGTCCCAACACCTACATTTCGAGGAGAGGTCAGTCGTTGAGCAACTTCCTTCCAAGCTGCTTATAAAAAGAGCCCAAGTCATCTTTTTCAAGAGAGAAAAAAAGTGGAGACAATAAGAAAAAGTCATAGAAAATCATTATTAAAGGAGGGAAGCTCTTTAAAAGACTCTGGCACCCCACCTGATGATGGGGATATCATGCGCACACGCGCACGCACACCACCCTCCCTACGCACGTACGTACGTAGAAGGAGGACCCCATCATCGATCTGGCTCAATGACGATGTCCAGGGAGGGCCCCCTAGCTAGAAGACAAGTTTTGGTTCAGAAAAGTGGACCCGATGGTCAAGAAAAGCCCATCATGGGATCTCATAATCGTGGCCCACTCATCGAATTGATTTCATTTTTTAAGTTTTGCTTATTGTTATTATTTAGAACATTGTGAACGCTTTAGATTTCTGTGTTTGATTTTTATTTTAATTTACTTCATCGCCAAGTAATAGGTTGCGCACATGGTGCGAGTTTTTGGGGTATAGGGTTTTCCCTATAAATAGGCACCCATTGTAGTTCTTTTATTCATTGAAGTTAATTAAAAAATTCCTGCTTTATTTTTCTGCTCTCTTCGTGAGTTGTGGAAGAATTCAAAAGTGGGTGCGAAGCCCTCCCTTTTCGAAGGGCTAACTACCGGGTGCAAAGCCACATCAATCCCGACTCACCCCCATCCCCCATCATCTTTTTTCCCATCTTCCCCCACCATCCATACTTCGAATTCGTCCTTTTCGTTGCATCAGATTTCTTCATTACAACAGGTTTCCAGATTTCGGCCCGTAGGCGAGTTAAAACTTCGGCGGAGCACCACGCATAAGCCGTAGCTCGGATCGACCCGAAACTTCGGAGTTTTGGAGCCTCCCCCTGGCCAACCAGGGCCAAGGAGAGTTTTCTGCGAACGACGCCCCCTCGCACGTGCGGCCGGGTACCTGCGCACGTGTGAGCGCCCCAGGCCCGCTGTTCATACGCGGGATTGTCTTTTGGCTCAGGTTTTTATCCTCTCATAGCCTTTTTTCATGAAACCTAGCCCTAGATTACGTTTTCCCTAACTTATATACCCCCTTTCTTTCCTTAGGGTTCCTTGATTTGAAGTTGGTGAATCCCTTGGATTAGGGACTGATTACTATGCATGTGTGGAGGATTATCTCTTATCTTTGAGTATCGTTTGCTTCATAATTTTTATTGATCCAGCCCTATTATGTGTAGGCCTGGAACCGCGTAGATTCCCCTTTAATTGAATGTTTGGATTTTCATGTGGGATGTGGAATTTGTGTAATTGTTTCTGAATTGGTATGATCTAAGCTTGAAATCTTGCATATCATATTTACATTTCATGTCCTGCATCACCTGATCTCCTCTTATCATTTTTGGGTAGCTCGGCATCCAACACGTCTTCATTAGACGAAGGGTATCTTACCAATGCTTGCATGTGCACAGTAACCATTATTTTTATTTTTCTTTTCTTTCTCTTGAGAGTCTTATAGTCAAGTCCTCCACTTTTGTTTCTTATGTATCTCAAGAAGCCAGCCTAGCCATGCCTTTTTATGGCAAACATGGGTTTAAGAGCAGGCATAAAAAGAATTAGGGCTCATTGTAAATAACGACCTCTCTTAGACAAGAGTATTTGTTTATGAGTTGTGCATGTTGTTCTTCCTCTTTTTGCACAACCCGTCCTCCCTCTTTCTCAATGCTTTATTTTAAATAAAACCCTTAAGTACAAATAACATGATGTCTTACAAGAGCACATAACCCAGTATAGCCATATCAACAAAACTCACTCTAATCCACAACAATTGACACTAACATGCATGCACACGCTGATGCAAGACAATTAACCACTTGCTCTAAAAGCTCGAACTGTTAGAGTATGGCGAATTAATCCATTTATCTCATAGCCCAGGCCCCACATCTCATAGGTTAAGACCTCGGCCGAACCCACCTCCTGAGCCCCAAATCACATGGGTACTGCCTCACACGGGCCACCCACCGCGAGTGTCCCCGCATCCAACGAGCTACCCCACTCGAGCCTGGTGTGAAATGCGCAATCATCCCTAGTGAGGAGTCTCGAACACGAGACCTCTCCCGTGGGCCCCGCCCACCCCGAGTGTGCCCCTGCATCCCACAGGCGACCCCACTCGAGCCCGGCGTGAAAATGTCCCTGCATTAATCATCCCCGGTGAGGAGTCTCGAACACGAGACCTCCCGCTCTGATACCAATTTGATGCGGGACAATTAACCACTTGCTCTAAAAGCTCGAACTGTTAGAGTATGGCAAATTAATCCATTTATCTCATATAGCCCAAACCCCACATCTTATGGGTTAAGACCTCGGCCGAACCCCCCTCGTAGGCCCCAAATCACATGGGTACCGCTAGGGGTGTACATCGGGCCAAACCGAGTCGAATTGGGCTCAACCTGGCCCGACCCGGTCACCAGTCAAACCCAGCCCTAACCCGGCCCGGTCACCGGGCCAACATGTCCAGCCCGAACTCAGCCCGGTCAGCAATCGGGCGAGTTCGGGCCAATTTCAAACCTGCTCCATCTACAAAGGGACCCACGATTTGGGCGGCCTGGATTGCTGTAAATCTATGAAACCTGTGAGGTGGATGAGTCATTGTCACTTCAAAGATGAGCGGTGAACTATCCCAGAAGTCAAGAGAGAGATTGAGAGAGAGAGAGAGATTAGAAGGGGAGAGACGAGAGGGACGAGAGAGAGGGAGGGAGGAGAGAGAGAGAGAGAGAGAGGAGAGAGAGAGAGAGAGAGAGTTTTAGGGTTTAGGGTCGGGTGGCGTTCTCACTTCTCTATCTCAAATGGTTAAGGTAAGGATTTAGGAATATATATATATATATATATATATATATATATAAACGGCCGAGTCGGACCGAACTGGGACCTGTTCGAACTCAGCCCGAACTCAGTTTCAAGCTGAAGAAAATGGCCTGTCCCGGACCGAACTCAATTCCGGGTCGAGCCGAGTTGAGTGAGTTAACCGGGCTAGCCCGGTTCGTGTACAGCCCTAGGTACCGCCTCACACGAACCGCCCACCCTGAGTGTGTCCCCGCATCCCATAAGCTACCCTACTCGAGCCCGGTGTGAAATGCGCATTAATCACCCCCGGTGAGGAGTCTCAAACATAAGACCTCCCCTGTGGGCCCCGCTCACCCCGAGTGTGCCCTACATCCCACAGGCAACCCCACTTGAGCCCGGTGTGAAAATGCCGCTACAATACACGCATACTCATAATCTCCTACACTCACTTTCAAGCTAAAGCATAGATATCGTACATACTCAACTTGAACACGATTCCTTGGAGATGAGAGGAACCACTAGTTTCCATGAGAACGTCAATTAATCGTTCATTAGACCAAACAAATGAGGTGCACAACTTCACTAAGATCTTCTCCCTCACAAAGTTATAGTCAACTCCAACATGTTTTTTCTGCTCCTAAAATGGTATGCATTACAGGTGAATTGGCCAAACCGGGGCAGAAAACAAAGTGATATAGGGTGATATGACCCTGTATCGGTGGTGAACGATATGATGCGCTAAAACAAGGGTAGCAACTTGGGTTGGGGTGAAGGATGGGGATAATTAAGTGGAGGCAGAGATCTAGGGCTCATTGGATGAAGGATGATGATGCAGGACAATTAACCACTTGCTCTAAAAGCTCGAGCTGTTAGAGCATGGCGAATTAATCCCTTTATCTCATAGCTCAGGCCTCACGTCTCATGGATTAGGACCTCGGTCGAACCCCCCTCGTGGGCCCCAAATCACATGGGTACCGCCTCACACGAGTCACCCGCCTCACACAAGTGAGGCCCGCCACACGCGAGCCACCCACCTCGAGTGTGCCCCTACATTAATCACCCCCGGTGAGAAGTCTTGAACACGAGACCTCCCACTTTGATACCAATTTGATGCAGGACAATTAACCACTTGCTCTAAAAGCTTGAACTGGTAGAGGCATGGCGAGTTAATCCCTTTATCTCATAGCCCAAGCCCCACATCTCATGGGTTAGGACCTCAGCCGAAACCCCCCTCGTGGGCCCCAAATCACATGGGTACCACCTCACACGAGCCAATTTGATGCAGGACAATTAACCACTTGCTCTAAAAGCTTGAAATGCTAGAGCATGGCGAATTAATCCCTTTATCTCATAGCCCAGGCCCCACATCTTATGGGTTAGGACCTCAGCCGAACCCCCCTCGTGAGCCCCAAATCACATGGATACTGCCTCACATGAGCCACCCGCCTCACGCGAGCCGCCCGCCCCCAATGTGCCCCGACATTAGATGGGGATTAAGAACACTCACTACTTCCACATGATAGCCATTGCCAGATCAAGATCTAATAAGATAAGAAGTGTCTCAGACAATGGTTCTAAATTATAATACCCTCAATAGGTATCATACTAGTCTCCTACTACTCTTCGTTGTTATCTATCGAACCTTGTTTAAGACCTTCCCTAAACAATTTGGACTTTCCTCACATCTCTGCCAAGGAAGTTTTGGCTCTTAGGTCCCTTTCTTAGAGGCAAAAATCAAATTATTTGTCTTCTCTCTCGGTAGAGAATGGTCTAATTAAATTTCTTTCAAAATTTTATCATTCTGGTATCATTTTTAGAGCGATGGGAGCCTCCTTTATAGCTTTAATTCCTAAGGTTGAGGGAGCTGCAAACCTTAAAGATTTTCGCCCTATTAGTTGCTTGGAGCTCCATATAAAAATAGCCAAAAATTTGTCATCCAGACTTAGATGCGTAAGGAGCTTTCGTGGATAATAAGCAAATCTTGAACCATGCTCTGTTAGCTCATGAATGCATAGATTCCCACCATAGAATTAGTTTGGGGGTTTGGTGTGTAAATTGGGATATATAGAGAAAAAAAAAAAAAAACATTTGATCACGTTGATTGGAGCTATTTAAATTATCTGCTTGAAGGATTCTTATCTTCTCTTCTTCTTTTTTCCTTTCAAGAAATCGTCCTTAAAAAAGATACAATGATCCTTAATAATGTATGTTCTTGTTAACCTTTTTGAATGTAGAACCACGTTGGAAAAGAGACATTTGATTATGTAGACTAACATAAATAGATATTTTGATTTCTAACCATCATTCCACAATATATAAAAGTCAACATGATCGTAACCATCCATAAAAACACTCTACATAAGTCGTACATCAATTTGGTGTTTCAACCAATTAAGAAGTAAGAATATATATCATTTAATCTCTTGTAAAGAATAAAATAAAATAATTTACCTTTTTCTAAACGATTCATTTTCTTTTCTTTTTTTGAAGGTTTTTTTTCTAAATGATTATTAAAGCCCCCACCAATTTAAAAGCATAGCATAGAATGAAAGCCAAGTGAAGCTTTAAATAGAAGAAAACAAGTATAATTTGAATCATAAATCGAGATTGGAATCGTAAATCGTAGGATTCAAAGGTGGGATTCAAATCTTTTACTTAAAATTCAACTCAAATCGTAAATCGTAGGATCTTGACAACATTGATATGTGTGTGTATTCATTCTTTTTTAAAAAAATTGGGTTTAGGTCAACCCAAATTCAGCTGACCCAACTCGAGTTCAGGTTAGGTTGTAAGGACCTCGGGTTGGGTTCAAGTTGAGCAAATTCTGGTCGGGTTAGGTTGGATTGGGAATAATTACATGTAATTGGGTCCGATTAGGTTGGGTCAAGTTGGTTTAGATAAAGTATAGAGGACTTCAAGTTGGGTCCAGGTTGGCACCTCGGGTGGGAATTCAGTTCGGGTTGAGTTGCAGGTTGGGTCCTCTCAAGGTCGGGTTGGGCTCAGGTTAACCGTCAACCTGACCCAACCTACCCGAGTTGAACCCCTAGCTAAATCCTCCATTTGCAATGTTGTTATTGATTTTTATTTTAAATTGTTGTCTGATGGGGGTTGGGATAGACCTTTGCTGGATTATTTGCATTTCGATTCTATTTCTTTGGAGGATGCCAATCAGCAATCTGGAACAACTTATCTGCATCGAGGAAATCTGTGATGTGGTTCGGGATCTGGGGTTGGACAAAGCTCCAAAGCCTGACAATTTCCCAATAGCTTTCTTCTAGTCACTTAAGTTAATCCAGATCTGTTGGCAATTGTAGAGGAATTTATTTCATCAGCTAGGTTGTCCCCTGGGTTGGTATGTACATTCTTGACCCTTATGCCCAAGGTTGATGGTGCGTATAATTTACAGAATTTCAGACCTATTAGTCTGTTGGGTAGCCCTCATAAAATCCTACCTAAAGTGTCAAGTCATAGATTGTGGTGTGTGCTATCTAAGGTGATCTCCCCCTTCCAGGGTGTTTTTATCTTTGGTAGGCAAATCTTGGACAGTGCCCTAATTGCCCCTAAATGTCTTGATTCTTGCTTTAAAGCTAAGAAAAAGGGTGTGGTCTGTAAGTTGGATCTGGAGAAAGTGTATGACCATGTTGACTGGTCCTTTTTGGATTATCTGCCGGGAAGAATGGGCTTTGGGGCTATTTGAAGAAGTTGTGTCGTTAGCTAAATTTTTTATTCTAATTAATGGTTCTCCGTTTGGATTTTTCAAATCCTCTCGGGGCCTACAACAAGGGGATCCTTTTATCTCCTCTCCTCTTTGTTATAGTTTCTGAAGGCCTAAGTAGGATGATTTCTAAAGGTTGATCGGCTGAGTTATTCAACGGATTTGTAGTTAAATAACTTCCCTCAGCTGATTAGTGATTACCCATCTCCACATTGTTGACAACACTATCTTATTTTGTGAAGATGATGAGTCTATGGTGGCTAATCTTAGGGTCTCAGTCACATGGTTTTGAGGTGGTGTTGGGTTGAAGAATTAACCTATCTAAGAGTGAAATTTTGGGCATTCATTTATCTCAGGGGGTGGTGTCTAACCTGGCTAAGATTTTTTGTTGTGAAGTTGGGTCTTTCCGTCGTTCTATCTAAGTCTTCCCCTCCGCTTGGGAAAAGCCAGCAAAACACCTTTGGGACAAAGTGGTGGAGAGGATGAAAAGGAAATCAAGCCCTTAGAAATGTAAGTTGTTTATCTTTGGTGGGGTACGTTGACCTTGATTAAATGATCTCTTTCGAATCTTCCCTTGTACTTTCTATTTTTGTTCCGTTGTCCCGAGGTTGTCATCAATTGCATTGATAAGCATAGAAGAGACTCTCTTTGGCAAGGAAATTCCACCTTCCCTTTTAAAAGAGTGAAGGTTTGTCGGCCCCATGAGGAAAGGGGGGTTGGTATCCATATCAGAAAGTGTTGAATTCTGCTCTGTCGAGCAAGTGGGAGTGGCAGTTCGGGGTGGAAGATTCCAATCCATGGAGACAAATTTTAGCAGCTAAGTATGGTCTTGCCCCTAGTGGATGGTGGATGAAAGATTCTTCTCTTTATTGATCATCCTTCATTTGGACAGTTGTAGCTAGGATTGTTTCCATTGTTCTCAAGGGCATTAGATTTGTGGTGAGATTTTTCGAGCTAGGTGCATGGGCAGGGTTGTATTTTCTTCCTTTTTTTCCTTTTCTTTTGTTTTGTTTGTCCTTTTTTGTTGTCGGCTTCTGGCCATAATAAATTTAATCTTTTTTAAAAAGGTCATGCAGACAGGAGCTTGATTATCAAATACAAAGCAATCAGGTTCCTTAAAAGTTACACTATGTATGTAAATTCTCAAATAATTATTGAGAGACAAGTTTTGTACAAGCAGCAAAGCTCTGATGTTTCTGCTGCCCAAGCTAAGTTAGGGCATCGGCATGGGTAAAGGCTTGCTTTAGCCCTAAGGAAACAACAAATAATAATAAGAGGTGGTTGGTTATACGACAGTTGAGGCCCATATAAATGAAAAATTAACACAAAAACAAGTAGATTGAAATGTTGAGGGCAAGCAAAGGAAAAAGTGCACTAAATGGGTGCCCTTGAACGGCCCCTCTCAACTCCAGCCTTATTAAATGCTTGGGTGGTGCATGCGGGCCTTTTATATAGCACAATTCCTGCCATGTGCCAACCAACAAGGCATGGCTCCATGGGATCAGTCTGGGCACAGCACATGTCGTCTATTCCGACGCCCAAATTAATTTGTGTTTCCTACTCCGTCGTCTACATTAACTTATCTATGTTTCACTACTGCTCGCATCACTAATCCACTGTTTTGCCTAAATGAGATGTGTGGTTGGATCCCATAAATCACATTGCTAGAGGCTGCCATGTATTCAGACTGCTCCTTGGCGGATCTACCAACTTTGCCTATTTGGGTGTTGAGCCCCCTAAGTCGCTAAACCACCCTGGTTGCTATTGGGTGATAGACTTCGCCACCGAACACCTCCAGACCAAGGTGTTCTGTATCCATTATGATACACCCACAAATGTCAATACGTATAAGTAACGGTCATGACAATTACGCAATACGGGGGTGAAATGGGACAGTTGGTTTTTTGGGACCATATCGGCCGTTACGATAGTCGTAAGCAATGTTCGAGTTGTCGGTATCGCTACAAGTTTCGCTAGCCAGAGATAAAGATATAATATCGTTATCGCCGATAATATCGCCGATAACCAGAAATCCAGGGAAAAAGGGGGAAATATGGGAAAAATGGTGGAATTTTTCAGTGAAACTTCAGGACATGCCTAAATACACATATTTACATATTCAGTAATGAAAATTTTGGAAAAAGAATGCATTAAATTATAAGTTTTCATTTAATGGGGGCCAAAAGTATACGTTGTCGTAAGAAATCACTCAAATAGTAACCAAAATTAGTTTATATAATACAAATGCAAGCTTACAACAAATTTCAAGGGCTAAGATGTTAGATCAAATCAAATTTTCGAATAAATTACAATTGAGGAAAGAGTCTGCAGATTGCATACTGAGTAAACTTTATAGGGCCTACTATGATTTATACATACAATATGATGGGTCCATGTAAATAAATGGTGGACGTTATCTCCCAACTTATTCCCTCTGGTGTAGGCTGTAGCCCATTTAATTAACATAATGGCTCGTAGGACCACACCACAAGAAAATAATAGTGATTGGATATCCACCGTTCATCATGGTGGGGCCCACAGAGCACCGACCACTAGCCATTGGCTGGTGGCAGGGGCGTAGACAATCCGTTTCTTTTTTCTTTTTTTTTTTGACGTGGATTAGATGCTAACAAGGTCAGTAGCCAAGTGGCTACTGAAGTGACGTCACCAAGCTATGTGGACCCACCATGATGCGTGTGTTGTATCTATACCATCCAACCGTTTGCAGAGATCATTTTATGTGTGAGAAAATGAATGAGATAGATCTAAAGTTAAAGTGGATCCACCACAGAAAACCATGGGAGCAATCACACCCACCGTTGAAATATTTATAGGGTCCACTGTGATGTATTTTTGAGATCCAACCTATTCATAAGTTAACATCGAGATAACTGAAGTGAAAATAAAAATATCAGCTTGATCAGAAACTTCGATAGCCCCTAAAAAGTTTTGAACGCTGGACGTCACTGTCTCCACTGTTTTCTATGGTGGGGTCCACTTGAACTTTAGATCTATCTCATTTTTTTTCTCATGACATAAAAATATCTCTCCAAATTAATGGATGGTATAGATACAATACATAATACATGCATCATGGTTGGGTCCACATGGCTCGGTGACATCACATCAGTAGCCACTTGGGTTAGCCACCCTACAGGGATCGATGCCATGCGTTGAAACGAGGTATCTCCATTCAGTCTGCGAGTTGAGCTATGGTTCTGGGTGTCTTTGGCTACGGCTTTTGTCAGTAGCCAATCCAGAAATCAGATTAGCTACTGAGTTACTCAGTCAGTTCTAAGTTGGGCCCACTGTGAATTTATGTGGTTTATCCACACCTTCCATCTGTTTTTTCATATCATTTTAGGCGTTGAGCCCAAAATTGAAGCTTATACAAATCTCAAGTGGACCATACCACAGGAAACAGTGGAAATAATGATTTCCACCCTTGACACCTTTCCACCCCATGCAGCGCAGGACTGAGATTTCCTTCCTGCGCTGCAAGCTTAGGTGGGGCCCGTTGTGATGCTTGTGAAACATCCTCCCTGTTCATCAGTTTTGTGAGTTCATTTTATGACATGATGCCAAAAACGAACCGTATCTAAGGCTCAGTTGAGCCTAAAAAGTGATAATTAAACGTCCACAGTTGAAATATTTGTGGGGCCACGGGAGGTTTGATTCGTGCCAATATTTTTGTTTTCAGTTCATCTCAATAGTAATGACGTTATTAACGGTACGGATGGCATCTAAACATCGTTGTTGAACCAGGAAGGTTTCAACGGTTGGAATTTCCCAAAACACATTTTCCCTTTAGTACGGCTCACTTGAGCAGTTGACATGAACCATAAAGGTTTCAACTGTGGGGTCCACCGTGATTTATGTATTTTATCAACTCCGTCCATCCGTTTTAGCAGATAATTTTAGGTCTTGAGCCTAAAAACGAAGTATATCCAAACCTCAATTGGACCACACCATAGTCAACAGTATGAATTGAAATCTACCATTGAAAATTTCTTGGGGGCCACAGAAGTTTTGGATCAAGCTGATATTTGTGTTTTCCATTCATCCATGTCTGTGTGATCTTATGAACAGGTTGGATGAGAAATAAACATCACTGTGGGCCCTAGAAAGGTTTTAACGGTGGAAATCATTATTCCAACTGTTCCCAATGGTATGGTCCACTCGATCTTTGGGTATGGTTAAATTTTGGTCTCAACCCCTAAAATAAGATGGAAAAACGGATGGACCGCATGGATCGACCAGATACATTCTCGGTGGGCCCAGAAGAATGTGCTCGGTACGTTAACAGCGTACGGAACCACGTACGCGATCCCATTTACACCCGCCCGATCCCCATTTACGCTCGCCCGATCCCCAAATTCCGAAAATCTCTCTCAAATTTCAAATTTCCGTCTCCTTCCACCGATTTCTCCAAAATCTCAACTGAAAATCCCTCTCCCTCATCCCAAATAAGAAAAAAAAAAAACCCTCAAGATCTCGCCCCGCAAGCGGATTCGAAAAGTTGCAGGATTTTTCAACGGAAAAAAGAAAACTTTTGGGGTTGAATCTTACCGGATATTGCCGATCTACACTCAAGGCTTTGAATTCGCGTCTTCCTCCAGATCCGGGCGAAAAAACAGGTAATTTTTCAATATTTTTTTACATTTTTTCGCCGACAACTACCCCTTTTATCGACAAAGGGGGTTGTTGGCTACAGTTCCCACCCGTGGTTGGTGGGAACAATGAAATATCGACAATATTTTAGAAAATACCGATAATCCGGCTAGATTATCGGCGATTTTTGGGAGCGAATCGAAAAAAATGGGTTTCGGTGTCGCATAGCCGGCGACACAGATATTATCCGCGATATTTCAATAATATCACCGATATTTTATACACTGGTCGTAAGGGCCGTTACGGGGCATAATAATCATTACCCCCGGAACGGTCGAAAAACAGTCGCTTTTTTCTATTTAAATTAAAATTTCTCCTCATTTTCACCTTTCTCATTCCAAAAACTCTCCTAGATTATTTCATAAAAGATTTCGACCACTCTTACTATAGTTTTTAAGATTAAAACCATAGATTGAAGTGATTTGAGTGAATATAAGTTCCGCAGGCCAGTTTTTCAAAATTTTGAATAAGTATTATTTATGCTTTTTTTTCTGATTTCTAGTTCAATTGCTTGATTGTGATGTGTAAACATTAGAGATATAATCATGTTCACAAATTCACTAGACAGCCCGATACAACATTCTCACCAAAGAGTGGACCATTACACTACCATAAACATGTTCAAAACAAAAAATGAATACATATTTGGAATATTTGCATTATTCTAGTTTTTTTTAATATTTTTTTCAGAATTTTTTGGGCAAAAGAAAATTTTCAACAGTTACAAGGGTCATAACAGTCATTATACTCCCATATCGGTAATGGTGGTGACTGTTACAGCCTCCATTACCAATACAGAATACCTTGATCTAGGCACTTGGTTACGCAAGTTCTCAAACTTAGACAAGCTGAGTTTTGAACGCCTCGAAGCCAAACACCTCTGGTAGTCAGTTTAACAAACCCTTGTAATTTGACAAACAAGCCTCATACACATGGCAGCGGTGCCTAAGTGGTCAAGAGAGGATCTTGATACATATAAAACTGCAGTACTCTTAAAAGCGCTTCATATAGCTATAGAAGTGTTTCAAGTCCAAGGATCTACAAATAAAAGACCACAGGGGTTTTTTATCAAAATGGTACCCGAAGAAAGGATAAGAACTGTATACTCAATTTTCTAGTCTATACAAGTGAGGCATGGTTCCGTGATCCAAACTTGGTCTGTTGGGCCAAACCGTGGATGCATCATGCCCTGAAAATCTCTATTTTTCAGTTGAATGCAGACCATCTTGTTACATGATACATTTGAAAGGTTAGGAGTTACTGATCTTTGATATTCTTGTGGCATGGTACATCCACAGCATTGTCAATAGATCAACAGTCTGGATCACACGGGCTTCACCCGCACACTCCATGGATCATACAGTTCCTCTCCAATGTGAATGTCGAAAAATCCAAAATGTTAAATAGATGACAAGATCCTGTGGATGGGCAAACCACTAGATAACAGTCTATAAATCTTGAACAAGCATTTAAAGTCCATCAGCTCAAAATAATCAGAGTACACTACATCTAACTAGGGCGTGGAAGATACAGAAGAAGAAGAAGAAGATGATGATGATGATGATGATGATGATATGACATGATAAGTAGAGATTTGCTATGCCTACAGGTGTGTGGAGTTCCGTCCATCCACAGGCGAGCACGTTTGCCAGTATGGCACACGTGTGCCTGATCCAAGCCTTCCATCAGGTGGAAGGCGTTGATTTAGGTCTTCTGGCTCGAAATCAGACCGTTTTCACTCCGGTGACTGGAAAAAGTAATTGTTTTAACCATCCGTTGTTTTGTACATCGTGGCCCACCCGACCAGTGAAAAAAAGGACCTGATTTCTGAGGCATTAAGACGCGGGTAGCGTGTCCCACCAGATGGAAAGCTCGGATCTTGCACACACGTGCAGTTGCGTGTGATTGTCGAGGGTTCCATACGCGTGTGGGCTTAGAATGTAAATCCAACCCAGCTAAAAAAATGGAAGATAAAACCCTAATTTCTGGAAAGAAGAGAGAGAGCTCTTACAGTGCTTCTCCGGCGTTCTGCAGCTATGGCGAATCCGAAGGCGACTAAGCAGAGAACTACTGCCAGCAGATGAACTAGTGTAGAGCCTTTTCCCTCTCCCATCTCTCTTCCTCTCCCTCACTCACTCTCTCTCTCTCTCTCTATGAGGAATGAAAAAGGGCTCTTTGGAGTGTGTGCGTGTGAACTGGGAAGGAGTGGTGTGCTGTTCTCCGCTGCGGTTCTGGAAGACAACCCGACAAGCATCAGCAGTGCGACGGATCTGCTTTTTGAAGTGGGGGTTGTCATATAGCCCCCCTATTTTCAGGAATTCCCTGATATGCCATTATGGAATTGCCTCCAGGGCGAAGGAGGCAATGGCCCCGAAGTATAAAATTACGGAATTGCCCTCTACTGTTCAACGGTGGCAATGGGCTGAGTAGCCCGCCCGACCCGACTTGGGGCCGGGCTTATAGCTATTAACTTGGGCCGTGGGCAGGACTTAGGCCTCAAATGCATCACCCAATCAATTTTCAAGCTGGGCTCCGTGTTAAGTCATTTTAGCCTCAACCCAACCCAGCCCAGCCTTGCCCATCTCGACTTGATATGTAGCATTATATTACTCATTTATCTTGAATATAGACCTTATGATTTCATTCTTCTAATATGTCCATTTTTTTCAAGTATAACCTACATAAAGATTAGATAGATTGGGAAAATACAAGTGGTAATAACGGATTTTATCATTTTTTGGGTTGAATGGGCCGTATTGAGGTAAGCTTGGCCTAACTATTGCTTCAGGCTCAGGCTTTGCTTCTACCTTGCTAGGCCCATGCTATGCTTGGGCCCGGCTCAAATAGACCGGGTCATGTCGATTCCATTGGCAACCCTATGTTTAGGAGGAAAATGATCCAGCAGAGAAAGCAGGTCAAAACTCTTGAGTGACTTGCTTTGGTAAGCGTGAAATGTGCCCGAAGAACAAATTTATGTGCATGAGGTCTGCCCATCCATCAGTTATAACACTCATTATTTTGCATTTAGGAAAAATAATAATAATAATAAGCTGATTTAACTCTCAAGTGGACCACCCTTTAGAAATTATGCCTAAAGCCTCTAAATTCAAATGTTAACGCCCATTTTAGGTTTAGAACAACATAAATTTTCTAAAGTGCTTTAATCTTGAAGTAGAAAGTTGATGAATGGATTGGATGAAACATAAAAACTATGATGGGCCCTACATGGCTGAATGGATTGGATGAAACATTCAAACTATGATGGTCCCTACACGAATAATGACAAGTGTTTCATGCAAATATTTTCTATGGTGTGGCCTATTGAAGTTTTGAATGGTCCAAAGGTAAACAAGAGGCAGCCAATCTGGTGAGCAAGCTGGATCTCAAGAAAGCTTCGGTTGCATGGCAATGGCGAATTTGAACCACCAAATCACTAAAGTGGTAGGATTTTATCAGGCACGTGCCATTGCTAGAAATAGAATTTACTAAATATATAATTGGCCGAACAACTTTCAAATATACTTTATATATACTCATTTTTTATAAAGGCGTTCACTAGGGATATCCCTAGAACATGTGTGGATGCTTCATGTCCCAATAATCACACATGTTTGGTAGTCCTATCTATTGATCCATGCCCATTAAAGCAATGGTCAAATTGCTTTTTTTTCCTAGTACTTTGAAAATAGCTGCTTCAACTTCAACCACTCAAATTTTTGGTATACCTTTTTATTTCTCATCAAATGAATGGCATCTTTTTTTTTTGGAAATGCTAGTTATTCTTAACATGATATTGGGGAATCTCATTACTATTATTCAAACAAGCATGAATGTTATGCTTGCATATTTGTCCATAGGTCAAATCGGATATGTAATTATTAGAATAATTGTTGGAGACAATCAACAACGGGTAAATATATGGGGCATACACTAACACATACTTCACAAGCAATGTATTTATCAAATTCAAAGTGGATTCGACTACAGAAACGCTCTGACGCAATAGATTTTTCATGAAGATATTGAATAGTTACGGGTAAATGATTTGCATGGGATAAGGTAATCATGAAACTTTGACCAATGTACCTTGCTGCTCGTACTGTTTGTTGACCATAATTCATAAACTCAATCATCATAGGGAACATATCTTGGGTATCTATGAATAAATTGATATTGCTTTCTATTTGCTTGCCTCCAAGTGCAGAGGTTCGTTAGTAGTATCCCGTGAATACAGGGTCGATCCCACAGGGAGATGAATTGTGAGAAGAAAAAATCGAACGCAAAATAAACTAAGTAATAAAAATTAATCTGATGATTTGATTTTGGGATTTTTGAATGGATGTAATTCAATTGAATAAAATAACACCCAAGCTTCAAAGTTCCACACATACGTTAATGTTTCAAAATCATAATGACTTGGATAACATAATTAGGATCTGAGCACTATGGTCAACCTAGTCGGAAAATAAAACAGTTTAAGTATTTTAATAAATGATATAAAATATTAGAAAATTATGGATTTAGACCATTGACATATATTCTCAAGCTTCAGTGATTTTAAGTATTCAATATCTATAGGACAATGAATATCAAATAAATGTAACAGGTTGAGAACATCTCCTATCTAGGAAATCCGATTGATCTAGGGTAAGCCTATCCATCAATGTGGATCTCATATGATGGAAACATATAGATCTTATAAGAGGATAAAAAAACAAAACCTAAATAATAGATAACATGCATACACCATTCTTCTCATCATTAAAACAATCAATCATCATAATATTAAAGAAACATTAAACCCATGTGCTTCCCTTCTAGCTTGGGCTAGAAGCGACTTAGAAAAACATAATTAAATTGCAGAAATAAAAAGCAAAAAAGAAATAAAGAAAGAAAATGCAAATAGAAAAGATCTTAAAAAAAACAACTTATAAAGCTTTAATAAAACTAAAAACTCTTTAAAAATCTTAAACTTTGCTCTTGAATGCCTTAAATAATGTTTTAAAATGTCATAGGAAGCCTTATTTATAAGTAGGACCTCCAATTTTTGTACAAATTAAAAAAACCCTAGAAACCGCATCAAATATACATATTTTTCCAAAATATACTTCTCGCTACATAGTTCATTTAAAACAGACTTCCTGCTGCGTAGTTTCCCAAAATAAACTTTACAGCTTCATAATACACTTTTTCAGGACGATTTCAGGATTCTTCACTTCAAATCTTCGATTCTCTTCATTCTTCACTTGATTTTCTTAGATCTTTGGCATGTGAATTCTTCAATCTTGGTTTCCTAAGATCAATCCCTTACTTTGTTAATTCTTGAGCATCAAAATCATGCTTTTAACACCATTTTTCAATCCAAACACTTAAATTCATCTTGCAACACATATATGAGTAAAATAGAATATTAAGCGGATTCATGTTCATAAAACCAAGATATAAATGGGAAAAATTATGCAATATTTGAGTCTCAACACTTTTTCTTGCTCGAGAGAAGTTACGAATCTAGAAAATCGTATTCTGTTACAGTGAAAGGAGTTGGGAAGAAGTTGTTAATAATAGATTAAAAACAAAAATAACTAATTATATAAAAAATAAACAACACACGTGAGCCATCTTACTTCCAGGATAATGGGTGGACCCAATCAACACATCATGTTATCAAGTGTGCCGTGGAGAAATGGCTCTTCCACAATCAGATTCTTCTAATACTATCGTCTCATCCTTGATCTCTCCCTAACACAAATGGCAGAGTTACAAATCAAGAAGACCATGCACCTACTTTGTGGATGGATGACTGCTCAAATCATACATAGAATGATTCTAGACATCCGATCAGTGTCCTTAAAATTGACAATAAAGTAGTCATAGAAGAGAAGTGATAACTATAGTTACCTAAAAAGGTCTAATTTTGGATTAAAGAGTCGTAGAAGAGAAGTCCCATGCACCGAGTAAACAATCCCTAATTTGCTCTGCTACGTGTACTTGTGGAGAGATGGCCCATAGCACCAATGTAGGAATGGATTAAATGCTAGTGTAGCCCATAGCACCGATGTACTATGTGTCAGTGGAAAAGCTCTCTAGCCCACTAATGATATATGTATCTTATCTATGTCTTACATTCATTTTGCCTGGAGCTTAAAAATGAAGTAGATTCAAATCTCAGGTGGACCACACAGTAAAAAAAACCTAGCGATTGAATGCCAACATTAAAAACTTCTCAATGACTACAAAAGTCTTGGATCAAGCTAACATTTGTATTCTCCTTCATTTACATCTATCTAACCAAATCAATAGAGTGGATGGCAAATAAGCAGAGTAGAAGGCCACATCTATTCAGGTCACCCACTATAATAACCACGAGTTATTAAAAACTTCAGGCTTATTAAAAACTTCCTAAGGCCTCTTATAATGTTTACTTGCCATCCAACTCATTGATTAGTCCTTGCTCTTACCCGGGTGGTAGACTCCCCGGAGTTTCAACACCGGGTCAAGGGTTCGAGTACCCACAGTGGTGAAATTGCACGGCATGCGTGTGTGCATGTGTATAATAAAAAAATAAAAATAAAATAAATAAATAAATAAATAAAACTCATTGATTAGGCTGTATAGATGAAGGAAAGACACAAATATCAAAGTTATCCAAGACTCTTTTTTTAAGCCCATTTTTAGCAGTGGGAGTTCAATCACCAATGTTTTTAATGATAGACAGAGATTTGGCTCTTAACTTTTTTTTATAAAAAAAAATGCGAACGGTGTGAACACGTACGTTATGGTGAGCCACGTAGCTTTTCCAGCAGGAAACGGTATGGACCCTGACTGTAGGAGCCTACTTTGATGTATGGATTGTATATCCATACTGTTCATCTATTTTTCCAACTTATTTTAAGTTGCAATCCCAAAAAATAAAGTAGACAGAAATTTAAGTTGGACTACACCACAGGAAACAATGTTTAATAACCATTGAAAACCTTTTGTGTGCCACAAAAGTTTAGATGAAGCTGATCTTTGCTCTTTTTTTCTTTTTTTTCCCTTTTATTCAGATCCCTTTGACCTTATCAACAGGTTAGATGCTCAGTAAACATTACGGTGGATGCTAGGAAGCTTTTAATGGTGGGAGTTTAATGATTATTGTTTCCTGTGTGGTGTTGTCTACTAGAAATTTGTATTGGGCTCATTTTTGGGACCATATCCTTAGAAGAAGATTGGAAAAACGATGGACAGCGTGGATATACACTGAATACATGGACGTGGGACCCATGTCAGGGTCTAACACACAACCACGGTTCGGGGTTGCAACCTAGTACGGTTCCAACAGCCGCAGCCCGCAGGAGCGCGACTTGGTGAGGTTGAGTGGCATTTTCGTAGTAAGATTTAAACTTTGGGTCAATCTCGGAATGGGATGGGGGAGCCGAAGGCATGGGACATGCGTGCCTCAGTGTCATTGCTAGATAAGAGATAGGTAAATAGAAGATCTGAACCGTCCATTTTTAGGACTAGCGATGAATCTAATACAGACTGTAAATGAAATTCTTTGGATGATCCTAGCCCTTTAATTGATTATGAAAAACGGAAGCTTAAGCAAAAATCAGGAACGACTCAGATCCAGTGAGGAAAAAGGTCAATAATTGGATGATTTAAATAATTCATGAAGATAAATTTTAGTTGGTGGCCGACCAATGTAACATCTCATACGATGCACGGTTGGGATCCTCATACACGGTTTGACAATTATACCGTACACGCTATGTAGGCACGAAAATCGTGTGCTCACAGTCTTCGTATGTACATAAAGTGACCGTTTTTAAAGCGTTTCGAAAAGCTCCCAACTTTCGAATGCTTTAATGGCTCGAGAGCACAAAAGAACATTACCCGACGTTCGCAGTTCCACTTGAGAACAAAAGAACACCTGTTTTACGCCTAAGCTCGGTGGGGCTCACCATATTTTATATCTAAAATCTACTCCGTCCGTCATGCTAGAAATCTTATTTTCACCGTACATAAAAAATATCAGCCTTGTAAAAATCTCCTATGGGAAACACCAATGGAAAAATGTAAAATTTCTCATAAAACCTATAAGTTCAATGGGTGTGGCCCCCCGAATTTGGATCCGGATGATTTTCGTTTCTTCTCTCAGTCCTGTTGAGCCAGTTCTGATTAACTGTCTTGATGAAAGATAAACCCCATGGTAGCCCCACACATAAACTTGTGGGTGCATCCCATCCTCATTGTTCCCTACGGCGTGGCCTATCTGAACTGTCGATCTGGCTAATTTTTGTCCCAAGGCCTCAAATTAAGATAAAACCTGAAGATGTGCGGTGTGGATTTTACATATTTATGCGTATGTGTGCCAAATGTGCAAATGATTATTCCTTATTTTAAGTGCTTGAGAGAGAAATGGATGAGCTTGACCAGAGAAGCTATTCGAGACTAGGGTTTCGTAGGTGCCAAATGGGCCCGAAGTTCCACCCAATCCACTGGACAGCCGCCAATTGTATGGTTAGGATTTCTCACAAGTGTAACTTTAGAAAGGTCCAAATGTAGGTGTGCAAGGACGATGTGTTACTGTCATTTTGAAAAGGTTCAGCCAGCGGCCTTCATGTGAGGGGGAATAGTGCTTGTGAAAGATCCGTGAGTATAACACACGTGGTAAGGATCTGAGCCACTATTAAGAAAGAGTGTTATGTGAATATGATATGTACCAAAAATCAGGGTACTACGCTCATTGAGCCCCACTTACAATTGACCTTATTTCACTGTAGTCAAGTGTAATTACATGGTGTGACACGTCCAATATACATGGGAAAGAGAGGAAAATGAGAGAGATGGACGCTCATGGGAGAAAGGAGTGAAAGGGTGAGGCAACAAGTGAAAATGTATATGTGCAGGAAGAGAAGGGTTTAACAGTTGATGACCTATCCTGATTTTTTCTAATTATATGGCCCACTCAAGATTTAGATCCCCACTACATAAGGGGGTGTTTGATTTTTGATTTCCCCTGGTAAATACACTGAATTACCTGAATATTGCTTACTACACCTGTTTGAAAGTTGACAGGAATTACGTTTCGAAAATCAGTCCATACAAACTTTTTTATTACTGATTTAAATATGTGGGCCCCACCATGATATATATGAGTTATCCACACCATCCATCCTTTTAAAAAATACATTTTAAGGCATGAGCCCAAAATGAGGAAAATAAAAAGCTCACGTGGACCACACCTGAGGAAACAGGGATCATTAAAATGTCAATGGTTGAAAGTTGTTTTCTCCCTAGGGCCTACAGTGATGTTTATTTGTCATCCAACCCGTTAATAAGGTCACACAGTCATGGATAAAGTGGAAACAAAAATATCAGTTTGATCCAAAACTTCCAGGGTCTTCAAGAAGCTTTCATGTTTTTATGTAAGAGGTTGTAAACTCTTTTTTTATTTTTTTATTTTTTATTTTTTTTATCATCAAGCAATTTATTTTGAATTTTAGAAAATTATTTTGTTATTTTCCTCGTGGGTTCGAGGTATCTCTGTGAGGAGTCCAGAGAAGCTCTGTGGATTCGGAGTAGTTATCCCCCTGAGGAAGACAATGCTTAACCTGAACACCTCCTTGTGTTAGTTTGGTATATGAGCGATGGTTGCCCTCGGGCCAATGACAAACAACGAAGGTATGGGCCAAAATTCTGTGGACAATGATTTAGAGATTTCCTCTCTTCTGGAAAGAATGAATGCTTTCCACCGGGAGAGTTAGTTGACCATGTATGAGCTGCAGGCAACCCTCAACCGTATTGTGGATATGCTAATTATGCCCCGAGCTCAAGGCGATGCTCAACCGTCTGTGTTTGTTGTACGATAAACCTCGATTTCCTTAGAGCACTACCATTAGTGAATCATAGGGCTATTCTAGATGATTCGAGCTCTAGTGACGAGGACCTTAATGACAGCTTTGCCCGACGACCAACCCATTGAGGCGATCGACTAGATCATGCTGAGAGAGATTATCAATGTAAGACCCGTATCCTAGTTCGTACTGTTCCGATGAATCCTGCGATCATTTCCATCGAAGTTCGGCGATCCGTGACTGATAATCGACGTTGCAATCGATCGTAAGTCGTATCCTTTAGATTCGAGTCGGTTTAATCCGAGACCTATATCATTGCGACGGCACCGTCGCCGCGGTTCCAACGTCGCGACTCACGCACCAATCCGATACCCTGACCAGAAGATGTGAGCCGGCGTTTATTTCGAAGAAGAAACACCGCGCTTTCTCAATCCCAAAGAATCTCTACACAATGTCAAATCAATCACATCAATCAATCAATCAATCACTTCAATGTCAAGTACAAGCAACCCATGCTTTCTCTCTCCAAAGTCAACTCTTTTTTACCCTCTCTCTTACACACCCATACCTAGTCAAGTACCACATCCATCACCTCACATCACTCACCTCACATCACTTTCTCTCCCTTACAACCCTCTCTCTCCTTCTCATTTCTCCACATTCCCAAGCCAAGCAAGAGCTCACACGTCTAAGTTTCCAAGTGAGAGAAAAGTGATTTGTGGCCCACCATTCCCATTCCAAAACCCTCATCCTAGCCATCCATTTCTCATCTCCACCATAAAAAGGAGCACAAGGAGGGTGGCGTTCCAACGGACCGAAGAGATCAACCGGTGGGTGCTTTATAGGATAGGTTTTTCATGTTTTCATGATGGGTCAAGTGGGGCCTACCGATCAATGGTGTGGATCTCACTTTGGACCCTAAGTTGTGGCTGATGGTCCACTTTGATAATTTTTTTTATGTATGATTGGATGCAAGGGAGGGCCCATAGTGTCGGGGTCCCTCCATCACACATGTGTCCCACCTTTTCTCTCTCTCTCTCTCTCTCTCTCTCTCTCTTTTTCATTTTCCTTTTTTTCTTGAGATGATAGGATTGTGTGGCCCACTTGAATGGACCCCACCATGAAGTGAGTATTTTATCCGAGCCGCCTATGAGTGGGGACCACCTTATATGTATTGCACCCACACCAACAACCATTTGTTGGCCCACCTAAACAAAGGGCCCACCTCAATGCATGTGTCACACCCAAACCGTCCAGACGCTGGACGTAAACTGCAATGGAAAACACAAATATTTGCTTGGTTTACCAAGCTTTGCAGTAGGTGCTCATGTAGGCCCCACCTTGATGAATGTATTCAATCCAAGCCATCCACTATTTTTCCCAGACCATTTTAGGCGTTGAGCCGAAAAATGAAGTCAATCTGACTCTCAGGCGGACCATACCTTTGGAAAGAGTAATTTTCACCGTTGAAAACTTCTCTGATATTTCTATACATTGAAAAATATTCAATATTGGGCTCTATTAGAGGGTGTCGGGCTATGGAATCCAATGGTTGGGTCCGATCCACTAGATGCGGGCCCTACCCACGAAAAACCTCGGAAAAACCTTGTTTTTCAAAAAAAATAATAATAAAAAAATAAAAATAGAGGCAGGTAGCGCCTGCTGCAGTTGACGCTACAGCAGAACGCTGCTGCATTCGTTTGGCGGGCGGACAGGCCCACCCACGGCTCCAGCCGTGGGCCCCACCTTGATGTTTATTTGAAATCCACACCGTCCATGAGGTGGACCACCCCCTGAGGTGGGTCCCCTCCGAAAATCAGTTTGATCCGGACCTCAGGTGGCCCACACCATAAGAAACAGCGGTGATTGAATTCTACCATTGAAACCCATTTGGGGTCCACAGAAGTTTCGGATCAAGCTGAGATTTGTTTCTCCCCTTCGTCCAGGCCTGTCTGACCTTTTGAACGGGTTAGATGGAAAATAATCCATTATGGTGGGCCCCACTTGTGACCCAAGGATGTATATGTTACATGCCACACCATCCACGGATGGTGGAACCCACCAAAATGCATGTGTTTCATCACGCCGTCCAGCCATTTTGCTGGTTTGCTTGATGGCTAGTGGACCCCACCATGATGTGTGTTTTGTACACTCACACCGTCCATTTTGAAGGCCCTTAGGGCAGTGGGCCACCCTCCAAATTTCAGCCGTATAAGTGGCTCAGGTGGCCCACATCGTAAGAAACTATGGTGATTGAAGGGTTGCCATTGAAACCCCTTTTTTGGGTTCACAGAGTTTTGGATCAGTTATGAAATTTGTTTTTCCTCAGCCTCCAGGTCTGCGTGACCATAGCAGTAGATTGGATGAAAAATTTACATTATGGTGGGCCCCACGTGGGATCCACCTTGAAGTTGATTTGCTGGTGAATTGACGTCACCAAGCTCTGTAGCCTCCATGAGGCATGTGTTTTATTCACCACCGTCCACAGCGTGGGACGGTGGAAACCACCATGATTTATGTGTTTTATCCACACCATCCACACCTGGGCAGTGGACCCACCCATGATGCATGTGTTGCATCCAAAACGTCCACCATTTAAGGCTTGAGGCTAAAAATGTGACTGATCTATAGTTCAAGTGGACTCCACCTTGGTATATGTACGGGGCTCATCTTGATCTATTTGGGGCCGTCCAGTGGGGCCCATTCGATGTATTTGTGGCCCGTGGTTGGGGCCCACTTTGATGTATATAAAGCCCATGTTACAAGGCCCATTGTGAGGTATTTAAAGGCCCATGGGTTAAGGCCCATTGTAATGTATTAGGGCCCGTGGGTTGAGGCCTATTATGATGTATTTGGGGTCCATGGGTTAAGGCCCAATGGGATGTCCTTAGGGTCCATCGCAATGTGTGATTCCTCCATGGTCTGTGTAATGATGTTTTATGGCGGGCCATACCTTGGGAGCAATGTTGGTTTGACGTCCACATTGCAAGTATAGTGTTGGTTAAATGTCCGCATTATAACTCTCCCTAGGACCCATTAGTAAGCCCATACTTGTTGATAACTCACCACTTTATAGCATGTTTAGTATAGCTCCATGATTCATACCTATACGCATCATTTGTATGTTTGATATGAGGAATGTTTGATCATAGCATATGCCTTCGGGCAGACTGTTACGGGCTCCCTGATAGGCGGAGTTGCCCTGTATGAGCGCATGGTTTACGCAGGACTGTTGCATGACTGGTAGTGTGACTCATGCACTTGCATTGTGTGATTGTAGTTACTGTGTGCCCTAGCGACACTAGGGCCATAGCCTCCACAGACACATCGTGGATGGCTGAATTGGATACCGAAAATGTTTGGTTCTAGCATACGGGCGTCATAAATGTCCCTGGGTGAAAATTCCTAAACCCGATGGTACCAGAGGATGACTCCAACGTCGAGACCGAGTGGATGTACGAGTGCATGAGGGCCGAATACCAGGAGGTTGCGTCTCCCACTGTGTCGTGTTGGTTGGAAGTGGTGTGACCTTACCCGCCTGAGTGAGGGGACAATTTCTAGGTTGAGTTTGACCAGCTTGAGGAATCGGTCCGCTATTGACGAGCCGGGCCCGATATTGGCAGGCGGATAGTGAGGTCTCTTCCACTCTCCCAGTTATGCGTTCGGATAGGGGCGACAAGCTGGCTTGAGTGTACTAGACCCCGGTGATTGTCCAGACTGAGAACCATACTGATTGACGCTCTAGTGAGGAGCTGTATTGACATAAGGATTGACATGCTTGAGCTGCATTATGCATCGCATGGCTTTGATATGGCCGATATCATTTATATTCTGTACCGCTTAGCCTTGGTACGGCTGACTGCATTCATATACTCATTGGCACGATTCCACATTATTCTGACCTTGCATTCTGAGCACGTTCATATTGCGCACACACTTACACTACCCTCTAAGCTTTCTATAAGCTTATGCACGATTGATGCGTGCAGGTGACGCTAGGACGCAGCCGTAGTTTCGCTGCAGTTGGAGCATGCAGCCGAGCTTTTGGAGTTTTTGTCATTTTCGTATCTTGTATTTCTTTTATACACCTTGTACTCAAAGTTTTTGTTCATAGTGAATTTTGTGATAGTGTTCTTGTGGTTATGTTCGTGGGTTATGCTTGTGGTTATGCTCATTACGAATCAAATTGATTATTAGAAATCCTCCTTGTAGCATCCCAGGATCGGAACCTGGCGTATGGGCGCTGGGAGCCGAGAATGGGGTTCTACGGAGGCTGTCGGCGCGGGATTCAGCGATCGGGAATTTTGTGAGCCCGGTTTCTGAGTCTAGGGCATGACAATTAAGGTAAGGCCGAACTTTCTAGATTTAATAACTTATTACGTATAGAAGATTTTCTCGAATGGATAGCCAAAGTAGAATGATATTTTAATTACATGAATGTATCAGAACATAAAAAGGTGAAATTAGTAACATTTAAATTAAAATATAGTGCTTCTGCATGGTAAGAGCAATTACAATTCTTACGTGCCCGACAAAACAAGGAGCCCATCCAATCATGGCCACGGATGAGATACCTTTTACCGTCACGATTCCTCCCTAGTGATCATGAGCAGATATTGTTCTAGCAATACTAAAATTGCCGTTAGGGGAATCGAATTGTACGTCATAGATTACATCGAAGAATTTCAGTGGTTGGCAATGCAGGATGACCTGTCAGAAATTGAATCATAGAAGGTAGCATGATTCATAGGTGGGTTATGGTTGGCGATTCAAGATCGAGTTTAGATACATCGGTCAGAACTATGGATGAAGCAGTTTAGTTGGTAGGTAATGCGGAAACACAACTTGCAAGAGTCTCTACTTGACCTTATCCTTCAACTCGACCTCCCATGACGGTTCCCACACAAGAATCGATGCTTACACGAGGAAAAGAGCTTGTAGGAGAATATCATCAACCTTCTACGACAGCAAACCGTGACAAGGGGAGCGACCTATCTAAGCCTCAATGTGTAGCACCCACAGTTGCAAGTCTAAGCAAGATTCCAAACCCTTATAGTCGACCGAGGCCAAACAATTATTACCACTGTGGTCAACTAGACCACTTATCAAACACCTACCCTTAATGCCCTGCAGCCCACTTGACCATCAATGAAGGGGGCGCTGAAGGTGATGCAGTGGAAGAAGACTTTGGATCTTATGAAGATGAACAAACCACTGAAAAAGTAGTTGCTGAGGTAGAATGGGTTCCGTAAGACTGTGACGAGTCGCTCGTTGTGAGGCGAATATTGTATGCACCAAGGAAAAAAGTACACCCACAATGGCATAACATCTTCCGAACTAGGTGTATGGTAAATCAGAAAATTTGTGATGTGATCATTGACAATACAAGCAGTGAGAAGATTAGACTGGTACCGATTTTCCGTAAGATCAATGACAATACTTATGTTATTGATCTTCTGGATGACATGGAGATCTCACCTACTTTTAACGGCGCGTACTTCTAAATGAAAATTGATTTTAATTTTGTTTTTACTATTTATAGTAAGTTTTATTTTGATTGTAACTCTTCATCAGTTGGGCTTTAGGAATTGTGTCTATCATGAAAAGTGCTTAGAAAAATTAGGAGAATAGCATAGTTGAGCCAAATAGGATACTTACTATTTTTGGCTGAAAATCATGAGGTCTAGTGGAAATCTTGACCATCTATAAATAGTAAGTTAAGTAAGGATTTATGGGAGTTTTAGTTGTAGTCTGATTCCGAAACTTATTCCTAGGGTTCATGTCTTTATTTAAGAGGTTGTAAATTCGTTTTTAATCATCAAGCAATTTATTTTGAGTTTTAAAAAATTATTTTTTTATTTTCCTCGCGGGTCCAACCGAAGACGGTGCTCAACCTAAACACATACTTCCCTGCATCACGGATTTATTGGTTTCCGGTGATAGGCGCAGAACGACGGACAAGGGCTATAAATCTCACAGGAGAATGACGCAAAGGCCGCTCCCAACTGCATGACATTCCAAAGTTGCTGCAAGGTGCCGTTGTGAACGTCTAGAAACCCTGTAAAAATAGAGAGGAGAAAATGGTCCAATACCATGTTAAAATAATATATGAAAAAAATTTGAATTTTATTTATTTTATTATTTTCTCTTAAGTAGGATGTGCTACGCACGCTTTAAAAAGAGTGGTTGTGTATAACACAACTGCTTTAAAAAAAGAGGAGAAATGTTCAACATAACTATTTACAAAAGAAAGCAGAGATAGTAGAGTCCAAGGAACAACCAACAACAAACACTTTCATCACATCGGATCTAAATAAACCCAAAACTATTCATTCAAAATAATAATCTTTTGAAAAAAATAATCCGACATAATCAATTATCCCTTAATTTTTTTAAAAAAAAATTCATGCAAAATCACTCAAAACAAGTCACAGAATGTTAAAATTTAACTATATTTAGCTAAAGGCGATCAAACACTCCTCAATCAAACACACCAAAATTCCTTTAATGCAGGGTGGTTGAAGTTTAACTACCTTTCATTCAATCTTCCAACTAAACCGGCGTGGGACTTGATTTCAAAACCCCCTTTCGCAGCTCCTCATGATGAAGATCTACGCCATCCAAATCGTGAACCCGCAATTGGTAGTCGCTTGAGACTCGTCAAACTACAAATTAAATACAAGCCCTTGATCATGATCAAAGTATTCAATCTAGGCCCATTCGACAGTGGGGGTGTGTCTACACCAACACGTGCTGACCTGGAATACGTGTACTATCAGCAAGATGCATCTGTTAAGATTAAGTCTAATTAAAGTAGAAATAACGGTACACATTCAACATTTATTATGACCCATATGATGGATGGATGGCCTAAAATTTTCTTCTATCAAATCCACCAAGGATCACACCTGATGAACGTCCCAGGTTGTGCACGTGCGTGCGATCTTGCCTGGCCCGTGTATAGAGCCGGGCATCGAGTCTAGTCAGGCCGAGTTAGGGCTGACCTGACTCGATCCGGTTTTGAAAATAAGCCTGACCCGACTCGTTACTGAGTTCAACATCCATGTCAAAAGTACCAAGCCGGGTCGAGTTGGCACCGAATTGGATCGAGAAATGAGGGAGGGAGGGAGGTAAGGAGTGGAGAAGAGAGAGAGAGGGAGGAAGAGGGTAGTGATGGTGGTGGGTGACTGCCAGACTTGGAAGAGGAGGGGAGGAAGAGAGAGAGTTTGGGATTAGGCAGGGGTCAGGTGTGGCGGGTAAGATTGGAGATACTTAGAAATTTGAGTCGAGTCTGGTTTTAGATCGAGTTGAGTATGACCAGATCGAGTTATGAATAACTCGGACTCGACTCGGTTTGAGTTCAGATTAGGAGAAGCCTACTCAATTCAAACCGACTCACCCATTCCGTTCGGATCGAGTCGGGTCTAAACGAGTTGGACGAGTTCAGGCAAGTCGAGTTGTCCCGTGCCCAGCTCCACGCGTGTAGATGGGCGGCTGCAAATGGGATGAATAACGGCCGGCTGCAAGGACAACTTAGTAACTCACCTCCAACTTGAACACCCTCATATACCCATGACACAACCAACGTAGCTGTGCAAAATATCGTTACATGAGCTAATGAACGGCTAAGAAAGGCTTGACAAAAGGACTCACCTCCATCACACATTCAAACAATGGGATAAGGTGAACCAAATCTCGACACGTGGCATACCAAGTAGAGTACCAAACGATAAGGATGAAATCCTGTTTACCTCTTCATATGTGGACATCGTGCCAAGAAAATCCAACGATCCTAAAGCGCTCTAGATCTATTACTTTGAAGTTAGACCGTTAGACGAACAAAAGGCTTCAACAAGACCAATGCTTTAGTTTATATATAGAAAATGGTAGAAAAGAGAGCTTTACCCAGATCAGTAATTGAAGAAGAAGAAGACAGGGAAGAGAAATGGCTTCTTCCGTGATGTTTTCCTCGGCTGCCTCAACAGCCATTAACAGAGCTGCCCCAGATCAAGCTAGCATGGTCGCACCATTCACTGGTCTCAAGTCCACCGCTGCATTTCCGGTCACACGCAAGCTCAGCACTGACCTATCTAGCCTCCCCAGCAATGGCGGCCGTGTTCAATGCATGTTGGTAAGAAGATCATAACAAGGAGGCATTTTTTAAGATGTGTTTAAGTGATTATGGAAGATAATTTACTAACACTTTGAATCTGATGGTTGATGAAGGTCTGGCCACCTGTTGGGCTCAAGAAGTTCGAGACTCTCTCTTACCTACCTCCACTCGCACCCGAGGCTCTGGCTAAGGAAATAGACTACCTCATCTTAAAGGGATGGATTCCTTGCATAGAGTTCGATAGTGTAAGTCAGTGATGTTGTTTTTGCTTCTGCTTCTGATTCTGGTGTTATTATATATCAGTCGGTTTTATTAACCTGTAATGCTATGTGTATATATATGTATATATGTAGATTGGATTTGTGTACCGTGAGAACCACCGATCCCCAGGGTACTATGACGGACGCTACTGGACCATGTGGAAGCTACCCATGTTCGGATGCACTGATTCTAGCCAGGTGTTGAAAGAGGTGGACGAGTGCAAGAAGGCCTACCCTGGCGACTTCATTAGGATTATAGGCTTTGACAACGTGCGCCAAGTGCAGTGCGTCAGTTTCATTGCCTACAAGCCTCCTGGCAACTAAGATCCAGGGCATGGTCTTGAGATCCCTATCCGTCGAAGTTCCCATTGTTTGTAATTTTGGCGTTTTGAGTATAGAGTTTTGAGGTTTTTTTTTTTTTTTTTTTTTTTTTTAAAACCTTTTTTTCTAGTCTTAAACGGATCATGAGATTGGACGTAAGGTTGTTGATGTTTTGTTAGTAACGAACGGTAAAGCTCCGGCGAAATAACGTTTATGTTTTGTTAATATTGCGATTTGTGGGTCTTATTTCTCTTTGGAGCTTGTGGCCTCCGGTAGAAATTAGATGGTCGCCACATGTCTCCGTGATGGTAAGTTCCAATATCAAGCACTTGCTTTGTAAGAAGCTTATTTCGCTCCATTTGTAGAGCTACAATAAGGAAGCTTGATTGATGATAATTTCACGGAGCGTTTGGATGCTCAATTCAATAGAATTGCAATTAATTAATTATACGAAAGCGGGCAGGGAATTCGTTGGTGAATATGCTAATTGATCTGGTCTGTCCATCAGAACCACCTCTTGGATTGGGTTTTGGCTATTCAGATTGATTGAATGGTCCAAAAAAAGCGAAGAGTGGTTAAAAAATCCATCAATTGTACACTTCAAACTAAGGGCCTGTTTGTTAACGCTGAATTTTTGTACTTAACGCAGTATTTGAAAAATGTTCCATGTTTAGTGGTGTTTGTTAACGTAGAAGAAGGAAAGTGCTCCACCATTTTATGTTGAAATTTTTCCGTGATAGGACTCTAGCTTAACAGGGAATCAATAATGCGCTTCGTGATTATTTTTTTAATCCAAAATTGTCCTTTCTGATAAAGATTTTCTCCCTTTCTTTATACATATCCCAACTTTTAACATGGGGCACTTCTCTAAGCCCACTATGATTTATGTGTTAGATCCACACCGTCTATTAACTTTTTTATATCATTCTAAAGCATGATCTGAAAAAAGATGCACATCCAAAGCTCAAGTCAACCACACCACATAAAGTAGTGGGACAAGAACGACTACCGTTAAAACCTTCTTGATGTCCATCATGAAGCTTATTTGCCATCGAATCTCTTTATAAGGTCATATAGATATGGATGAAGAAAAAATACAAAAATCAGCTTGATCAAAGCCTTATGTGGCCCCGAGAAGTTTTCAATGATAGGCACCCAATTCCCACGGTTTCTTGTAGCGTGGCCTACCTAAGCCTTAGATTTGCCTTGTTTTTTTGTCTTAATTTCTAAAATAATATGGAAAAAAATGAATGGACAGTATGGATAAAACATATATATCATAGTAGGCCCCATAAAATCCTTAATTGTCTATTTAGGTAGATATTGGTGGGGTAGTATGCAATCCCTCCCACATCTACAAGAAACACCACTTTTAGCAACGAAAATTTTCGTCGCTAAAAGACCGATATACAAGGCTTTTATTAGTGAAAAATTCAAATCGTCTCTAAATGAAAGTTTTTTAGTGATGAAAATATTCGTCGCTAAAAAAATTTTCCAGGACCTTTAGCTGCGAAAATTTTCGCTGCCAAAAAAATTTTCATGACTTTTAACAACGCGAAACTTTTCGCCGCCAAAACAACTTACAAGACTTTTAGAGCAGCGAATATTTTTGCCGCAAAAAAAAAATCAGAATTACAAAGACTTTTTAGCAGCGAAAAGTTTTGCGCCAAAAAACTTCCAAGACTTTTTAGCATCGAAAATTTTCGCCGTCAAAACATTTCCAAGACTTTTAGCACGAAAATTTTCGCCGCCAAATAATTTTCCAAGAATTTTTAGCACCGAAAACTTTCGCTGCCCAAAATTTCCAACTTTTAGCAGCGAAAATTTTCGCCGCAAAAAAAACTTCTAAGACTTTTTAGCAGCGAAAATTTTCGCCGCCAAATAATTTCCCAAGAATTTTTAGCACCGAAAACTTTTCTCTGCCCAAAAATTTCCAAGACTTTTAGCAACGAAAATTTTCGCCGCCAAAAAAACTTCTAAGACTTTTTAGCAGCGAAAATTTTCGCCGCCTAAAAATTTCCAAAACTTTTAGCAGCGAAAATTTTCGCCGCCAAATAATTTTCCAAGAATTTTTAGCACCGAAAACTTTCGCTGCCTAAAAATTTCCAAGACTTTTAGCAGCGAAAATTTTCGCCGCCAAAAAAAATTCCAAGAATTTTTAGCACTGAAAACTTTCGCTGTGCAAAAATTTTCAAGACTTTTAGCAGCGAAAATTTTCGCCTCCAAAAAAATTTCTAACGCTGCTAAAAAAATCGTTCCACTTTTAGCGACGGAAATTTTCGTTGCTAAAAGTCTTTTTTTTTTTTTTTAATATACAACTCAAAATTCCACACAAAATTCCTGATTACACCTGTTAACAATATATTTCATCATATTCATCAATATACACCTGTTATATAATATAATTCATCATATTCCATTCACATTCACATCTACTAAACCCAAACCCAAACATAACTACATTCATTCAACACAAACATCTTATCCGCATCACATCATTCATGCATTAATACATATAAACTTAACATAATAACAATATCGAGAAAATCACAAAGAGAAGGCGGAGGTGGTGGAGCATCGGTGGTACGTGCATCGCATTCATTCAAACCAAACATTCACATCTAGCTAAACCCAAACCCAAACATAAACTACATTCATTCAAACACACAACAATCTTATCCGCATCACATTCATTCACGCATTAATACATATAAACTTAACATAATAAACAAATATACGAAGAAATCACAAAGATGAAGGCGGAGGTGGTGGAGCATCGGTGGGTAACGTGCAGCGAAGCCTCTAACATCTGCATTATCCATCGCTCATGGTCCGCCGCATCTCCTCCATCCTCCTCTCCTGCTCCTCCTTCTGCCTCGCCAGATGATCCTCCATCCTCCTCTCCTCCTGCTCCTCTCAGCCTCGCCAGATGATCCTCCATCTTCCTCTCCTGCTCCTCTTTGCCTCGCTAGATGATCTTCCATCTTCCTCTCCTGCTCCTCCCTCTGCCTCGCCAGCTCCTCCACATCTTCCTCTCATGCTCCTCCCTCTGCTTGTCCAGCTGATCTTTGATGTCATCGACGACGACCCGTAGCTGCTGAACCTCTCTCTCTGTGGTATCAGCTCGGCGTACGGCGCTCTCGCCAACGACGATGGATCGGCTGGAGGCAGCTCTAGCGGGTGCCATGAGCTTGGCACCATGGCCAAACCCACGCACATATCCAGAACGGGTGCCAAGCACCTGACTCAGGATCTCTGGCTCACTCCGCTGAGTACCATCGGGAGTGGGCTGACTGTGTAAGGTGTTCATCTCCTCCTGTAATGAAAACATATGAATTTTCATAATAAATGACATTATTATAATTTAATGCAATTAAATTTTACAATGTAAGGATTTTTACCCAAATCTCGCTGGCTCTGGGATATACCCAAGATCCCGTTGTCTGCCGACAGTGAGTCCTTTTGTAGAAGTCTACTGGTCTGGGCTCCTGGCCAAACTTATACCTTAACCTATAACCTAAACTTATAACCTTAACGTAAACCTAAAACCAAAACCTAAAACCTAAAGTTACAATAAACCTATAAGTTAAAACCTAAAACCTAAACCTAGACCAAACATTAACTTATTCTCAAATCCCTAAACCTAAACCTACACCTATCTCAATCTCAACTCCCTAACCTAAACCTAAAACCTAAACATGAAACCCAAGCCTAAACCAGATCCCGAACCCAAACCCATTACCTAAACCTAAACCTTAACCAATTCTCAATTCCCTAAACCTATAGCTTATAACCTAAACCTAAACCTTAACCTAAAACTAAACCTAAACCTTAACCTAAACCTATAACCTTAACCTAAAACCAAACCTAACTTATAACCTATAACCTAACAGTAACCTAAACCTAAAACCTAAAAACCTTAACCTATAACCTAAACCTAAAACCTAAATGTTCTCCAATCCTTAAACCTAAACCTACACCTACACCTAATCCTAATCTCAACTCCCTAATCTTAACCTAAGCTTAAACTTGAAAACCCAAACCTAAACCCGATCCTGAATCCAAGCCCGATTTCCTAAACCCTAAACCCTACCCTAAACCTATTCTCAAATCCCAAAACTATACTTATAACCTGAACCTAAAACCTAAACCTGGAGGAGCTGGCGAGGCAGAGGGAGGAGCAGGACAGGAGAGGGAGGAGCAGGAGAGGATAGAGGATCAGCTGGCGAGGCAAAGGAGGATGGAGGAGGAGTTGGTGATGGCAGAGGGAGAGCAGGAGAGGAGGATGACGGAGATGCGGGTGGAGCATGAGCGACGGATGACGGAGATGTTTCAGGCTTTCGCTGCACGCTTACCCACCGATGCCCCACCACCTCCGTCTTCATCTTTATAATTTTTTGTTTATTTATTTATGATGTTAAGTTTATATGTATTTATGCGTGAATGAATGTGATGCAGATAAGATTGTTTGTGTTTGGATGAATGTAGTTTATGTAGTTTGGGTTTAGATGAATGTGAATGTGAATATGATGAAATGTGTATATCAGGATGAATATGATGGAATATATTGTTAACAGGCGTATATCAGGAATTTTTACGGATTTTGAGTTGGAATATTTTTTTTTAAAAAGAAACTTTTGGCAATGAAAATTTTCATTGCTAAAAGATATGTCAGTTTATTTTTAGCAGCGAAAATTTTCGCTGCTAAAAGTCTTGTACTGTACAAGACTTTTAGCAGCGAACATTTTCGCTGTTAAAAGTCTTGTATAGTATTTTTTAGCGACAAACATTTTCGCTTCTAAAACTTTATTTAGTTTGGGTTTAGATGGATGTGAATGCGAATATGATGGAATATACTATTAACAGATGTATATCAGGAATTTTGTACGGATTTTGAGCTGGAATATTTTTTTTTAAAAGAAACTTTTGTCGACGAAAATTTTCGTTGCTAAAAGATATGTCAGTTTATTTTTAGCAGCGAAAATTTTCACTGTTAAAAGTCTTGTATAGTATTTTCTAGCGACGAACATTTTCGCCGCTAAAACTTTATGTAGTTTGGGTTTAGATGGATGTAAATGTGAATATGATGGAATATATTGTTAACCGATGTATATCAGGAATTTTGTACGGATTTTGAGCTGGAATAATTTTTTTTTTTTAAAGAAACTTTTGGCGACGAAAATTTTCGTTGCTAAAAGATATGTCAGTTTATTTTTAGCAGCGATTTTAGCGACAAACATTTTCGCCGCTAAAAATTTATGTAGTTTGGGTTTAGATGGATGTGAATGTGAATATGATGGAATATATTGTTAACAGATGTATATCAGGAATTTTGTACGGATTTTGAGCTAGAATTTTTTTTTTTTTTTAAAGAAACTTTTGGCGACGAAAATTTTCGTCGCTAAAAGATATGCTTAGTTTAGTTTTAGCAGCAAAATTTTCGCTGCTAAAAACAGACATATTTTGAAAATTTTTAGTTGCGAAAAAGTTTCGCTGCTAAAAGTTTTGAATAGTGTTTTTTAGCGACAAAAAGTTTCGCCGCTAAAAGTTTATGTAGTGAATATGATGAAATGTTTATATCAGGATGAATATAATGAAATATATTGTTAACAGCTGTATATCAGAAATTTTGTACGGATTTCGAACTGGAATATTTTTTTTTAAAAAGAAACCTTCAGCGACGAAAATTTTCGTCGCTAAAAGATATGTTAGTTTATTTTTAGTAGCGAAAATTTTCGCTGCTAGAAGTCTTATAAAGTACAAGACTTTTAGCAGCGAAACTTTTCGCCGCTAAAAGTCTTGTACTGTACAAGACTTCTACAAGCGAAAATTTTCGCGCTAAAAGTTTAAGAAAATGTTTTCGAGTCTTTAGCGATGAAATTTTTCGTCGCTAAAGGTCATCATAGTCGCATCTAAAAGAATTTATGACGACAAAAATTTTCGTTGCTAAAAGTCTAATGCACTATTTTTAGCTACGAAAATTTTCGTCGCTAAAAGCTCATTTTATTTTATTTCGTCGTTAAAAGTGACTTTTGGCGACGAAAATTAGTTTCGTCGCTAAAAACCCTCTTTTTTGTAGTGTTTGGAGTGTGAATTATGTGCAAATGCCTTTCGCAGGAAGTTCTTGCGCTGGAATCTTAGGTAGAGCCCACCGTTATGTTTGTGATAAATCTAATATGTCCATCCGTGTTTTGAGATCATTTTATGACTTGAGACAAAAAATGAGGAGGATACAAGACTTAAGTGGGCCACACTAAGGGAAAAGGTGGGTAGGAAAATTACTATCGTTGAAACCTCCCCGGGGTCGACAATGATGTTTACATGCCATCAATACCATTCATACTGTCATTCTAGTGAGATGAACTCAAACCACAAATATTAGCATAATTGAAAACTTCTGTGGCCTCAAGAATATTTTAATTATGGGCGTCTAATCCTCACATTTTCGGCCCATTTGAGTATTAGATACGACTCATTTTTAGCATTATGTCCTAAAATGATCTCACAAAACGGATGGACGGGGTGAATTTCACATAAACATAACGGTGGGCCCCACTTATATTTCCAGCAGTAGACTTCCTAGGAAAGGCTTTCCCATGAAATTTGGCTCACACCTGAGGATGTGGTTTGGCCAATGAAGGTGCCACTAGCTGGGTGGCTAGTGGTCGGTACTCTGTGGGCTCACCATGATGTATGTGTTTCATCTACGCCATTCATCAATTTTTCTAGATAATTTAATAGATCATTGATATAAAAAATGAGGCATATATAAATCTCAGGTGGACCACAATAAAGGAAACAATAAAGATTAAGCGCCCACCATAAAAAAAATCTCTTAGTGACCACTACAATGTTTATTTGACCTCAAACCTGTTGATTAGGTCATACCGACTTGGATTGAAGGGAAAAACAAATATCAACTTGATCCAAAACTTTTGTGGGCCCAATAAGTTTTTAATGGCGGGCAATCAATCAACACTGTTTCCTATGATGTGATGCACTTGAGATTTGGATATACCTCATTTTTGGGATCATGCCATAAAATGACATGTAAACATGGATGGTCGACAGAGCAGATGAAATGAATACATCATGGTGGAGCCCACAGAACACTGACCAATAGCGATTGGCTAGTGGCAGGGTAACTAGCCCATCTGCCTCCCCAATTTGGGTAAATGTGTCAAATTAATATATTTCAAACATTTCAGACGTTAGTTAACAAACAAGTTATTCTAGATTCACTATTAGTTTTCCGACTTCACATTCAGATTTCAGATTCGGTTCATATTTAGACTTCGGATTTCGGATTTAACAAACAAGCCCTAAGTAGCTGAAAAATTAGGGTTAAATTGATTGGTCGTCCCTTAATGGGTATCGTTGGCTGTCGTGGATTTTGGGAAATGGCCTACCCAAGAGATGGCCTTTCTAAGGAATGGCTTCGACAATATCAATTGCAATAATTGAACAGTGTAACATATGAGCGGATTTCATGGGCATAAAGCCATTGGATATCATCCTTGTGATGTTTGGTTGGAGCATTCAACTCAATTTTGTTTGCTTAAAAATAGGATATGGCTCAGATCTAGGTTGGATCAAGTTAAGCCTAGGTTTGACCTATTAATCAAATCTTATGGCTTGGACTTGGATCCAACCTAATGGTCTCAAAATGTGGGTCCAAACCTAGGACTAACTAGAACTAGGCCCATTGGTTTGACCTATTGATAGCCCTATTCTTTCAAAGGCTATAAACCAGTTGAATCTTAGTTTGATTGGTATTAACCCTAATTTGGATCCCATGCAATGACCCCCAAATAGGTCTACTAACTTGGTTCGAGTTAAATCTATTAAGCATTAAAAGTATATTATGAAAACTAAAACTTATTTATTTCGTTAAGAATACAAAAATATATAGAAGAGGTGAGAGATCCGTAAAAATCTCAATAGATACACATGAATTGATCTAAAAAGCAACATTCATCTTCTTTTTAAGGTTATAAACCATTCGAATATTAGTTTGATTGGTATTTGTTAGTGCACTTATTTGTGCACGTATTTGTCAATCACGTAGGTTCGTTGTTAGTGAGTCGATTGAGCCCTTGTAAGCTAAAGATCAAATACACAAGAGGACATGGAGCATCAATGAGTGAAGAATAGGTAAATCATGATGTGCCTTGGTAACCCTAACCTTATACCCGAGACAGCCTAGCTTCTATATGATCCATTCTCAAATAGGTAAATATTTATTTGATCATCCCTCCGCCTTAGGAGCTCAATTGAAACATGATAAGATGGCTAAAGAGGTGCAAAACTACTGTAAATCAAACTTTCCCAAAACAACAGTTGTCAAGTGGATCTCGATCCTATCAACACTTCGTTGATGGGACTCGATAGAATTGAAGATCAACTCAATTCCATCGAAGAAACAATCTAACAACCAAACAAATTATTTCTGAAATTTCTCAATGGGGTCAAAAGATAGCTCAATTATATCAAAGGCTATTTCGATTCTATTGATAAAGCCATTAACTAACTGCTTTATAGCCGTTGCAATGCAATTTTTATAAAATGGGCATTTGATTTTTGGGCAAAATAATAATTTTTATTTTTATTTTTTTGCAATAAAGCTTAGGTGATTCTCCACTTATATCTCTCATCCTAAGCCTTTAAACCTATTAGATTCAAGTCATCTTCTTTGAGATTACACCACTCTAATGAGGATTCCATTCCATCTTCCATTGTGAAGATGCACTTGATCTCTAAAGCATTTTCTCCCAAACTATTAGACACTATATATATATATAATATATATTATATATATATATATATATTATATATATATATATATATATATCCTCTAGAAGATCCATCTAGGTGAATCTCCTTTGGAAATCAACTATACATTAGCTGTAAGAGATTCCACCATCCTCCCACGACCTTCGTCACCTCACCAGGATATTATATGTAAGGTGGTTTATTGTAGGAGCTAAAACATCAACATCAACGATTGTGGAAGCAATTAAGAAGTTGATTAAAGAACGGGGGATCATCGATCAAACATATCAAGAAGGCGATATAAAAAGGACTCAATCCGATAAGTAAGATTGTCAATTCTAGAGTCCATTCACACTCTTTCTTTGTATAGGATTGAGTGTAGAGTTTGTGACCCAAATTCGAATAGATTCTTGTGTAGGACCTAGGCTCTCGTGTAAGGTCGAATTCACTGGACACGGGTACTTACATGTTAGTCTCCATGGGGAGCCATCATTGGGAATGTACGTAGGGCCTTGGATTAGGACCCATTCACCCAACACGGGTGCCCACGTGTTAGTCTCCATAGAGAGCCTTTGGTGGGAGTGTACGTAGGGCCTTGAATTAGGACGCATTCACCAGACACGGGTGTGTACGTGTTAATCTTCATAGGGAGCCTTTAGTGAGAGTGTATGTAGGGCCTTAGATTAGGACCACTAGTGGTTATTAGTTAGCTGATAAAAAGTCAACTAAAGTCTCTTGCGGGAGTCACTAACACGGGTAAAAACGTATTCCACCGACATGAGAGTGTATGTGTAGGTTAGTGGTTAGCTTAGGAGAAACCATTGTAAATGTTAGAGGTGAACTTGATTAAAAACCTCTGATAGTGAATTTTCAGTATACTTGAGAAGATTGTGTCCGCCGAAAGTGGAGTAAGCAAGTAGTTGTACTACTATACATCATTGTGTTTGCGATTGATGATATTTACATTCTATTCCTGCTTATGTGTTTGATTAATTGAAGTATATGAATGCTTGAATTGGATTGCATGCTAGATACTTAATTTATATATAAACATACGATCACTATCTCCTTTATAGACTAGTTGCTTATAACGTTGCATTTATTGTAGTCTATGTGATTAGACTCACTTTGACTTGGAAGTCTAAAGTATTATTTACATTATTGAATTGAATTGATAAATTAGCTAATTTGGCAAATATTTTTTAAGTGATCATATTCATCCCTAGGACTTAGTCATAATTCTAAACTCCGCCAAGCTTATGCACATATTGTGGTAAACAATCTATGTAATTTCAATATTAACCCTGATTGGATCCCACATGATGACCCCTAAATAGGTCTACTAACCTGGTTTGAGTCAAACTTGTTAAGCACTAAAGAGTACATTGCGAAAACTAAAACTTGTTTATTTCATTGAGAACAATAGAAATATATAAAAAAAATATGAGAGATTTCTAAAAAAATTATACACACACACACACACACACAGAAACGCTCACATGCGAACCAGTTCATACGTACTACATACGAACTTTTTTGAGAACTCATCATATCTGATGAGTCTCAAAAATCTGAACGGTCCACATGAAGTAGAACCTCATGAAACCCCCTGGTACTAATTTTTACTTTGATCCAAAACTTCGGTGGGCCATGAAAAATGCAAACAGTTTCTTCCCTTGATTTGAATTTCTCTTTGCTATGGCCCACCAGAATCTTAGATTAGGGTGAAAATTTACATCCTACGGTTTCATGGGATTTCGCATCTTATGGACTGTTCGGATTCGACACCCATAACATGTGTGCAAAGGTGAGCACGTGCGTAGGTGAGCATGCCTCTCTCTCTCTCTCTTCTCTCTCTCTCTATATTAGATATATATATTATATATATAATATAATATATCTATTATATATATATATATAGATATATATATATATATGAATTCATCTAAAAAGTTATCTATAATGTGTATAACTATATATGTACACATGCATATAAGTATCCCATAGTACTCTAACACTCCCCTTCAAGCTTGTGTTGGGATTTTAAGGGCTGCGGAATCACACAGATCTAGATCTAGGATGGTAATCCAATGGCACCAAGCACACACACAAGAGAACACACAGATTTAACGTGGAAAACCCTTGCGGGAAAAAAACCATGGCGCAAAGCAACATATCTCCACTATGAAAGCATCAATTACAAAGAGAAAGGACTTACCTGATTCGAACAACCTCGAATCTCACCCTTGCTACACCCTTTGATAACCCTAAACCCTTTTAGGAACCCTTGAAACTACTTTAAAAAGCCTTCCCATTCATCTCCCATCCCTAAAAAAATCCTAGGAACACCTATTTATAGTTTAGGAAACTTCCCTTTCGCATCCCAGTTGCGAAAGGACTCAAATCCGCAGTTTCGCAAAAAATCGCGGAACAAACTGCGTAACCTACGACTAGTCGAGTCGAGTCTTCGACTAGTCGTATGACCCCTTCGACCAGTCGAGCCATCCCTTCGACCAGTCGAGCAGCTCGGACACCAAAATCCCATGTCGTTGGACTTTGACTCGTGTAGGCCACGACCAGTCGAACTATTCATACGACCAGTCGTAGCTGACCCTCGACCGGTCGTAGCTACAGTAAAAAACAGATTAAAGACTTTTTCCTAACAATCTCCACCAAGTCTTCAATCTTCAACCGTGTAGCTCCTTGACCTCTTCTCTTATCTCTACTTCACATCATAGCTCAAGATCACATTGGCCAACCAGCGCCAATCACAAATCTGATAGATACCTGCTATACCGTCGGCGCGAATATCTTTGAGAAGCCGATCCATTCTCTCTGAGCATAACTCATCGCTACCAACCTCGCTGTATCTATGCTGTATCCATCTGAAGATCCACCTGCATCCAACCGCTCACCGGCCCACTGGAAGCTCCACCTGTTCCCATATGTCGGTCTGGTACAACAAATCCATCACATCGCCCATAGTTATCTTTCACTTCTCAGCACCAGGCTCACCTAGAGCCATCAGAATAGAAGATGAATCCTCTGCGATATTAGAGTCGTCCATGTACCACGCCGATATCCTGCGATCATGCCGTATGATTCTTCACACAGGTGGTTGGTCCACCTGCTCTGTATCCCTGTCCGCGCATCTCAGCCTTCCCGCCCTGCCCGCTCATGTGGCCATGCCCAACATGCCACACACGTGCAGAGGTGAAATCCGCTACATCCACAGTAGCTCCACCTTTTGAAGTGCTCTCGATCAACCTGTACAAGTTACCGAGTCGTTGCACTTTCATGATTACTTGTGCCCCCTTAGATACTTTAAGAGCACCATCAATACCTGTGTACTTGTATCATTTTGCCTCAAGTACACCAAGAGAAATCAAATTCTGCTTCAAATTAGGAACGTGCCTGACATCAGTCAGGGTGCGCTCCACTCCATCAAACATCCTGATGCGTACCTACCAATAGCCACAACATTACAGGCAAAGCCATTGCCCATAAACACCTATCCACCATCGCACTCCTTATAGCTGGCGAAATAACTCCGATGAGGAGTCATGTGAAAAGATGCCCCTGTGTCTAGCATTCACTCGTCCTTACGATCATCGCATGAACGTCTGAGCGAAGACACAGACAAAACATCACCATCACATCCACTCGATCCATTTGACGTGGCAACATTGGCCTCCCTGCATGAAGCTTCAGAATCTTCCCTCTTCGATTTAGGATTTTCATAATCCCTCTTCACATGTCCTTCCTTCCCACAATTCCAGCACTTTACCTTTCCTTTGCCTTTGCCCCTGAATTTAGATCTAGAACTTGAAGAACCTGTACCTTGTTCAGAATTTCTACCCACTGTAAATAGTGCATCAGAAGATGTCCCCATGTTGCTGTCTAGCTGTCTCATAGCCTTCCCTTGAAGGGCTGAGATAACAATGTCGACACTCAAGGTTTTATTCATGCTGCACATAGTGTCCTTGAATGACTCATACGACGCCGGGAGAGAATTCAGCAACATACATGCTTGTTCTTCATCTTTCATCACTTCCTCCATATCCAGCAATTTGCAAACCAATTTATTAAAGTTGCTGATGTGAGCCTCCAGGTCTCCACCCTTTGCCATCTTGAAGTTATACCACTGCCGCTTCAAGTGCAGGCGATTTTCAGAGGATTTCTTCGCATAGACATCCTCTAACTTCGCCCATAACTTAGCCGTAGTTTTCTCCCTCATGACGTTATAGAGAACCTCATTCGTGAGACATAAACGGATCGATGATAAAGCCTTCTTATCAAAAGTATTCCAATCACCATCAGTCATAATAGATTTCCGCTCCTTAAGAGCACTATCTTCGCCTTGTTTGATTAAGAAACTCATCATCTTGATCTTCCATAACTCAAAATTATTTTTCCCTGAGTACTTCTCAATCTCATACCTGGCGCTCGCCATTATTACTAATCCCTCAGATTCAGATCTGTGCCCCAACCGAACTCAAGCTCTGATACCACTTGTTGGGATTTTAAGGGCATGCAGAATCATACAGATCTAGATCTAGGATGGTAATCCAATGGCACCAAGCACACATACAAGAGAACACACAGATTTAACGTGGAAAACCCTTGCGGGAAAAAACCACGGCACAAAGCGACAGATCTCCACTATGAAAGCATCAATTACAAAGAGAAAGGATGTACCCGATTTGAACAACCTCGAATCTCACCCTTGCTACACCCTTTGATAACCCTAAACCCTTTTAGGAACCCTTGAAACTACTTTAGAAAGCCTTCCCATTCATCTCCCATCCCTAGAAAAACCCTAGGAACAACTATTTATAGTTTAGGAAACTTCCCTTTCGCATCCCAGTTGCGAAAGGACTCAAATCCGCAGTTTCGCCCAAAATCGCGGAACAAACTGCGTAACCTACGACTAGTCGAGCCGAGTTTTCGACTGGTCATAGGACCCCTTCGACCAGTCGAGCCATCCATTCGACCAGTCGAGCAGCTCGGACACCAAAATCCCATGTCGCTGGACTTTGAGTCGTGCAAGCCACGACCAGTCAAACTATTCCTACGACCAGTTGTAGCTGACCCTCAACCAGTCGTAGCTACAGTAAAAAATAAATTAAAGACTTTTTCCTAACAGCTTGAGCATGGATATCAATTTTGCTCAACTTGAAATGTATATGAAGAAGATGACGAAGCTCAACATGGGTTACTACTCCCCCTCACACATAACATTTTTTGATAGAATATCTTCAAGTGTTGTTCTTTTTGGTTTACTGAGCTTTCATAGTCTGTTGAATCTTCTCTTTAATAGTACTAGGCCATCCAAACTCGACAACTATCAAATTACTAAATAATAATTTACATGTAAAATCACTAAACATGCTAATATTTTCATTATTACATTAGTCTATTATATTTCAATACAAATCTTATTTTTTATACCTATGATTTTATTACTTATATATGTAGTTATTTATCGTAAAGAACTTTATTTTTTCTAAATAAGCAATCTAAAATATAGGACAACTATTCCTTTAAAAGTCGTGTTGTATATCATGCTATTTGGGAGAGAAAAATCTGATGTATCTTGTTAGCTTGAGTCATTGGAAATGACGTATACCAATGAGAACTGACGGCATTGGAATTTCACGTGCCTTTAACATAGACGATCCACACTCAATTATAATTTATAAGTAACTTATATATCGATTGGGTTTGGGTTAGGTTGATAATCCGATACTTTAACCTGATTCCAACCCAAGTTTATCAGGTTGGTGTTTGTATAGCCCAAGTCTAAGACCGAACCCGATACATCCTGCCTGAGCCCAACCCAATGTCGAGTCAGTCACGGGTTGGTCGGGTTGAAGACTGACCTTCAGCCATAGTTCATATGGATGGGTTAGCCTTGTGCTAAGTGGACATCTTCTCACCCAACGCGAACTCTTGGTTGCACCTTTTTCCACATTCCATTCACAACGCACGGATCAAACGATCGCAGTCTCCGATGGTGTGGATAACAGAAAGGTGGACCCTACTTGCACAAAGAAAATACGTTTGACTCTTGATAACCAGCTATCTGTATGATTATGGTATTGCTTATATGGAAATAGGGTGCCTAAGGCATATCATGCAATATTTTTATTAGGGGTGGCAAAAGGTCAGGTTGGGCTGTTGGGTTTTGGGCCCAGACCTATACTGATCGGTCTCGGGCCTCTAATGGGCTGGTATGGGCCTAATTTGAAGCCCAATTTAAAAAATAGGTTGGGCCCTGCCCCTAGATTTTGCAATTTTTTTCTGTTAGGCCGGACCTGAGCCTGAGGAATGGCTCATTTATAGAACTAAATGGGCAGGCTTGGGCTTGAAAATCAAAGGCCTGATTACCAATCAGGATGGGTCTGGGCTTATACTTTTTTGGCCCAAATAGGGGTGGCAATGGGCCGTAATAGGCTAGGCCCACTTGCCCACTATTACAAGGCCCATGACCCTTGCCCGAAAAAAATTTAGATGGGCCAGCCCTATATCACTACACCAAAATCGTCATTTAGGAACGGTTTTAAACCGTTCCTAAATCCCTTAGGAACGGTTTAAAACCGTTCCTAAAAGAGGCGTCGTAGAAAAACTGGAACGGTTCAGAACCGTTTTGGGTACCGTTTCAAATTTTAGATACGAAATTTTAGGAACGGTTTTAAACCGCTCCTAAGGTTGCAAACGGTATTTTCGAGATTTTACGAACGAAATTTTAGGAACGGTTTTAAACCCTTCTTAATGTTGCCAACGGTCAAATTTCAAATTTTAAATTTTAGGAACGATATTTTTCATTATTTACGAATGGCCAATAAAAGCTGTATATTTGTTTTTATATTTAAAAACCAAAGAATATTATATATAATTAAAAATTAATATTGAACAAATATGGTACAACTTTATAATAAAAATTATATATATTTACAACAAATAAGTTTACAATTGCACGAATGCATTAAAAATAAATAAAAAATCCTCATGTGCTCCACTCCTAGAGAAAACACAAGCTCCAGTGCCATTGGCTTCTCATGCTCCATGAGACCATCAGTGAAGTGTTCTCCCACCTTTGCATCTACAAACAAAGAACAACCAAAGTTCGTCAAAGAAACAATGCTCATATTAGATTCAAGTAGTTTCTACTTTCAACATGTAACAAACCTCCAATACCTACCCTTCTTGTGTGGAGCCGGTGGGCTTTCTCCCTTAGTCTGAATACATTGTACAGATTGGTATCGTTAACAGGTGGAGGTGGCTGAATAAACACAAACATGATGGAGGTGCTTACATTGAAAGCTAGGAAAGGACAGGATATCACACATGTGAAAACAGACCATTGAATATGAATGATCAACTTGACAAAGGTCATAAATGGACACCCTACAATCAGCTATTGTTTATTTATTTTATTTTGATGTGGACAAGCTCATCATATTAGAAATAAGGTTTTCGCATAAAGGTCCACGTCACGTATGGTGTAGATGTTTATGGAAAGAAAAAACAGCAATTACTGACCATCTAATACCCATTTCACCATTTCACTAAAAGACGGTGGAACACAAACCCATCAATTTACCTAATCTTACTAGTACACCTCTATAACTTTGCCATCAAATGCACTTGGAAAATTGATAGGAAAAAAAAAAAGGAAAGGAAAAGAAAAAACAAAAAGCCTCACGTCAGGTACTCATCGGCAATACCAACTTGTAATAGTTCCGAAACCGTTGCATAAAACAATGCACAAGCCAATATAAAGATAAGCTTTGTCTGGCTGCTCTCAAGTTACCAACCAAAATAGCGGAAGCAGAAATGTAGGGAGAGTTGAATGAATGTGGAGCATAAAGCGAAATCTAGGAAAAGGATTTTACCTGAACCTCTTACAGTTCTTCAAGTTCCACTGTTATCTGTGGGAAGGATGGCTGATCAGTAGGAGTTCCCTCCCAACATCTCTGCATCAAGTCTAACAGCTTGGGGTGCATGTTGTCAGGAAGTTCGGTCGCAGACCCTAGAAAGCATATGCACCAGATCAACCTTCTTTATGGCATTAGCTCAGTTTGGAACTGTATCACTTGCACATGACTATGACAAAGCTACCCTTATACGCAGCACAGCTGTAGGAATGTAGATGGCTAAGTTAAGATTATAACCTTGACATCAGTGAGATCCACATCGTGTTCCTTGAGAAAGGTCAAAAATTCCTGAAAATTTTCTTCAGTTGGTTGATAATGCCTGCTGTGTGGCTAGACAGCCTGCACCAAACAAGCGAAGATTATCAGCTTGATCTAAATGTAGAATGACTGTAAAAAAAGAAGATTGTCACAAGGACCCATCAAAATGATGTACTAGAGTTCCAGATCTCAAGTTTTAAATCCACTGTAATACCCAAAGTTCCAATGAAAATTTTCCTACACATCAAGAAACCAACTTAGTCACTATTTGTTAATGAATTAATTACATATAGATTGTCCATTCCGCATTTCCATGTAAAGAGAGAGGCTAACGATTTGCCTGACTTGTTGACCAGGTCCTTAGGCCTTCCCTTTGCATTGGGAATTCCTTTAGGTTGTCTTTGGTTGCACTGAATATCATGAATTCATGATACTTTTGCACCAAATTAGACTGATTAAACATGAAATATCATGAAATTTGGTTGTTTATCTTGCCAAGTAACTTTTACCACAACCTGTTGTCAGTGGTGTATGGAAGAAATGGAAATCCTGTTCTTTGAATGGAAATCCTTTTTTTTTTCCTGAACAAAAAATGAGGTTTACATGAATAAAAAATTTCAACACCTTTTCTTGGATACACCTTTGAAACCCACGGAACCACATTCTTCAAGCCTCCATACACAATCTAATTCAAGGAGGAAGCGGAGAGAAGATCTTCCATCCCTATTACTATAAATACATGAAAAGCATGATGACCATACATGCAACCTTACCAAAGAGAGAGATCCCCTCTTAATGGAGCTCCTATATCGAAGGCAGAACAATTAATAGACAATATAGGCATTGGAAAGGACCAAGTGAAGGAAAGAACCAACCAATTCTTCAACAGCAGTTCACTTGACATATTTTATAGTGGCAGATCCTGAAGCAGTAAAAACGCACTCCCCAATGGGATTCTATCCTGCTCAGAAAATCTAGCCCCAATGATAAAAATGTTTCATGACATTTGGTGCAACCAAATGCACCCTTGCACAAAGCATGAAAAAAATCTAGCCCCATAAACCTCATTAAACTATACAATAGTCCATTCCAAAGGCTTCAAGATTGATTCTTTTGAGTTCATGTTTGAATGCAATGAAACCATGATGACAAAATTTAATAAACATAATCAACAAAGAATCACCTGAAAAGTATTCTATCTAAGAGCTCCCCACCTTCACATAACCTGAAATATACAACAAATGAATCATGAGGATTCCAAACTACCATCTTTAATTTACCCAGTTCATTTATTAGATCTCAAATTCATTTATTAGATCTCAAATAGCCACACATTATTTCCACGCACATGATAGAGGAATTTCAGTGACTATTATATCATATTAGAACTATTCAATGATAGATAAGTTTGACACTAAAAGTTCAACAATGCCAAGTTCAAATGTTCCACCATCTGTCTAATAGGCATTTTGATGATGATTCAAATCTACTTAAAATACAACCTTGTTCAGACCCAAAAGAGAAACCCGCAACATAAAACTCCTCTTGTATCTCTTCTCAAATGTTTCAACCTACCTATCCTGAAAAACCAAACACATGGAGAAGAAAAACCTTGTCAGCATGATATCTGCAATGAAATAGTACTCCAATAAATCACAATTAAGAAAACAACAATAAATCACAATTAATGGTCTAAATATTTGGTATGTCAGCATGCAATCGTACAGAACAAGTTCTTTAAGATTTTTGAGTTCATCTAACCAATTAGGAATGGCTGCGTGTATATGGTATCATACAATGACAACCTCTCTAAATTGATTAGCTTAGTTATGGCTCTTGGAATGCTACCTCTTTTATTCACATTGAATTCCAATTCAAGACCCACAAGTGAGGTTATATTCCCAACAGACTCTGGGATTTCTCCACCCCGCTGATGCCTGTATGCAAAATATATGAATTGGGTACCAGCTTGGCCTAAAGTGGGGTTGTGCTGGTCAGGTCAGACAGGTTATCCACATTACCAACAAATCCATACTAAGCACTGACCTTATCACATGCAGTGTACAGAACACTCTTACGCTGGCAATCTTCCTTTGTAAATTCAGGCAATACTCCTTCAGCTGAGAACCACCCTTGGTCTTGAACTGAGCAAAATATTAAAAAAAAAAAAAAACAAGGAACACGAGAACAAAATAGCAAGTAGAAATGAGGAAAGATGATGGTAATGCCAATAGGTACTTAATTCTTTCCATTTCTTCTTTAATAATTCCATAAAAAGAAAATTGAATTCATATACATATATAACCATGTTATACCATCTAATACTTCCTTGCAATGGTTTTCTCAAGTCAATGCATGACAATTTGCCTACAAGGATCGGGCATGTGTTTGTTGATATGGAGTTCTGAACAGTGATGTAGAAGTGGCATGATGCCCCTGGGAAAGTTCCACCAGATCATGGATTTAAGTACCAGTTTCAGAGCGATTCACCAGGGGACTCTCTCGTATCAGTGTGGTGACTCATATCATTTTGGAGCTAAGCAATACGAGTCAAAACAAACAGTGTTGCATCAGCCGATATTTAAAACCATGCCCCAAATATGCTAGGCTGGTACCCAATATAGAACGAGTTATCATCTTAAGTTTCCTAATATCTTGGAGGTAGAAGAAACATTATAGAAATGGCACATAACATCTAGAAAATAAACACAGTATAGAAAAATCTTAATTACATTACCTCATCAAAGAGAACCCTATGAGCATTCAAGTCATGATATAATGGTCGGCCTTCAGTACTACAATAATCTAATGCCTCTGCAATATAGAAAGCAACTCTTAAATGCATAGCCCATTCAATGGTTGGATTTTCCCCTGCAAAAAGAAGACAAGATGCACATAGCTAAGGAATTATGACTGAAGATCTGTGCAAGAGCATGTGTAGACCAAATATTTGAGGCAAAAATTTAAACAGAAAAATGCACAAAACAGGAAAAAGGAGGAGAAACAATCAGGACACATCTGGGATTGCTCCGACAAGGAAATTTTTGGGTCATGAAGCATCTGGGATTGGGCTCGCTGGATCAACCGTCTAAATCACAAAACAACGGGCCCCACATTATGAACTCAAATACTGAGGATCCCATACATATCCATGGGCTGAGGATCATAGAATTCCTCAAACAGTAGAAGCATAAGTTGGCCATTGATAGATTGGCAAAATGTGATGCTTTCCTAGCTGCACTGTCCATATGGAAGGCAATCATTGCAGTGGTTATTGTCACTGTCACTATCGTTACTGAATTTGACTTAATAACATTTTTCTTAACAGAAATAAAATGCACTTATTGACATCTAGTTTATAGAAAGAAAACAAAAAATGACTAATGAAAATAATAGAAAGTTTAAGTTCTTTATGATGAACCAAATGCCTAAAACCTTTGAATGGAGGGGAAACTACAAGATCAGACAGAGATCTAGCTCACCAGCAAAGCAGTAAGTTCATTTGATGGAAGGTCACCTCTCATGGCGCATAACTGGGAAAAAAGAGAATAAAGATCTAGCTTACCAATTGACTTATGTCTGGAACTAGAAAATGAAAGAAAGACTAGCAACCATAATGAATTCTGATCAAAGAAAGAATCTTACCAATTGACTTATGTCTGGAACCATAGGTAGTCTAGGACGCAACTTGTTGACAACCCTAACAGTAGTCGAGTGGACCTAATACCTGAAGAAGTTAAGATGAAAAAGATTCTGTAGCTAAAATTGTGGCCAATTCGCAATTTAAAGAAGTCAGACATTCGTAAAAAGTTGAATCATATGAATGTGTATGTTACAATTTGAGGTAGTATCAACATATCCTCAGTCAATAGATCATCTTGAGAGAAGTTGTAAACCTCGGTAACCTGCCACCAAAAAAGAGGGAAGAATGCTATAAAATAAGCAACTAGTATAAACAGAGAAAATAAGAATTCCACTAAAAGTGAATTGGGAACATACCTCAAACTTTCCTGGGCACCAGCATGGGGTCAAGAATAAAGGGTCAAAAGAGATCAGCTTCATCCAACGGTTTCAAATACTCAAAGCTAGAACTAGTAATATGGAGAACCAGCACCTTTATTGGATGAAAACGTGTACAAATGGGGATCTCTTGAGCACTCTTTTTGCTCGTGTAACTTTGCTTCCCTCCAAGTGCAAACCAGAATGCAGAGCTCTCTGTTCCCTCCTTGGCATGTTTCAAAGCAACACCGGGCTGAAACATTAAAAGAATTATAAGCTACAAGCAAACCAATTAATAACTGATAGCAGGAGAAAGAACCGTCCATGAAATTTGAAGTCTCACAAAAGACACCCTGATACTGAAGTTCGTCTTAACAGATAAGCTATAATCTTTTCTTTGGTGATGAAAGACGCACATCCTGGTAAGAAATTCAAGACAAGTAAAGCTCTGCAGAGACGAACTCCTCCATTACCCAAAGAAAACTGTCTAGAACTTCAAACAAACCACAACCGATGGTAGGACAATAGCTTCTAGACACCCGAGAGTTAAAAACCAGGAAGGAATGAAAGATGCATATACAGGTTAAATTATAAAGAACATACCTTCAAAAATTCAGCAATTTTTGCTGCCAACTGTTGTTGCTCAGATGTACTTAAGTTTCCATGCCAAGTGAAAATTGAAGAGCCAGGTTGCAACACGAAACAATCAATAGAACTTAAGGATGTTGCGACCTGTATTGGAAAATAAATTGATGTCATCAAAACTAAAAACATTTTACAAATAAATAAATGTTACTTTCTTTTATGGCATTGATGCTGCAAGAGACTTGATATCTCAAGCAAATAATAAACATTCACATAGAAATCTTTGCCATGACAAAAGATAAAAACCACAGACTCTTAGTAAATTCTAAAGAATATAAGGATTTAAGGAATCCTTTGTTTTTCATCATATATGCAGAATGTCATGCAATTATACAAAAAACTCACAGACCAAGCTATTCGGTAATGATAACGGCCGGCTGTATCTTTCATCACCAAACATCAAATGTCACTAGGCTTCCTTGTTGCGAATGTGCAGATAGAATTACGGTGCATTTTCATGAGGGAAATGAAAGAAAACGGACAGTCCAAGCTTCAGTTTCTAACTTGCAAGTTGCAAGGCTACAAACGAAACAAAAGAAATGCAAACAAATTCCACGTTGACGTACATGCATATGAAGCCAATCAAGAAAATAAGAAAACAAAAAACATACAGGGGGGTCTTCATAGTGGGGTTGGCCCTTTGACAGGTTGTAAAGATTGGCTTTCCACACCCTTACCAATAGATTTAGTACTCAGGGAGTGAATGCAAACATACTACATAAATACACATACAGAAGGTAAGAGTTTAATCAATCTAATTTGGTGCGAAATATCAACCAAATGCAGCTTAAGTTCCAGGGCTGGAAATACTGTGAAAAGCCAGCCAAACTACTACATCGTTAAGCCATTACCAGTTGATTGGCCGTATCACTGCACCACCTCTAGTTGCAACAGATGGATAACATTTTCATTGTGCCTGCTTGACCTCGACTAGGCTAAGTCAACTGAATATAGAAATAATATATTAGTAGCAGCAGCACTATTAACAACAACAAATAAAAACAAGGTCTGTGGAAATCCAATGGCCACCCGTTCACCATAGATCCCAGCATTATAAATTTTGAATTCATTTGAGGTACATGTCGCGTGAGCAATTTTTATGTGCAAGTGTATGGAGTATCATGCTTCGCCAGAGTAACAAATGAATCCACTTTCTTCCAACAGTAAAAGGAAGAAAAGAAAAGAAAGAAAGATGCCTTCATGATGGTATTATTATAGCAGAAATGCTGAAAATCAACAAACCTGGCTTGCCTGCTGCAGTTAAGCTGCACCTGTTGCAGTTCTGGGGCTGCACCTGCTGCAGTTAAGCTGAATATATGCTTGAACTTGCACCATAAACACAAGTCAAGCCTGAACTAAGAGAACCATGTCCAGTCTATAGAAACAACTAATCAATTAAGCTATACAATTAAAACATACATACAGTCCAAAAAGGTTAATTGTCCAAAAAAGTGTTAGACTACTCAGTAAAGCAATGATGCCATGCAACAAATGACCCAATTCCAACTTCGCCTAAAGTCGAATGATATCCGTCTGGCTCGGGAATAATGTGGTTCAAATTACACTCCTACTGTCCAAAAGTAGCCTTCCAACACTATCTCTGGTGAATGGAAGCTTTGCTATAAGGTCCATTTCTTTCTACCACCTGATAAAGAGAAAACAAGATTCAAAGATGGCAATAGGAATCCACTTTTCATCCGCACATGTGGCACTCTTGTACGTCTATCAGGACCATCCAAATGATGAGGCACATTGTAGATGGAGAAAATCTCCAAAATCACACTGATCACCAAGAAATCCAAACCATGCATTTGATGGTTATAAAATGGATGGTTAAAAGAAAGTGATCCTGGACATGTTTGTGTAGCAAGCAAATGTCATGACGGGTTGATGCAATACAAATGTAGGCCCCTCAGTGATGTGTGTTAGAAATCCACACCGTGCATTTGGTGGATCCCCTTTAGGTTACAGGAAACCAAAAATAAAATCAGTTGTATCTAAAACTTAGGTGGACCACACCATTTGAAACCATGCATAAAATGTCGCAGCTAATGAATGATTTCGATCTACATCTGCTCTTGACATGAGTGCGGTGCACCGTAGAGGGCCACATTTTTAGGTACTCCCGCAACACACTCCTCTCCTTTCGTGTCTGCATCCCCCCAAATGAAGTTGAGCACTTCCGATTTAATCTCAACCACTTGTAAGCTTGAAGCTTTCACAACTGACATTTCACACCTCCTTTTTTTTACTGCAAAAGTCCAATCCCACCTTATTTAGCAAAAAACCACCCCATTACCGTTGTTGCCAAAGCTCCTCTTCTTACACCTTCTCTCAATCTCTTCTCCGCAAGAGATTTCAGATGGAAATCAGCTTCTCTTCTCTCCATATGCGCTTTCAATCCCCACCTCTCGATTCTCGATTTTCTCCAATCTCAGACGGTTTGTCGTTCGGATCTCGTTTTGCTCCTTTGAAGCTAGGGTTTAGATCCAGGCACCGCATTTCAATGGCGGATTCGATGTCGAGCGGTGAAAGCTACAGTCCTAGTTCTTTGGTGAAGGAGCAGCGCTTTTTGTCAACGGAGAGTGAGGTTTCTGTCAGGCCTGTTTATAACCCCACACCTCCGGACCGGAATCTACGAACTCCTCACAGCGGGTGAGGAAATTTTTATTTTTTGCTTCCTGTGATTAGAATTTTCTTGAATCCGAATCTGTTCCCTAATCGAAAGCCTGACCTAAATGTCGATCCATCAGAAAACTCAAAACAAAAATCCATAATCAAAACCCTAATTTAAAAAAAAAAAAAAAAAAAAAAACCCTACAAATCAGAACCCTACCAGTCAGACCCCTAATGATGGTGGACGATTGCAGGTGGAGATGGGTTTGGATGTTGATGATGAGGGACATGCGGCCTCTTATGATGGTAGTGGCTGTTGATGGAGGTTGGGCGGCCGTGCGTTGAGACCAGATCTGCTGCTACCGGAGATGGGGAAGACTCTGGACAGCGGCGGTGGTTGATGGGTTAGGGTTTGGAGAAGAAAGCAGCAGAATAGAGGTAGTCTTCTAGGGTTTGGAGATCGAGAGAGAGGGAGAGGGAGAGGGAGAGGGAGAGAGATAGAGAGAGGGAGATCGACGAAGAGAGAAATGATGGCTTGCTGTTTGGGAACTTCGGGCACAAAGAGAGAGAAAATGGGAGAAAAATGCAGTGATAATCGGGCATACATATCTTTGTGCCGCTAGGGCTGTGTGGGGTCCACTGAGATGTTCTTAATCAAATCCACTCCACCCATCTATTTTTAAATACAATTATATAGCACACTTTTAAAATTCAGGAGGATAAAAAACACAAGTGGGACACACCAACAAAACAGTGAGAACAACAATGTTGGTCTTTATAAATTCAGGTACGGTTTATACCCGTATCAAATTAAATACGGCTTAAAACCGTTTTCAAACCAAAGATCCAATCGTTCCAGATACACGATTTTGGTGTAGTGTATATTTAGAAGGTGAGTTATCCTGATCCATTCGTTGATTAGGTGGGCTGCATGAAGAGGAAAGAAATTACAAAAAGACGACCGTGCATGAAGTGCATGCTACTACTAACCGAGCGGCACGTGGAGGATGACGTGCATGAGATCCACCGTCCATCAGGTGGGTTGCCTCATGCTCACCCTAGAACCCAAAAATCAGGCTGGTCAGAAACTCAGGTAGGCCACACAGTGGGGAAGGGCTGTGATGGGATAGTAATCATTAGTTCAATTTGAGTCCCAGAATGGTTTACATATGCCATCCAATACGTTCATCTGATGTAAATCATCAGGATGTAGGGATCTCCAAAAAAATCAAATCGTGACGTTCTGAAACTTAGGTGGGCCACCCCCATGTAAATCAGAGGTTTTAGGCTTATCTTGTACTGTTTCCCATGGTGAGGTCCACCCGTGTTTTGAAATGGTCTGATATTCGTTGACAATGTAAAACATTAGGTGGTACACATGATGGACGGTGTGGATCTCATGTACATTAAGTCATTCACAGCACAGAAGTTGTCACCATGGTCCAGCCCATAGTTCAAAAACTTGACAAGTGTATATAAAAGATGAAAAGTCTAAGAAGTAGAGCATTGTGGATTTCCGTGAGAGTTTGGTCATTAAATGAAATTGAATATACAGAATAAAGTAATAGAATATTAAAGTGGGAACCGCACCAACACCCTGCGCCATCACCACCAAGTGCAGCCACCTGCCGCTGCAACCAAGGGCAGCTGCTCTGCCGCCACCACCGAACACAGCCGCTCCGCTGTTGCAACCAAAGGCAGCCGCTGCCAAGCGCAGCTCCTCTACCTCGCCGTTGCCGAGTGCAGCGCCTCTGCCTTTGAATCATGGTCAAGAGCAGTGTCTCCTGTTTCGTCTTCGGCTGGCCAGTAGCCACTGCTGGCACCCTTTAGTCGAACTTTCTATTGAGGGGTTATTGTCTTCAGGCCTTGTCTTCAAAACTTACAGCTGCAAGGGCTCTATCAGTTCTAAAACAAGGAATATACAATATTCATTCCAAGAGGAAAATAAATTAAACTTTGTAAGGTAGAGTTTTAAGATTTATTCCAAGAGAAATAAATTAAACTTAATAATATAGAGTTTCAAATATCACATAAATCAACTATATAAACTTGTCCACTAACCTGGAAACTTATTACAAAACTAAATAATTCACCTAAATATCAAGTTGTACTAAAGCATAAATATAATCTATCTATTGGTTAAGCTCCACGAGGCCTGCCACACTTATGTAAGGCATCTCATTAAGTGGGTCTTCATTTGGCTCTTCAGGCATGTCATAGCTATCCTTTAATCCTACATCATATATTTGTGTAGACATTTACATTAAAAGAATGAGTGACTATTTTAGTGAAAAATCTCTTCCAAAATTACACATTCATCGTCATAGTGCAGTATAGCTCATAGTCATAAAATAATGAATATATATATATTCACTCCACAATGTGAATATTGATTAATGCATGAATGCACATTAGCTTGGAGATGCCCATTCAACTTAAATATGTGAGTAGAACCCGTGATGCAAAAGAACTACCACACAATGATCTGGAAGTCGCGAAGGACATACATTGACATCACAATCTGAAAATCATAAAGGACATGCATTGATGTTGGCAATAAGTTTCAAATGTGCTATGAATGCATGATTAGTCCATTATTTATTATTCCAATTTACAAAACAACTAATTATGAAATTCATTTACACTTAATGACTTTTGAAGCACGATACCATAACTAATTTAGTAAACAATGCAAACATAAGTCTACTAATGGACACGAAACAACTGACTCATCACCTATGCAACTTAGGCATCCAATATACCACAAAGTGATAGTAAAATGATGAGAAATCATGGTATTAAGTTTATAAATAATATAGGCCAACTAAGCTTCACGGTATAGTCCAATTAGATGTGTTTTCATCAAAACTACAAATAATACTTTCATGAATAATTTTTCATACATGTCCTTCACAAGGATCACATCTCAAATCGGGTCCTTGATGTATGTGACCATATTATACGCCCCAAGGTATATAAATCAAATTATAAACATCATAGGTTTGTTCCTTATCATAGATCGTATCAAACACCCCATCACGTAAACAAAAATCCAGTTCACATGTTTTAGCGAGGTATGCCTCACATGTGATCGATCGAGAGCCTGTATTTGAATTTCATGTGTGTATGATGCACGGGCATACAAGAGTATACTCGACTCAATGTTTGATTCTCATTGGTGCCCCCCATATTGTGTTGGGTTGATTAGACACTGGACACAATGATCTAGATATCCTCTTAACCACCAGTTGTGAATTGTGATTAGCGATCGAGTGATTTGTGAAATGGTAGGGTTAGCCCTTTCAAGTGGATTCTTTTTTCCTTGTGTTAATGGTGTTGGGATGCCTTGCACAAACCTTAGGATCTAGCCTCCCGAAACAAAACAGAATTATGGATAATAAAAGCAATGAAATAAATCAAAGCATCAATCACACACCACACAAGAGATTTTTACGTGGAAAACCTCAAAGAGGTAAAAACCACGGGACCTCGTCCAGATCAACAATCCACTATGAAGTAGAACGTTTACAACCTTCTTCACTCACGCAGGAGTGGATAAACAATAAGAGAAATAGAGAAAACGGAGAGATCTAACCGATTACGAGGACATAGAAGCGCTGAGATGTAGATTGCAAAGTAGAGAATCTCCACGAGCAGAACCTCCCTTCTATAAGCTTCCTCTCTCTCTTTCTCCCTCTCTCTCTCACCTTTGATAGCCCTAAACCCTTTAGCAAATCCCTTGCAAAGCTTTAGGAAACCCTCTTGCTATTTTGTGATACCTAGAAAAACCCTAGGCAACCCCTTTTATAGTTTTGGGAAACTCCTTTCCGCATCCCAGTTGCGAAAGGACTCAAATCCGCAGTTTCGCGCAAAATCGCGGAACAAACTGCGTAACCTACGACCGGTCCTGGATTTCCTACGACCGGTCGTAGCCACCCTCGACCAGTCCTAGCTCACCCTCGACCAGTCCTAGCTACAGTAAAAAAACAGCAAAATTACTCGCTGGACTTTGAGTCGTGCCAGGGCTCGAACCTACGACCGGTCGAGCGCCTCCCACGACCGGTCGAGCGGGGCTCAGGACCGGTCGAAGACGGGGAAAAAAAACCCCATCAAATCTCCCCCTTTTTGACCCAGGAGGGATCCACCTTCTTCAAGCCAGCCAGGTTTCTACAAACCTCAAACTTTCCCTTGAGCAAAGCCTTGGTCATCATGTCTGACCCATTATCGTCCGTGTGGACTTTCTCAAGCTGTAACACCTTCTGTTCCAAAGTATCCCTGATCCAATGATACCGAATCTCTATGTGCTTCGACTTGGAATGCTGACTTGGATTCTTGCTCAAGTGTATAGCACTTTGACTATCGCAATAGACCACGTGCTCCTCCTGCTTTAGGCTAAGTTCCTGTAGGAACCTTTTCATCCAAAGCATCTCTTTACATGCTTCTGTGACTGCAATGTATTCGGCCTCTGTCGTCGACAATGCTACGACCTTCTGTAGCTTGCTCTGCCAAGAAACCGCTCCCCCTGCAAACGTGAACATGAACCCCGATGTAGACTTCCTGGAGTCTATGTCACCTGCCATATCTGCATCTGTGTAGCCCTCTAACACAGGTTTACCGTCACCATAGCATAGGCTCAACCTGGATGAGCCTCTTAGATACCTCAGTATCCACTTTCCGCTGCCCAATGCTCTTTGCCAGGATTGGCAAGATACCGGCTGACAACACCAACCGCATATGCTATGTCTGGGCGTGTACACACCATAGCATACATCAAACTTCCTACAGCTGACGCGTAGGGTATCTTCTGCATCTCTTCCACCTCTGTCTTCGTCTTGGGACACTGCCTGTCGCTCAATCTGAAGTGACCATCCAGTGGAATACTGACCGGCTTCGCTGCATTCATATCGAACCGCTCTAGGACTTTCTCAATATACCGCTCTTGTGACAGCCAAAGCTTCCTGCTACTTCTGTCACGGGTTATCTCCATTCCTAGGATCTGTCTAGCCGGGCCCAAGTCTTTCATCGCAAAAGACTTGCCCAACTCCTGTTTTAGCCTGTCAATCTTTTTGATGTCTTTTCCCATGATGAGCATGTCATCAACATATAACAGCAGAACTAAGAAATCACGTCTGAGAACTTACGCGTGAACACACAGTGGTCCGACTCCGTTCTGTTATACCCATGCTGTAAACATGAACGAATCGAACTTCTTGTACCATTGCCGTGGAGCTTGTTTCAGCCCATACAAGCTCTTCCTCAGCCTACACACCATATGCTCCTTGCCCTTGACTTCAAACCCCTCTGGTTGGTGCATGTAGATCTCTTCTTCCAGGTCACCATGGAGAAAGGCAGTTTTAACATCTAACTGCTCTATCTCCAGATCCATGCTAGCCGCCAACCCAAGCAACACCCGTATGGATGTCATCTTCACCACTGGTGAGAATATCTCCTCGAAGTCTATGCCTTTCCTCTGACCAAACCCTTTCACCACAAGTCTGGCCTTAAACCTCGTCTGTGAATTCTTCTGCTCAACTTTCTTTCTGAACACCCACTTGTTGCTCAAAGCTTTCTTGCCCTTAGGCAATTTCACCATGTCATAGGTGTGGTTCTTATGCAAGGATTCCATCTCCTCTTGCATAGCTTTCAACCACTCCTCCTTATGCTCGTCGGCTAGGGCCTCGAATAATCTTCTGGCTCTCCCCCATCGGTTAGCATAATGTACTCATGCGGCGAGTACCTCTTGGACGGCTGTCTGTCCCTAGATGACCTCCTCACCTGTGGCTCAACAGGTGGATCAAGTGGGGGTTGCTCCCCTGGTCCATCTTCTGAAGGAACTCCCTCGTCCTCTGCACCTTGTTGTACTCCCCTGTCATCAGGCACCACGGGAGGAGTAACCGGATTCATGTCCTCTAGCTCACTTGAACTAGGCTGGTTCTTATCTGGCTTACCAATGTCTTCGATACACTGATCTTCAAAGAATACTACATCCCTACTCCTGACGAGCTTCTTCTCGGTCGGATCCCATAACTGTAACCGAATTTTTCATCACCGTACCCTAAGAACACACACTGCCTGATCTTCATATCGAGCTTGGACCTCTCGTCCTTTGGTACGTGAACGGATGCCCTGCATCCAACACCCCTGAGATGACTGTACGATGGATCCTGTCCAGTCCACACCTTCTCAGGCACTTCTCCATTCAACGGGGCTGATGGAGACCTGTTTATCAAATACACCGCCGTGCGCATTGCTTCTCCCCAGAACGTCTTGGGCAACTTCGCATGGGATAACATGCATCTGATTCTCTCAACAATGGTGCGATTCATTCGCTCAGCTACACCATTATGCTGGGGGGTCTTGGGAACCGTCTGTTCATGCCGTATACCCTGGGACTTGCAGTACTCATGAAAGTCGCCAATGTATTCACCACCATTGTCAGTGCGGATGCACTTCAATGGTCTACCTGTCTCTCTCTCGACCATAGCATGAAACAATTTAAACACACCAAAGACCTCGTCCTTGGATTTCAAAGCATAAACCCAAACCCTCCTAGATGCATCATCTATAAAAGTAACAAAATACAATGCCCCACCCAAGGTTTTTGTCCTCATAGGACCACAAACATCAGAATAAACCAAATCTAATGCATGCACTTTATTAACATGAGAAGCAGTTTTAACGAATGAAACTCTATGCTGTTTCCCTGATAAACAATCAAGACAGGTTTTAAGAGGCATACCTGTCACGTCTGGAAGGAGCTGCTTCCTCGCTAGTAGCTGAAGCCCTTTTTCACTCATGTGGCCTAGACGCCTGTGCCACATGTCAATAGCCGAATCTTCTGCTGCGTTCAATCCACCCTTGCACATACTGACACTTGCCTTGTACAGGGTGCAACACTTCTTTCCTCTAGCCACGATCAATGAACCTTGATGAGCTTCCATCGCCCACCAGCAAACCGGCTTTCATAGCCATCATCATCCAACCTTCCCGTCGACATCAAGTTGAGGCGAAGGTCTGGGATATGCCTCACATCCCTGAGAACAATGTGCAGCCCACATCAGTTTTCACACAAATATCACCAACTCCCACGATCTTTGATACGCCAGAATTTCCCATCTTCACAGTCCATAGTCACCTGACTTGTAGCTTGTGAAGAGAGTCCCTGTGTGGAGTCGCATGAAAAGAAGCTCCCGAGTCTATCACCCAGTCGGTGCCCTGACTCGTAGCCGTGAGACATACATCGTGACTTGTAGAAAGAATAACTACCATGTCGCCATCTGAAGCGACCGCAGTGGAATCTGATTCATCTTCCTTCCCTTTCCTTTCTTGTCGTTCTTACGACATTCATGCTTATAGTGGCCCTTCTTGCCACAATTCCAGCATTCAACATCTTTCTGTTGCTCGACTTGCCTCTTGATTTATCTCGGGCCTTCCCGCCCTTCCTGTTCTTTCCTCTCCCCCGTTCCTGTGTCACAAGAGCCTCTTGCTGAGTAGACCCCTGAGACTTCCTCCTTGTCTCCTCATTGAAGAGACAGCTAGTTACCTGTTCCATGGATATCTTTCCGTCTGGCGCGGAGTTACTTAGAGACACCACCAATGTCTCCCAACTGTCAGGCAATGAACTAAGCAATAGTAAAGCCTGCAATTCATCATCCAGGACCATCTTCATAGAGGTGAGTTGGTTCACTATATTGCTGACCTCATTCATGTGCTCGGCCACAGAACCACCATCCTTGAACTTGAGATTCACAAGTCGCCTTATCAGAAATATCTTATTACCGGCTGTCTTCCTCTCATACAGCCCTTGTAATTTAGCCATAGGCTTTCGGCTGAGGTTCCGTAGACACATGGTGGAACACAGAATCATCCAACCATTGTCTAATAAACCCCACCGCCTTTCGGTCCGTCTTCTTCCAATCATCATCAGTCATATCCTTGGATTTTGCTGATATGCCTGAATTGGAGAATATAGGTCCTTGCAGTAAAGCAAGTCCTCCATCTTAGCCTTCCATATGGTCCAGTTAGAACCATTGAGGCTGATCATCCTTGAGCCACCTTCCATAATTCAAAACCGATCCTACCGTTCAATGAACTTAGCTCTGATACCACTTTGTTGGGATGCCTTGCACAAACCTTAGGATCTAGCCTCCCGAAACAAACCAGAATTATGGATAATAAAAGCAATGAAATAAATCAAGCATCAATCACACACCACACAAGAGATTTTTACGTGGAAAACCCTCAAAGAGGTAAAAACCACGGGACTCGTCCAGATCAACAATCCACTATGAAGTAGAACGTTTACAATCTTCTTCACTCACGCAGGAGTGGATAAACAATAAGAGAAATAGAGAAAACGGAGAGATCTAACCGATTACGAGGACATAGAAGCGCTGAGATGTAGATTGCAAAGTAGAGAACCTCCACGAGCAGAACCTCCCTTCTATAAGCTTCCTCTCTCTCTTTCTCTTCTCTCTCACCTTTGATAGCCCTAAACCCTTTAGCAAATCCCTTGCAAAGCTTTAGGAAACCCTCTTGCTATTTTGTGATACCTAGAAAAACCCTAGGCAACCCCTTTTATAGTTTTGGGAAACTCCTTCCGCATCCCAGTTGCGAAAGGACTCAAATCCGCAGTTTCGCGCAAAATCGCGGAAACAAACTGCGTAACCTACGACCGGTCCTGGATTTCCTACGACCGGTCGTAGCCCCCCTCGACCAGTCCTAGCTCACCCTCGACCAGTCCTAGCTACAGTAAAAAAAACAGCAAAATTACTCGCTGGACTTTGAGTCGTGCCAGGGCTCGAACCTACGACCGGTCGAGCGCCTCCACGACCGGTCGAGCGGGGCTCAGGACCGGTCGAAGACGGGGAAAAAACCCCATCAAATGGACTAAGGATTTGTTCTTTCAGCATGATTAGTTACCATAGTTTAACAATGACAATAAAGAAAGAAGATAAAGCTGAAAGTGTTATTCTATTAATGATATTTATAATATAGTCACTTACGATCGGCTTGAGGAAAGATGATCCATTCATTGCCTAATATGGACTGAGCTTCATAGCATGAGGGTTGTGATATGCGGGATGGTCATTTGTTCGTTGCTCGATTGAAAACTAAGCCTCGTGGTGATACAAATGATGGAGGGTAGATCTTCAACAATCTGTTTATTACTTGGTCGGAACCAAACTTTATGGTGAGATGACTGGAGAAATGTCAACATATTCATGGTTTTGGTAGAACCAAGCATGTGGCAAGACGATCGTGATTCAAGTATCCATTCATCATTTGGTATGGACCAAACATCGTGGCAAGACGGTCGGCGCGATCACTTAACAAATAGTAGGAAAGCCCCACAACATTCTGTTAAAAAACAAGCGATCTTCCTTGTGATTCAACGGAATGCCATGGATGGAGGGTAGGAAGATAAACTACTAATTAAAAACTACAGGGCCCCATGCCGTAAGCAATGACGGGGTAAAAATTAAATTAAAATAAAATAAAAAGATAAATGTCCATGATAGATGAATAAATAAAGTTGTGTTTGATTGTAAAAGCGTAAGGCTTGGAGCTCTTCGTTAAATGTTGTTTATATAGGCTTTTAGGAGACAGTGACTTTGCATAATCTTCAGTACCGTGAATGATTTGGATGATCGGTTGTAGAAATTTATTCAATTCTTTCACATCAACATGTCCTATTATGTACGACTACGTCTATAAGAAATAAATCTCGTGTGCATTGCCTAAAGTTCTCACGTCTTTGGACTCCCATATTGAAAAGTTGTTGTAATCCTTGTGTCATTTGGCTTTGGTATCCATAGAGAGTTGCTTTTGACAATGCTTCAATATTTAATACTAAATACATACATGGAATTCTGGTATTTAATGTTGAGAGAAATAAAGAGAAAAAGAAATAATTGCTTTAATAATATTCTTCTTTTTGCATAGAATAATTTTGATAGAATTCTAGTATTTAGCGCTCTCTCTCATGTGTAGGCATAACTCTATCTTAAAGTTGATCTATACCACATATGGCATGACTGCCACATAACATCTGCTAGGCCCGTTTAATTCGGCCATGCTAGATCGCATGTAAACAATGATGAACGGCATAAGTATGATTTCACTCATTATTAATCACATAATATCGACATGCGGCATCACTCACTAGCCTACACAAGTGTGCCAAAAACAGATATAAATACTAAAGTTGATACACATGCACTTAGAAAGAACTACCATACTTAATATGAATAACACTTCCTTTAAGTTAAAAATTGAAAATATCCAATAATCCTACTTCAACAAACAATTGTCCAATCAGAGAGAATTAAGATTGTTCAAACAATCAAATTTTGGGTCCGTGACTTAGCTGAGTTCTAAAATTTCATGTGTATCAAGAGTCATACGCTGCTAGATTATTAAATGTTCATTTTAGTGGTTAGGCGAATGCGCAGGTAGAGGAAAATCAAAATTTTAAATAGGCCCAGCCCGAATAGTTCAATTGCTGGGCCAAAGCTGATTCTGCCTAGCCCGTTGACTGCCAAATTCGGATATGATTTTCAGAAAAAAAGTGATTATTTTCACAAATACTTAGCTTTTGAGGGTAATTTCATACTAGGATAAAAGTGGGAAACCGTAGGGTCCTTGGTCCGGGTAAAGGTTCCGGCCTTGCAAAGGATTGTCTACGTGTGTGGTCCATAATCCGGTGATCCAGACCGTTGATTTGGTGGGGTTCGATGTGGATGAAGGATATCTTAGAAATCTCTCTAACTGGAAGTACTTAATGCGCCCATGTTTTTTTTCCTTCTTAAAGCTCTACTGAACGTAGTCCATTATCCAGCTCTTGGTCATCCATCAAGGTTTTGGATCATCAGATCTGGGAGACTTTCGGGGCATCCATCTTCCACAATGTGGGCCATCAAACCAACGGTTCACCGCTCCATGGGGGAGGATTAAGTGAGACCCGGGATCCACCAAGGTGGGTGGGACCCCTGACTGTGGGGCTCACAGTGATGTATATATGTGCCTTAAATCCACACCATTCAACCATTTTCAAAGCTTATAAGTTTAGCACGTGATCCCAAAAATAATGCATGCCCAAATCTTAGGTGGACCACACCACAGGAAGCAGTCATGATTGAATCCCCACCATTAAAAAATTCATGGAGTTCACCGGAATGTTTATTTGCCATCCAACCTGTTGATAAGCTCACAAAGACCTGTATAAAGAGACCACCCAAATATCATCTTGATTCAAAGCTTTTGTGACCCACAAGAAGTTTCTAATGGTCGATTACTGTTCCCTGTACTATGGTCCATCTGAGATTTGAATCTGCTTCTTTTTTTTGGATCATGCCCTAAAATGAGTTTTCAATACAGATAGGCGGCATGGATGTTGTCACATAAATCAAGGTGGGCCCCACAGTCAAGAGCCTAAGCACCCAGGCGCCCAGTCCATGGTCTCCACACGTAGAGAATCCTATGCTTGGTGAGCGCTCCTGCAAAAACATCGATATCTGTCATATTCCTGTCTGCACGGGTGGCAATGGGCCCGGTCTGCCGCGGCAGGTTTGGGTCAAGCTGAATGGGTAGCTGGTCAGGTTTGGGCTTGAAATATGGTCCATTTGAGTAACTGGGTTGGGATTCGGTTGAACCTTGTCCAACCTAACCCACCCATATTAGATATCAGTGAGTTAGGTGATGACTCCACCCGACCTAACCTGACCCAACTGACCCAAAAGATGAAACAAAATTAAGAAAATAAGCATACTCTTTTCTTCTCTTTTTCATACTACTTTTCCATTGTTTGGGCTAAGTTGTACATAGCTTACTGTCATTAGTGTCATGTTCCATTCTTAAACTTGAGTTGGGTTATGGGGTGGGGTGGGTTGGGTCAAGCTTGAGAATTTTTAAGTGGGTAGAGCCAGGTCAGAGTAAGAGGCAGTGAGTTGTGGGTTGTATTTGGGCAAGAATTCCATAGCCAGTTTACTTAATGGGTTGGGCTAGGCTGACCCCAAGCCAACCCATTACCACCCCCACCTGTTTGAGCTGGACTTGCAACGCTATTATTAATTATCAGTACAGCTTCGGTTGGGTGTAGTGGACCTATGGATGGTGTAGTGATCCAAATCATTGATTTGATAGGTCCAATGGATGAGGACGTCTTTGGAAAACCTTCTACGTTGAAGGATTCTACCCTTTTATTATTTGGCCTTTTCTAATGCATTTGGATAATTGTGGACCTGCCAAAGGGGCATTCCTGTGATGTGATCAGAAGATATGTGAAGGCCACAGTAACGCTTGTCTGAAATCCAGCCTGTCCATACATTTTGCCAACTCATATTAAGAGATTAGCCCAAAAAATGAAGTAAATCCAAAACTTTTGTGACTTCAAGAACATTTTAACAGTAAGCATTCGATTCCCACTATTACCTGATGTGTGGCCCACTTGAGTTTTGGATCTGGCTCATTTTTGGACTCATGTCTTACCATGAGCTGGAAAAATGGATGAACATGATGGATTTCTAACAAACATCACGGTGGTTCCCACCTAATCCATTTCCCATTGTTGTAATTTTCCTAATTCGCTATTTGTTGACCACCAATGGAAGTTTGGGATCACCGAGTATCCTTCATAGGCACGTATGATGGCTATGGAATTATATAATCCTACGTTGTTGTTGTTGTTGACACAGGATCCATCTATATGGGGACATCATGCAATGATCCAAATGATTTATATGATGGGCCTCACATATTGGACGCTAAAAATAAAAAATAAAAAATTCTCACATAGAATTATTTTCATTTGAATGCAAAATGTTTCTTTAACTGTATGGTTTGTTGTCATTGATTTGGAAGCTAGGTTCTTTCAATCTTGAAGATTTTGGAAGCAGTCTTCTATGTATTTCATCATATATATCAAACGTTTGAAATACAGAAACATGGCTTCGCATATACAAAATCTAGACACTGCCAAAGCTTATGTTGGTGATGGGCCAGGCCTTATTTATTTCTTATTTTGTTTTTTTTATTTTTTCCATTTTATAAAATTCTCCATGTGATTTGTGAGTAGGACTGTTAATGGGCCAAGGCCATAGCAGGGTAAAATCAAAATTTTGAATAAGCCTAGCCAGCCAGGCCCAGCCCAACAATTCAAAATATGGGCCAAGGCCAACCTCAGGCTTGGCCCATTAGCAGCCCTAGTAGTGAGTAGGGTTGCATATCGAGTTGAGTCGAGGTGGGTCAAGCTTGGCTGCAAGTATGTCTAGATTTTGTATATGTGGAGTCGAGCCAGGTCAAACTCCACTATGCTTGAACTCGACTTGTTTTCAAAACGAATTAGGTCATATGAAGCTTAGCTCACCTTGAGTCATCGTTCAAGCCGAGCTAGATCAAGCCAAGCCGAGCGAGCGATTCAAGCTAGCTTGGCTCGTGTACAACTCTAGCGGGGAGGTAACCAACAATAACAACAGAAAAGTGGACTAATTGTTCAACTATACACCAACTAAAATGGACCAATTATTCAGCTTTACACCACCTAATGGGCCTGGTTTGTGAGTCATTGATGTAGAACAGCCATAGATAAGAGCTGGATCAAAAGAAGCCCGAACAGAAGTCGAATTAAGCAATCTGTTAGATCCATGCCAGTCCTACGTAGCACATGATGTAACTAGGCTACAAGCATGTTTGGTTTGAAGAAATTCATCTCAGATGAGGAGAAATTGTTGTTCAAAGTGTGGTACATAAATTAGCCATAACTTTTTATCTGAGCATCACTAAAAACACATAACTTATCAATCTTTATGTAACGATGCTGCTTATGGGGTCAACCAGCCCAACTATGCTGGTTTAATTCATGGATTTCACTAGAAAACTCACCCCCTCCAGTTTAACACTGTAATAATGTCAAGACTAGAGTTTCACTATTTTTGGTCACTTCTAAACTAATTATGATTTTACTTTTTTTTTTTTTTTTTTCTCTATAAGTGATGAAAACAAACCATATGTGGATCATCTCTCAGTACAATTTTGAATTTTCTCTTTTAAAAATAAAAATAAAAATTATCTTGTAGATTATTTATTTATTTATTTATTTATTATTATTATTATTATTATTATTATTATTATTATTATTATTATTGTTTTTTTTTAGCTGGGTCAACCAGCCCACTATGTTGGTTTAATTCATTGATTTCACTAGAAAACTCACCCCCTCCAGTTTAACACTGTAATAATGTCGAGATTGGAGTTTCACTATTTCTAGTCATTTCTAAACTAATTATGATTTTACTTTACTTTTTTTTTTTTTTTTTTCTATAAGTGAAACAAACCCACTTGAGCTATGGATCTGGGTGAACTACCTTCTTTATTCAATGTTTTACCCATTTGAGAAAGACTACACCCACCGTCAGTTCACACTTCAGTGTTAGCCACCCCCACTAGGGAATCGATACCAAGACATCAGTGTTGAAACAAGGTATCTTTTACTCAGTCTACCACTCGAGCTATGGATCTGGGTGTAATTATCTTGTAGATTTATGAACTACCTTCTATATTCAATGTTTTACCCATTCGAGAAAGACTATGATCTTCTTGTCACTATTTCAATCACTTCACTATGTAAGTTAACGTGTCCTGACCTGACAACACACTAGCCGGCATGGATTTAGCACACTTCTAAACAAATTATCACTTGTAGGCTACTGGTAAACCACTGCCTTCCTAAATCAGTTTTTAACAAATCAGCTTAGAGATACTTTTCTAAACAATGCCTGACGTGCATATGAAAAAAAGGGTCCATTTGGCACACGTCATGCGGCTATGCTGGATTGCATTATCTTGATGAGCTTATCTACTATGATTAAAGCTACAATGACAATGGAAATATGTTGTTGGTAGTGCCACTACTTTCCATATAATCATGTACGGATGGTTCAAAGAACTTGGTTCGAATACTTTCTCACATCATCATATGTGGAACTTAGTGAAATTTTCTTTTTCTCTTTATGATTAATACATAGTTAATTTATCAATTTGGACGGTTTGGATTGCGTTAAAAATACCACAAGCATACACAACTTTTTGAGTGCATGTGTATTAAATTCATATTCCACGGCGAAAGCGGTCACGCTTGATTAGGCTTTGTGGGTGGAGGTGGGGGTTTTCCCACCGTAAACGTTGGGGACCACTTTTTAAAATAAGATCCAAACCATTTATACAATATGCCGCCCCATGTTTGCTTCTTATCACACAAATCATACCAATCCAAAACTCGGGTGGTGCAAACCATAGGAAACAGTGTAAATCCTGTAGAAAATTTTACTATAGATTCACATGGTGGGGCCCACCTTAATTTTGGAAGGGCGTGATTTTTCTAGAGTCCCTTCATGTTGGTAGGGTGCATCAAATGAAGAAACACAGCTAGTGGTAGACATTTCTATCCTAACTATTTTCAATGATGTGGCCCACTTGAGTGTTGGATGAGATTGAATTTTTGTATCAAGCCCTTAAGTAGAAAAAGGCATTGATTATTGATATTTTAATAAGTATGTTAGGAGCATACCAAGCTACCAAACACAAAATTATTTATTGTTGTAGTGTTATTTTTATACTAATTGCACTATGGAACGTGCCAAACAGCCCTAAATGTTTTAACTTAAGGTCTTCAGAGATATTTTTGGAAACAATGCCCAAAATGAAGTGGATTGCGTCCTGTCCCCCGTTGGATGATAATCCGTCCAGACAGGGGCTCTGTGGAGCCTATTGTGATGTACGGGTTTTATCCACATCATCCATCTATTTTTATAGATAGTTTTAGGATGTGCGCCCAAAAATGAGGCAGATCCATATTTCAAGTGGACCACACAATAGGAAGCAAAGGTGATAATGATATTCAACGTTGAAACGTTCCTAGGGGCTACCATGTTGTTTATTTGCCATCCAACCTGTTCATAAGGTAATATAGACGTGGACGAAGGGAAAACACAAATATCAGCCTGATCTAAAACTGTTACGGCTCCCAAGAAGTTTTTAATGGTGGGCGTTCAATCCCCACTCTATGGTCCACTTGAACCTTTGATCTAGGTCATTTTTGGTTTTGAACCTAAAATGATCTGGAAAAATTGATGGACGGAGTTGATAAAATGCATATATCACAGTGGGCCCCACAGAGCCCTGCCTGGAGAGATCATGAGTATATTGCAAAAATGATTCAGGGACTTGTTAAAAACATGCCCTTAAAAACATTTTTTTAAAAAAAGTGAAAATTTGAATCGTGTTCTTGCATCAATGGGCCAGGCCATGCCCCAGCAAAGGTGAAATTTTGAATACGCCCGAGCCGAATCCAGTCTTAGTTACGAACATAGGTCTGGACCATTAACTGCCCTAGTGGAGGGAATCAAGTGAATATTTCAAATTTTGAATTTTCCTAAGTCCTCGTATTTCAAAATTTGAAATTTCAAAATCCCTTTTATAAAGGGAGACATAAATACACAAATAGACAAGTTGTACTGACCAACTTTCCTAAGAAGAAAATAACGTGTAGTCTTATAATACTATTTGTAGACTTTTGTACGTATGGAAAATGCCATATGTTGATGGGAAATGTTCCAGTTGCATCGATTCACTTAGACAGTCCATTCTGTTGATCTGAGCCGTCCATTAAGTCCAGAACACATTTTGTAAGTTATCTAAATAAAAATCTTACTAATCTAATGGTCTAATCCATCTTTGATTTGGCCTTACTTTCTATAGCTATGCATTTTAGAAGCCGTGTATTGGATGGTTACGATTGACTAACGAAAGCAATTCTTTAGAATCAAAAGCAATCTGTGATAAGGCCCTAACGAATAGATGGATGAAGTTGTTGATTGGACCTATTGACCATTGATCAAATGGTTCACATTTGTTGGATATGTGTGAGATATTTACATGGTATCCTATGGAATATGTGCTGAACCTAATGAACAGTCCAGATCAATGGACTTGGCTAAGTGTTCCAATGCAACTAAGGGCATCATAGCTTTGGGTGCTACGAGAGCAATGGAGCTTCTCTCCATGTTTATAAGATATGGTGAATTTTTTTTTTTTTTTTTCTTCAGCCATGGTAGGTATGGAATTGAAATTTTAAAAGGTGCTTTGTTAATTAAGCTTTCTCAAACCCACAAGCGTGTACAAGGCAGACCATCTACACGCTCTAACATGTGCTGACATGGCATATGCAATAACAAGCTTTGCTAAGCCCACACGCATGTGCAATAAAGCTAACTTACATGCTTTACATGTGCCAATACGGCATGATAGGTTTGAAATCCGACTAGTTATTCTCCAAACTTTTCTAATCCCTTTTTCATGTTGGCCACGACTTGTACAACTCAAATGATAATAAGTTATACTCAAAACTAAAACTTACTATTTATTGGACTTTTGACCATCGATCTAATGAAATCTCACAAATCTGGTTTGGGCAACTCAACATAGTGGAGTTGGTTGGCTTAAGTAGATTTTATTACCTTAAAATCATATATAATATGTCAAAAAACTCACCCAGTTTGTGAGATACGACAAGTTTAAGGTTCCGACTGTCTGAATAATTTCCACCACCGATTGGGTTTCTTTGGTCCATCTTTCCAATGAAAGTGTCTGCAACCCGCTCTACATCAGCTAGCCCAATAAATTGCATTCTTGAACTCTCCAAATTATGGTTCTCTATTTAGATGTATCATCACCCAAAATCGAATTGATCATTAGAAAAAGAATTAGCCAAGAATTTTATCCCCATTTGATAATCTGACTATCACATTGGTAGACAGTTAATGGATAGTTCAAAATGAAAAATATCCAATGGCTTAGTTTCAACAAACAAGCGTCCATGAATTAGAGGTTGGGATTGTTCAATGAATCTCACTGATGTTGATTCAGCTCCAATGAGTTAACAATTTATTAAGTGTCTTTTGAGTTAATATTTGATGGATCATATATATCAACACGATATCCCAAAAGCTAGGTAGATCCAAGACTTAAGTGGACAACACCACAGGAAATAGTCCATCCAAACCTTTCAAGAGGTCATGGAAGTTTTGGATTAGGCTAATAAATTTTTAGTTTATACCATTGGAATGACCTTATGAATGATTTGGTTGGCATATAAACATCATAGTGGCCATGGAATGATTTTTATAACGCCGTCTACTTGGTTTTAAATCTACTTAATTTTAGATCACATTATAACATAAGCTGAAGAAATTGATGGACAAGTTAAATTTCTAACATATCGCATAGCTTCCGTGTGAGATCTGAATTGCGGAATTGCCGAAGGACCTTGCTATGCATTAGATATAGAGATCTGAAGAAGTAAATGGCTTACTTCGCTGTGATGTCATTGCTGTAGATATGAATGCTGAGATCTTCCTTTCCTAACACCCATTGTAGAAGATACGATGGGGCTCAAGTTTCTGTAGAAGATGTTGGATTGGGAATCCAGCCCTATGAATATAAATTAAAGGGGTGAGGAGTTTGAAACCCATCAAAACTCCTCTTCCCAAGCCTCCACGTGAATTGGTAATTCTAGTTCTTCTAAAACATTGCGTGCTTAGAAGTTGTAGTACTCCACCCTTTACACGAATTTCTGGATGTATCACAACTTAGTGGGGTCTACTGGTGCACCTGATCATATTATCCAACCCTTAGGACAATCCAGACCGTTGATCGATAAGGCCCATTTTATAGAGTTCTTACATTTCGACCATAAGAACTTTGAGCCTGGACATAGTAACTTGCTCCCATGGAGAATCAAATACTCCCAATGTTTTTGGGCCACACATTTGTTTCATAAAATGCCCCATGAAACTGGTGTACCCATAGATGGATGGATTGGATCAAATACTTATGTGCTATGCTAGCATATGTGTGGCCTGTACAAGCGCGTGGGCTTAGGAGATCGATCTTGTTACTTACTGAAAATGCTTTTAGAATGAAAGATAACCTTTCTCACGTCATAAAGCTACTAATGCTTATCTATGTGATTCTTTACCATATGGGAATGTAAGAGAAACGTACTCACCATACCAAGCACATCCGCCGCATTTTAAAGAGATCTGAGCCGATCATATAAAGCCACTAATGTAATCAATGTGGATCGTTGGTCAGTCTTTTTCCACATCCACTTTTTTTTTTGTACACGTGTACATGTGCCACTCAATCAATAAACCAAAAATTAGGTAAAAAGATGTGTGTCCTAGGATTCGCTTCTACGTAGAGGTGGGCCATGCTACAAGTTGGTGAAATTGCATGACAAGCCATCCCACCACCCACATGCCCACGTGGCACATAGGTGTATGTGGATAGCGACGAACAGTACTGCATTGACGGGTCATATTCCAAAAGCCTTGAAAATCAGGCGAACATAAGGTTTGGAATGGTGCAGCTACAGCATGGAACTTACAATATCTTAAATCTTAAGCCATCCGAATGGTGGCTAGAACATTGGCCAGACTTTATCCTGACGTAACATGGTGGATCTGCTACTAAGCAGGCTTGGTAGCTCCGATACCAAATAGCATAAGCAAGTGCAATGACAAAAAAAAAAAAAAAAACTGAAAAAAGAAATCCATTAAAGATAAAAATTTTTACAAATAAATAATAATAATTATTATGGGAGACTGTTGATGCAGATTTTTGACACTCCTCTTCATCCGTAACCTGCACAAGGAAGATGCGAAAGGGGCCCTGGCTAGAGCCAGGAACCTCCGATGCTTAAGTTAGTGACTATACAACAAAGAGTAAGGTCTGTGAAAGATTTTCTGTGTACCTTTTATCATTGAGGTTCTCCTTTTTATAAGAATGGGAGAGCCCCGTCGTGTAGGGATCCCCCTCCTGACATCTAGGAGATTTGATTTCAATCCATTTCTGGTCTCCATCTGATCCCGAGATTCTCGGGATCGGGGATCCTTTTACGAGATTGTCAGGACAACGTTTTTATTCACACCGTTTTTTCCTTGCCTGGCTCGGTCTTAACCGACTCTGTGGATGAGTTAATCTCGGCCAACTTTTAGGATAGAGCTATTTGACCTTCTGTCGGATGAGATGGAATCGGTTTTGGACCGATGTCCTTCCTTAATCCGATAGCCGACCTAGCAACTGACTTTACGTTGATCAGTTTTACGGTCGGGCGAGGGCTTCTAGCATTCGGGCCTTAATCGGTCCCTTTATACATTGCTGCCTCGTTAACAAAGCCAACTTTGTGTGTCTCACATCTTTAGCCTATGACTCCTGACTTTCATGTTGCTTGGGCGGGATTCACCTCTCGTAGTCCGAGTTAAGTCTTTCAGGCTTTTCTGTAATGCCTCGGTTGAACTTGTTGCCTTAGGCAGTGTCAGCAGAATTGGTCCATTCCCTACCCAAGTCTCTGGGCTTGTCATACTTTTTCCTCAACAGTAAGCCCCCTACTCCTTGTGTTAGCTAAGTCGATACTAAGGAGTAACATATTTCTTAAGTCGGCATGCCCTGGAGACCGAGGTTATGATGGAACATTTAATGCTTCTTATGTCGTCCTTAACAGGCGTCGGTTCGATACTCGAGGTCGTACGTGCGGACTGTCGTCGAAACGTTTCGTCCGCTTATGGGCGTCGGACACGTGGCGAGGGCGTTACTTATGTCAGTCGGCGTGCACCACGTGTCGGGCGGGGGAGTCGAAACAAGCGTCGATTCGACTCCTCCTTAAATGCTCCTACCACGGGGCAGGGCTATAAAAGGAGGAGCGGGATTCATTTCCCCATTTTCGCGCATCCTTCTCCTTTCTGCCGTCTTCCCTTTTCTTCTTCACTCCCCAGCCTACGACCATTGTCCTCAATTTTCATCATCCTCTCTCCACTGTTTTCGGCTTCGTTTTCCTTCCCTGTCCAACTGCTAATGTGCTTTTCGCCTCTCCGGTGAGTTTTTCTCCCTCCTTTTCCTTTTCTAATGGATCCCTCAAATTCCCGGGAGGGGTTTTCTGGTGGTGAGGACGAAACGAGATATTTCTGGGATGTCTCGGAATCGCCCACATTACTGACGAAGATGGCGATTAGTGCTAATGAAGCCTTCCGATTTTCTGAACGAATTTCTGGGACTTCAGCAGAACGCCCTGCACAAGCGGGTCCTTCTGGTCTGATTACTGCCCCCGGCAGGCCTACTCCTCATTTTCCTGGGGATGACCTGGAAGAAGAGGATGAGGAGTTTGAGGAGCCTACTGAATCGGTTCCTCTTCGAAGGTTGGCCAGGACCGCTGAATTGACAGAAGAAGAGGGAGATGCTGCTGAGGGAGAAGTTGGAGACGATCAGAGGGGTTCGATCCCTTCGGTTTTAACTGAAGTAGATTTGGACAGAATCCGAGTCGGGTATCATGTTCTCGACTCAGTTATTATTCGTCTCCCCCTCCTGAGTGAATTGCCCGACCATCCTCCTCCTGAGATGGTCACAATCCTCCAAGTCACCATGCAATGTGGCTTGCGTCTGCCTTTTCAATCCGTTGCTCGAAATTTTCTTTCCTGACTTCGAATCGCTCCCGGGCAGATAGTTCCAAATGGGTGGAGGAACTTGTTCGGATGTTCAGTGTTGTGGGCTGAGGCAGAACAGCCCCCACTGACCATTGACGAGTTCCTTTATCTGTACCAAGTACGACCAAACCCTCAGTAGCCCGGCTGGTACTTTTTGAGCGCTTGACGGAACAAGGGCGACTCTTTAATAAATGACCCTCCCACCTCTAACAAGCATTGGAGAGAGAGGTGGTTTTGGGCGTGCGGTCACTGGGAGACTGTCGAGTCCAGTCTCTTCGAACCTCGCGTCCGTCGGGCATTTTCTGAAGCAAGTGACTCGTCATATCTTTTCTAGGGTTTTTTTTTGTATGATTCTTCTGAGTCTGACTCAACGCGTCTTGCAAATCTCCCCAAGAAAAGGCCGAAGTTAGGGGCTAATGCCACAACTCGGATCAGGGAACTGAAGGCGTTGAGTCCGGAAGATCGATATTGGAAGAATCTTCTTCAGCCGGAGCGTCTTCTTCTCCGGGGACTAGATTCGGCTGTGACAGGTATCGTATGGCTATTCTGACACATTTCCCTTTGAATGTTTGTATAATTTCGAGCCTCTTCCGATGCAGATATGGCTAAAGCTCGACCCCTTCTGAGGCCTGCGTCCAAAATGAAGGCTCCTCTAAGGTCGGTGCTCTTGTCAGAGCCTCGGCCCCCAAAGAAGGCGAAGACAGCTTCAATGACTAAGGAGCCATCCGCCCCTGACACCTCTGCTCCGGTCATCCTGACCGTCGTCGTACTCTCTGACCCCGAGGAGAGGGCAAAAGAGGTAAACACGGCTCCTACCGAGCCCCATGTGGCTCCTGATCCAGGACCCGTTGCGGAGTGGGTCTTGGAAATGAGAGAGGAGCGTAGGGAGACTTCGAGGGGGGGAGATAGCTCGACCGGAGACATCAGCCTTCCGGCAGGCTATGTCTGAGATGGTCCCTTGGGTTATTTCCCATGGGAGTGAGAACGAATTTGCTACCCTCTTCGAAGTCTCTAGGAATCGGATACTCTCCCATGCTGCGAAGATCTTGCTCGAGGTAGGATTCGAACTTCTCTAGAACTTGTTGCATCCCCCGGTTGTGATCTTACATTATTGTTTTCTGCAGCTTGCCCCTTGCCTACTGAGGGCCAGCGCAGATTTGTCCGAGGCCCAGAGAAGTGCGGCAAATGTCGAAGTGGCTCGGAAAAGGGCAGTGGAGGTAGAAGCATAACTCGAAATCACTACGCTTCAAGTCGGCCGATTGACTGGTGAACTGGGGCTTGCCTGGAAAGCGACTGGAGATGCCAAGGCTGAGTGTGCTCGGGTGGCTTCGCTGTTGATGGAGACTCAAGAAGAGAGTAGGCGAATTCATCAGGCTCACGCTTATTGCGCGGATGAGTTGGCTAGGAATAAGGCTGAGGCTGAGGCTGAGGCGGCTCTTCAGATGGCCATGGACGAAGCCAATGAGGCAAGAGAGGCCAAGGATCGAGCCGTGAAAGCCTTTCTCGAGTCTCGAGAGTTTGAGGAAGAGAGGGATCGCTTGTATCAGAGTGGGTACACAGCTTGTATTCATCTGATGAAGCAGTCTTTTCATGACCTTGATCTTTCGAGATTTGACGAAGGTGCCTCTGGGTCCGAGGGGCCGAAAGCTGAGGCCGCCGAGTCTGCTAGTGCCACGGCTGGTATCGAGGTCGAGGCAGCTCCTGAGGCTGCTGAGATTGCTCCGAGAGATGGTGACCGAGTCTGAACTAAGCTCCTGGTGAACCTTGGAGCTAGATTTTTGGTACCATCATTAGCTCTATTTTTGGCACTCACACCAGCTCTTTAAGCAGACCGAGCTCCGGGGCGGGCTCGAGAGTATCTCCAACTGAGAGAGAAGCTCATCTAGTACAGCCAACCTTTTCGTTTGTTTCTGAGACCTTTACTCTATCAATGTAATGTTAAAGCAAGATGTAACCCAATGTAACGAACGTACTGATAAATGAATATATTCAGTTCTCTTTTATTCATCTTGACTCAGTTTACATACTCGTCATTTTTTAGTTTAATTTTTTTTTTACGGATAGTAGATCTTTAGATGCTCGGCATTCCACGGATGAGGTAGCAATTGTCCGGTTAGGTCTTCCAATCGGTACGTTCCTTGTCGAATGGTGCTCGAAATGATATAGGGTCCTTCCTAATTGGGTCCTAATGTGTCCGCACCAACTTTCTTTATATTTAAGAACATCTTTCGAAGAACCATGTCCTCGACTCGAAGTTGCCTGACCTTGACTCGGGTGTTAAAGAATTGAGCTACTTGTTGTTGCTGAGCCATCATTCTTAATCGAGATTTTTTCCCTTTGTTCATTTACAAGGTCGAGTCCGAGGGCTAAGAGTTCGTCGTTATCTTCTTCGTTGAATGAACTGACTCGAGCTGAAGGCAACCCGATCTTGACTGGGGTAACCGCTTCCGAGCCATAAGCAAGGGAGAAGAGAGTCTCTCCTGTGGCGGTTCGAGTCGTGGTTCGGTATGCCCATAATATCTTCGGGAGTTCTTCGGCCCAAGCTCCTTTGACTCGATCGAGCTTGGTTCGAAGGTGCTGTTTGATGATCTTATTGACCGCCTCAACCTATCCGTTCATCTGAGGATGGTGGGGTGATGAGTACACATTTCTGATTTCGAGATTATCACACATCTCTCGGAAGCTTCTATTATTGAACTGCTTCCATTGTCGGTTATAATAGTCTGGGGTATACCGAATCGACAGACAATATTTTTCCATACAAAGTCTGTAATCTTTTGTTCGGTCATCTTCGCCAATGGTTCTGCCTCGGCCCACTTTGTAAAGTAATCCACTGCCACGACAACAAACTTAGTTTGTCCTTTCCTGTAACATCCTGGATTTTCACTGTTTCGGATTTCCAAAAATCCTTGATTTTTTTTTATAATTAACTTATGCTATCACGTACTGACCATTAGCACTCAATGTTAGCTTATACATAAGTTAATTAATCCAAGATTAGCCCAATTTAATAGACCAGACAGGCCGTGATAAGGCCTGGTACAGACCGCTAAGCCAGATGACTGTTTACACTTAAAGACGGCCCGTGTGGGCCACCCAGCAACCGATGAGAGTCAGAAAAATCTAAAACTTTAGAAAATCATAGATCTCACTGGGCTTGTAGTCCATCGCGGACTGCGGACCCAGTGGGCCAACCCAACTTCAATAGGGAGCTCTAGAAGGCTAGTTTGGGAAATTGGGGAACTTAAGTGATTTAAGTCGTCCACCCTTATGCAAACTTGAGGATTTTGGGCCGTCAGTTTGTGACCAAACTTCACACATCGAATAAGGATATTTCCCTCCTCATATCCGTATAGCCGCGGCCCCGATCGATTATCGGTGACCGTTGAATAGACTTCTAATCATATCCGTCGATTAACGCATCCAAATGGCGGGCTGATCATATCCATACGTAGATCATCACTAGGGCCAACTATCCAACGGTGGGTATCGACTCCTACACCCTTTAGTGGGCCCTAGAGCTTGAAAGACTCTCCCATAGGTCTAGTATAGTAAAAACCTAGCCCTTGGGGCCATTTGCACAAAAATTGGCATTATAAAAGGTCCTATTTGGACACCCCCCTCTCCCCATACGAATTTTATCCTAAAGAAGAGAAAGAGAGAAGAGAGAAAATGGAGAAAGAAGAAAGGGTGAAGGTGAGCAAGGTGGACTCTCAATCAAGGTGGGGCCCAAGAGAATCAAACCCACAACCTCTTACACCTTCTCCAAGAATGATCCCTCATCCACGGCCGCTCTTTTGTCCCGTTGGGCATCTAGGTAAGATCCATCACTAAATTTTCTTGAAACCCTTGTAATGAAGGGGATTTGCATGGGAATCTAACATGTGATGGTTGCTCCTAGGATTCTGGCCGTTCTACACCAAGATCCACATCTCCTAGGTCATTCCCAAGTCTTCAACAAATCCGAAGGTGCGGACTATTGTGCTTAGGTGGCCTTGCACCAATTTTAGTATGGGTTTAATGATTTTGATTGCTTGGATGTTGTGATTGAATAATCTAGAGAAACCCTAGGAGTTGTATATTGTTGGAATTGTATGGATGGCATGCTTAGCTTTCATATTTGTGTTAATCTTGCCTCTCACATGATATTATGTATGGGTGATGGTTGTTCATGATTGCTCTATTATTTTTTTCTCATATGTGGTGTTTCAATGTGTGTATGATTTATTATCCGTGTGCACATTTTTTCTGGAATTGGAGGAAATGCTTAACTTCCTCACACACACACACACATAACTCACATGCACTTATTTCATGTTATGGTTAGTCTTGCTTGTTATGAGAATCTGAATGGTATATGAGATGCATGAGAACAAGTGATCACTATGCTAGTTGATAATCTGTAGAATTTGCATATTACGGATCCCCTCACGCCCTTGGGTTAGTCAGAAACTTGATGAGAGGCGGTAGTCCCATCGGTAGGATTATGCTATGGCTATGTCCATGGGTTTGGGCGGGTGTGTTCGGGTGGCTGTAGTTCGACTACATGGGTCCCTTGTGCCCGAAGTCACTCGTCTCACGCTCGCCTAGCCCGTGCAGTCTAGTCTACTGTCTGACCAACCCTATATGTTAACCCTGTTTGCTCACATATATGTATGGAACCTGAACCACCCTACAACCGTTGTAGCCCATCAAAAATCTACTTGAAACTGGTCCACAGCCTCGTGAGCCGGGCATGGTGGAATGGGACACTATGTCCGAGCTGTCGGCCTACGCTGGGGTACCGCGCCTCCCCGTAGTGACCGCGAGCGATCCTTTCCTTTCGGCACTCCTCATGTGCTTGGTGTCGGGGATGAGGAACCCGACGGGACCACGGACCGCGAGGTCTCGACCTCACGCGTTGATGGGGTCTTGGCCTCGCAACCATCTTAGGGCATTGATATGTAGGGTGAATCAGAATCCCCAACCTGCTAGATGAATGGACTTAACTAATAACTCGGCTAACACGATTGCATTGCACGCATTAGTTAGGGGCGACTCGGAAGTCGAGGTCGCTCTGAGGGAGTGTTGTCATATGCGATCGTTAGATGAAGTCGCTTGAGGGAGTGTTGTGGCGAGGGCATGCATCATATCATCCCGCATGCATGCATTTTAAATAAGAGTTATTAGGTGTTGATGATTGTCTGCTTTTCATTAAGTTCATATTACAATTGATGTCTGTTGTAACTTGAGACCAATAGTTCACACTGAGTTGATCACTCACTCCGACTCTGGGATGGTGTTTTAAAACACCAACCAGACCCATGCATAGATGCAGGTGAATCAAGGCATGAGGAGCCTGGCGATGCGAGCTTGGACGAGGAGGACGGACTCTCCTACTTGCAGCTGATGGGCGGCTCTCTATCGACTTGATCGAGCTGGATTTGGATTTGCTAAGCCGTGGGCTTAGCTTTATTTATTTTGACATAGTCTTCTTTTGTTATTCTGTTGGGCAACACCTGGGGCGACCCTTTATTATTTTTGAACCTGTATATATGTGGGATATCCTTCATTTCAGTAGACAAGTGCGATTGTGCTTCATGCTTCAGGTAATTCCAAATTGTGCAGTTAAAATTGATTAAAAAAAAAAAACCATAAATGCATGATAGGTGACACTCGGGGACTCGGGAGTCGAGTCTATGCATGACCCCCGATTTTTTGGGGCGTGGGCGTCGGGACGCCCGGTTCGTCTAGTGAGCCGGCGTCGCAACGCACGACTTTGATTTTCTGTTTTTTTCAATCAACTTCAAAAATTTATATCTCCTTCGTTACAACTCCGATTTAGGTGATTCAAAAGCCAGATTGAAACTTGATGAGTCTAGTTTTATATAAAAATAAGAAAAAAATAAAATAAAAATTTTAATATAGTTAAAATTAATATTTTTTGACAACTGTCCAAAAAATTTTAAATTTCAGGCAACTGTTTTTTTTAGGATTTTAATAATTTATTTATAACTCCAAATGATATGAAATTTGGTAGGATGACTTAAAACTTTATGATAAATCATCATAAAAATTTTAAAAATAATCCAGTTACTAAAGGTACAAGAAACGTTATAAGATGTCCCCTCTCTCTATGTACACATTGTACTCGTGTGGGTCCCACTTTCCTTGCAAGTAAAGGCTCCATAGCCCTATTTCCTCTCATTTCCTCCCTCTCTAATACTCCCAAATATTTACTGAAGCCTCTCCCTTTTCCAAAAATCTCAAATCCCTCATCTCTCCTTCATTACAACCCATCATCACCTCTTTCACATCTTCACCTCTTCTTCCTCATTCCCAAACTCATTGTCTCAAGAACCCATTCTCATTCCTCCCATCCTCATTTCCAAGAACCATTACATTCTCACTTTCAAAACCCATTTACAAGCATCCCTCCCTAAAACTCATTGTAGAACCCATATCCAACTCACACTCTCTATCCCCCACCTCCAAACTCTACTCCTAAAATCCAATCCTCCAAACCATCTCTTCTCTTTTTCAAAACCCATTTCTTTTGTTTATTCCCACATATAAACTCTCAACTCATTTCCTAAATCCCTCTCATCACCCATATTTTCTTCTAGATCCATTCACCAAAACCCCACTCATTTCACTCTCTTCTTCTCCATTTCCAAATTCCATTTCTTAAAACCCATCTCAAAACCCTTCTCGAATCCCATATCTTCAACTCATCTTCAAGTTCATTTCTTCAAACCCACACTCAACTCATTTTCCCCAAACCACATCCTTAAGGTCCATCTTCCTTAAGAAATCATCATTCTCCCATTTCACTTCCATCTCCCTAACCCATCTCCACCCTCTCATTTCCAAAAATCCCACATCACAAAACCCAACAACAACCATCCACATTCAAATCCATTCCTCCCCATTCTAAGACCATACTCAACTTCAAATTTCTAAAACTCATTCCATCCTCATTTCCCCAAACCCCCTTCAACAAATCCATTTCAAACCCATTTCCCTATTTGCACCTTCTCAACAACTATCCATTTCCTTGCCGAGGGGAAGACATTCCTAGCAACCGTTGCCTTCTTCTTCTCCATTCCGGTGATTCTTTCCCTCAAGGGGAAGAAGTACCCCCATCTTTGCCCGATCCAGAAGGGTAGTAGCATAACCTTTCCGATAATTAGTAGTTTGCTTTGAGTCGATTAGTTCTACCTGCTTGTGTTGAAGGATAGTTAGGACGTTTGCTTGACTAAGTTATTTTTTTTTTCCTTATGTTGGAATGTCTAGAAAACTATGTAATCCATGTTGTATGATGTAACTAGCCATACTAATGGCACTTTGAATTTAATATGAATGTATGAATTGTTTTTGAATTTTCTTGCCACCTTATAAATGCTTGTATGTATGATTGCCTTACTGCGTCCATCTTAACGTTATTAGCACTCTAAACCACCAGAATACCTTAAAACTTCCGATTATTCTTTCCCTGTTAAAATTTATGAAACCAAAGCGTGATTTGCCCATAACTCACTAACCATATGATCAAAATGGTATTGTCGAGAAGAACCTTAAGTTCCTGGAAACCTTTCTAGGACAGTCGTTTGATCATAAGCATCGCGGGAAACTCACCACCCACAAAAATATTATGAATGTGAAGCTTGAACTGTTAAAGAATTTTGATGTCTTCCAAATGTTAAGATTGATCGGACTACGGAATCACGGGACCATACACTTGCGATGTATTCGCGGCTTGACCCAATTCTTAATCCTGGGTGAACACCAACGGACTCACTGCTTTGACCGAGCAGAAGACCATGATCTACCAGGACTAGGAAGGGATACAACGATCTTTCTACCCTGGTCAAGCAGAGGATCGACGTATGGGATCAAAGCCTACCATAACTGTCTTTCCGTATTAGCCCAATCCTAAAAGAGTAGAATATACCATCATTAGGTAAACTTTACCAACAACCTCTTAATACGATAATAATGATTTTGACATTTGTTTTCAAACCTCAAGGGCGAAAACTTTTAAGAGGGGTAGACTAGAATGAGCCAAACTAGTATAGATAGTACACACCTTACCATGCATATGAACTTGAATTCAACAAAACCTAGGCAAATGAAATAATGAAACCTTTACTTACTACCCTTAGGAAATTTTGGGGACGAAATTGTTTTTAAGGGGGGTAGATTGTAACATCCCGGATTTTCACTGTTTCGGATTTCCAAAAATCCTTGATTTTTTTTTATAATTAACTTATACTATCACGTACTGACCATTAGCACTCAATGTTAGCTTATACACAAGTTAATTAATCTAAGATTAGCCCAATTTAATAGACTAGACAGGCCGTGATAAGGCCTGGTACAGGCCGCTAAGCCAGATGACTGTTTACACTTAAAGACAGCCCGTGTGGGCCACCCAGCAACCGATGAGAGTCAGAAAAATCTAAAACTTTAGAAAATCATAGATCTCACTGGGCTTGTAGTCCATCGCGGACTGCGGACCCAGTGGGCCACCCCAACTTCAATAGGGAGCTCTAGAAGGCTAGTTTGGGAAATTGTGGGAACTTAAGTGATTTAAGTCGTCCACCCTTATGCAAACTTGAGGATTTTGGGCCGTCAGTTTGTGACCAAACTTCACACATCGAATAAGGATATTTCCCTCCTCATATCCGTATAGCCGCGGCCCCGATCGATTATCGGTGACCGTTGAATAGACTTCTAATCATATCCGTCGATTAACGCATCTAAATGGCGGGCTGATCATATCCATACGTAGATCATCACTAGGGCCAACTATCCAACGGTGGGTATCGACTCCTACACCCTTTAGTGGGCCCTAGAGCTTGAAAGACTCTCCCATAGGTCTAGTATAGTAAAAACCTAGCCCTTGGGGCCATTTGCACAAAAATTGGCATTATAAAAGGTCCTATTTGGACACCCCCCTCTCCCCATACGAATTTTGCCCTAAAGAAGAGAGAGAGAAGAGAGAAAATGGAGAAAGAAGAAAGGGTGAAGGTGAGCAAGGTGGACTCTCAATCAAGGTGGGGCCCAAGAGAATCAAACCCACACCTCCTATACCTTCTCCAAGAATGATCCCTCATCCACGACCGCTCTTTTGTCCCGTTGGGCATCTAGGTAAGATCCATCACCAAATTTTCTTGAAACCCTTGTAATGAAGGGGATTTGCATGAGAATCTAACATGTGATGGTTGCTCCTAGGATTTCGGCCGTTCTACACCAAGATCCACATCTCTTAGGTCATTCCCAAGTCTTCAACAAATCCGAAGGTGCGGACTATTGTGCTTAGGTGGCCTTGCACCAATTTTAGTATGGGTTTAATGATTTTGATTGCTTGAATGTTGTGATTGAATAATCTAGAGAAACCTTAGGAGTTGTATATTGTTGAAATTGTATGGATGGCATGCTTAGCTTTCATATTTGTGTTAATCTTGCCTCTCACATGATATTATGTATGGGTGATGGTTGTTCATGATTGCTCTATCATTTTTTTCTCATATGTGGTGTTTCAATGTGTGTATGATTTATTATCCGTGTGCACATTTTTTCTGGAATTGGAGGAAGTGCTTAACTTCCTCTCACACACACACATAACTCACATGTACTTATTTCATGTTATGGTTAGTCTTGCTTGTTATGAGAATCTGAATGGTATATGAGATGCATGAGAACAAGTGATCACTATGCTAGTTGATAATCTGTAGAATTGGCATATTACGGATCCCCTCATGCCCTTGGGTTAGTCAGAAACTTGATGAGAGGCGGTAGTCCCATCGGTAGGACTATGCTATGGCTATGTCCATGGGTTTGGGCGGGTGTGTTCGGGTGGCTGTAGTTCGACTACATGGGTCCCTTGTGCCCGAAGTCACTCGTCTCACGCTCGCCTGGCCCGTGCGGTCTAGTCTACTGTCTGACCAACCCTATATGTTAACCCTGTTTGCTCACATATGTATGGAACCTGAACCACCCTACAACCGCTGTAGCCCATCAAAAATCTACTTGAAACTGGTCCACAGCCTCGTGAGCCGGGCATGGTGGAATGGGACACTATGTCCGAGCTGTCGGCCTACGCTGGGGTACCGCGCCTCCCCGTAGTGACCGCGAGCGATCCCTTCCTTTCGGCACTCCTCATGTACTTGGTGTCGGGGATGAGGAACCCGACGGGACCACGGACCGCGAGGTCTCGACCTCACGCGTTGATGGGGTCTTGGCCTCGCAACCATCTTAGGGCATTGATATGTAGGGTGAATCAGAATCCCCAACCTGCTAGATGAATGGACTTAACTAATAACTCGGCTAACACGATTGCATTGCACGCATTAGTTAGGGTGGCGACTCGGAAGTCGAGGTCGCTCTGAGGGAGTGTTGTCATATGCGATCGTTAGATGAAGTCGCTTGAGGGAGTGTTGTGGCGAGGGCATGCATCATATCATTCCGCATGCATGCATTTTAAATAAGAGTTATTAGGTGTTGATGATTGTCTGCTTTTCATTAAGTTCATATTACAATTGATGTCTGTTGTAACTTGAGACCAATAGTTCACACTGAGTTGATCACTCACTCCGACTCTGGGATGGTGTTTTAAAACACCAACCAGACCCATGCATAGATGCAGGTGAATCAAGACATGAGGAGCCTGGCGATGCGAGCTTGGACGAGGAGGACGGGCTCTCCTACTTGCAGCTGATGGGCGGCTCTCTATCGACTTGCTCGAGCTGGATTTGGATTTGCTAAGCCGTGGGCTTAGCTTTATTATTTTGACATAGCCTTCTTTTGTTATTCTGTTGGGCAACACCTGGGGCGACCCTTTATATTTTTGAACCTGTATATATGTGGGATATCCTTCATTTCAGTAGACAAGTGCGATTGTGCTTCATGCTTCAGGTAATTCCAAATTGTGCAGTTAAAATTGATTAAAAAAAAAACCATAAATGCATGATAGGTGACACTCGGGGACTCGGGAGTCGAGTCTATGCATGACCCCCGATTTTCCGGGGCGTTACATTTCCCCATAGGAAGTGGTCCGATTATGTCAATCCCCATTATGCAAAGGGCCAATGACCGGTCATGGGGGTCAGTTCTTCGGGTGCTTGTCTCGGGATGGCCATGAATCTCTGACACTTGTCGCATCTCTGGACAAGCTTATGAGCGTCGTGCTGGATAGTCAGTCAGTAATATCCCTGACGTAAGACTTTGTGTGCAAGTGATCGTCCTCCTGAATGATTTTCGCAGATCCCTTCGTGGATTTCCCGCAGCACGTACTTGGCTTCACTGGAATTCAGGCACCGTAAGAGGGGGCATAGTAGCCTTTCTTATAAAGCACCCCGTTGAGCATGGTAAAACGGGAAGCTTGGACCTTGAGCCGTCGAGCCTCAGCACGATCGTCGGGCAACTCTCCCTTGTCGAGGTATTGGACGAGTGGATCAAGCCAAGAAGGTTCCGAATCAATTGCGTGTACGCTCGAGCTGAGTGGTTCATTGATACTCGGCTTGGCGACGACGTACTCGATTAGAACAGACCTGGGTATGTCGTCTTCGTTGGTAGAGGCGAGTCTCGCTAGTAGATCGGCTTTGACATTTTCTGTTCGAGGATCCGAGTGATGAAATAAAACTTAAAGCCACGAATCAGTTCTTTGGCTCTCTCCATGTACGCTTTCAGTTGTTCTTTTCGCGTTTGATACACGCTGGTGACTTGATTGACGACTAGCTGTGAATCGCTGAATACGTTGAGGTGCGTGACACCTAAACTTGCCGCAAGTCGGAGGCCAAGCAATAAGGCTTCATACTCTGCTGTATTGTTCAAGGCTTGAAATCCGATTCTTAAGGCATACTGCATGTAAGTTTGATCGGGAGTTTCCAGCACTACCCCTGCCCCGCTTGCCTTAGAGTTGGAAGAGCCATTGACATACAACTTCTAAGGGATATGGGCGGGTGATGACTCGGGTGAAGCGGTCATCGATTGTTCGGTAACATGCTCTGTCATTGAATCGGCTTTCGGTGTTACCTCAGCAATGAAGTCAGCCACGGCTTGCCCTTTGATCGCTGCTCTCGGCTTATATTGAATGTTGAATTTGCTAAGTTCGATCGCCCACTTCGTAAGTCGGCCGGATGCTTCTGATTTTTGTAGAATTTGACACAGCGGGAGATCGGTCATGACAATAATTGTATGAGCTTGAAAATACGGCCGAAGTCGTCATGAGGAGACTATAAAAACTAGGGCTACTTTCTCCAGGAGCGGGTATCTTGTCTCTGCTGGTAACAGTGCTTTGTTAACGTAGTAAACTGGCAATTGTTTTCCATCGTGCTCCCGTATTAGGGCCGAGCTAACAGCTGCCTCAGATACTTCAAAATATAACAGCAGGGCTTCTCCCGACTCTGGTTTCGATAAAAGAGGTGGAGATCCGAGGTAAGATTTTAATTGCTGGAACGCTGATTCACACTCTTCCGTCCAGTCCACCGTCTGTCGTCCCTTCAGTTGTTTGAAGAACGGGGACATTTATCGGTGGCTCGGGAGAGAAAACGGTTGAGTGCCGCTACTCGTCCAGTCAATCTTTGTATGTCTTTTATAGTCTTCGGAGACTCCATGTCAAGCAATGCCTTAATTTTCTCAGGGTTTTCCTTGATTTCTCGTTGACTGACTAGGAATCCGAGGAACTTTCTAGAACTCACACCAAAGGCACACTTACTCGGGTTCAATTTCATTTGAAACTTACGCAAGATCAGGAACATTTCTTTTAGGTTGGCTATATGGTCGGCCGCATGTACACTTTTGACGAGCATGTCATCAATGTACACTTTCATAGTTCGGCCGATCAACCGAGTAAAGATTTTGTTCACTAATCTTTGATAAGTTGCTCCAGCATTTTTTAAACCAAACGGCATCACTTGGTAATAATAAAGACCTTTGTCGGTGACAAATGTGGTCTTAGATTTATCAGATTGATGCATTACAATTTGATTATACCCTGAATAAGCGTCCATAAAACTAAGAAGTTCATGCCCCGCAGTGCTATCCACCAACTGATCGATCCTCGAAAGAGGGAAGCTATCCTTTGGGCAGGTTTTATTTAGGTTGGTATAGTCAATACAGACACGCCACTTCCCATTAACTTTCTTCACAAGTACGACATTGACTACTCATTTCGGATAGTATATCTCTTCTATGAATTTGGCCTTGAGGAGCTTGCTGACCTCTTCTTCAATGATAGCGTACCTTTTAGGGCCGAGTGGACGTTGCTTCTGTCGGATCGGCCTGTAGGTGGGATCGATGTTGAGTCGGTGAGTGATTACTGACGGATCGATTCCCTACATGTCTTCATGGCTCCATGTAAACACGTCAGCGTATCGTCGGAGTAGGGCTATCAGACTGTCTTTCAGAAGAGACTGTAGAGACGAACCAATTTGTACCATTTTGGACTCATCTGTCTCGACCAAAGGTACCGAGACAAGGTCTTCCACCGGTTGCCCTCGTTCGTGAGTTCCGACACGAGGATCCAGTGACTCAATCGTAGATACCTCGACCGGAGCTTTTACAGTGGTCGTGTAGCAACGTCTTCCGTCTTGCTGATCTCCTTTAATGACTCTTACTCCCGACTCAGTTGAAAATTTCATGGAGAGGTGATATGTGGATACAACGGCCTGAAGGAGACTAAGAGAGGGTCGACCTAGTATAACATTGTAAACGGACAACTGATCGACTATCAGAAAATCGACCATCACTGTTGCCTGATGTGGAGGGTTTCCAGCAGTAAGTGGCAGCGAGATGATACCTTCAGGGAGTATCTGCCCTCCTGAGAATCTAATCAATGGGGTACGAACCGGCCGTAATGCCGATCGTTCAACGCCCATTTTATCGAATGCCTGAGTGAATAGTACGTCAGCAGACGACCCTGTGTTGACAAGTATGCGAAACACCATTCGATTCGCAATGATGAGAGTGATGACTAATGCATCATCATGGGGGTGGTGAATGCCTCGATCGTCTTCATCGGTAAAAGAGATACAATATTTTTCTCTTTTCTTTTCTTTTGGAGGCCGAGCTATGATCAGAATCTCGGTTTCGGGTCGACTGATGCTTTTGACATGATTTTTCTGAGCATTGTTTGAATCACCCTCGCCTCGGGGACCACCGACGATAGTTCAGATTTCCTCTGTGGGTTGGTTGTCACCCGGACGTTCTTTCGTTGTACCGGCTCTTTCGACATGCTCTCTGAGTCGGCCATCTCGAATGAGTCTTTTAATCTCTTCCTTCAGATGAAAACAGTCTCTCGTACTGTGGCCATGATCGCGATGGTAGTGACAATATTTATCTTTGTTTCGACAGTTCGGATTACTTCGGAGCTTATTCGGCCAACTGACAAATCGCTCACCCTTGATTTCCATTAGCACCTGCTCGTGAGGCTTGTTGAGCGGGGTATAGGTTGAAAACTTTCAGTCGGGCCGTTTTCTCGACTTTCGTTCATCACGCATTTGATCGTCCTAACGCTTCTTTGCTCCGGCCGAGTCAACTTCCTTTTTAGCTGACTCTTTAGCTGGGGTTTTTGCATTTTGAGCGGCTTCCCGCAAATTCCTTGTTTCCTCGGCGTCCGCGTACTTGTCTGACCGAGTCATGAATTCAGCCAAGGTCTCAGGCGGATTTTTGTCCAAGGATGCCAGAAACGGCTTGTCCCTAACACCCTGCATGATGGAATTGAGTTTTGTTTCTTCTGAGTGCTTCCGGACTTGGAGCGACTCAAAATTGAAGCGTTTGATGTAGTCTTTTAGCAGTTCTCCCTCTTTCTGAACTATGTTGTTCAGATGCGCAGGGGGCTTCAACTTCTTCTTCTCGCCAATGAAATTGGTTAGGAAGGCATCGCTGAGTTCTGCGAACGTGCTGATGGATTTTGGTTTTAGCTGCTTGAACCAAAGCCGGGCTACGTCGTCTAAGGTGAGGGAGAAAGTTCAGCACATCACCGCATCCGATGTGTCATGCAGTTCCATATATGTTCGGAAGCATTCGATATGCTCTGTTGGGTCGGTTTTGCCTGTGAAAGGGGTAATCTCTGGGAGGCGAAACCTTTCCAATAGCCGAGCTTGCATTACTTCCTCAATGAACGGAGACGCTTTTATTTCGATCCTGGTTGAGTGTGTATCCTGGTTGTGCCTCATGTCCGCCATCTCTTCCAACACCTCTTTTTTAAACTCCTGAAGGTCAGCTTTCCACGGTTCGTTGCTTTCTGCCACACCTTCAACCGGAGGCCGACTACGCCTCCTTCGATCTATCTCGTGTCGGAGATCAGAAGGAGGTAGCACAGCAGTAGCGGAATGAGCGGGCACTGGTTCGGACGGCCCATGAGGCTGACTTGGCTGTGCTAGCGACTACGGGGTAGTAGGCTGAAGGTCGGCAACTTGTTGCAGAACGTTCATCGCCTGTCCTTGTTGAAGCTGCTGAGTTTGTTGGCGATGCATATGCTCCAACATTTGTTTCATAACATTTATATCGGCTCTGAGCTCCTGGACCTCCCGATCCAACCGTCCATTTCCTCGATTTCGCTAGGTATTCCTAGTTGCAGCAGATGCTGCTGGACGAGCCGCGGAACCATGTTGATCGTCGAGTTGGTTTTGAACTCCTTGGGTTCCATCTGGACCTGATGGTCCAGCATTATCAGCCTCATTTGGTTCGCTAGGACCAGTTTTTCTGGCTCTTGCCATTTATGCTCACTTGAGACTAGAGCCTGGAAAATGACTTTTCATATCGTTCACACAGACGGCGCCAATCTGTTGATGCAGATTTTTGACACTCCTCTTCGTCCGTCACCTGCACAAGGAAGATGTGAAAGGGGCCCTGGATAGAGCTGGGGAACCTCCGATGCTTAAGTCAGTGACTGTACAACAAAGAGTAAGGTCTTTGAAAGATTTTTTACGTACCTTTTATTGTTGAGGTTCTCCTTTTTATAAGAATGGGAGGGCCCCGTCGTGTAGGGATCCCCCTCCTGACATCTAGGAGATTTGATTTCAATCCATTTTGGGTCTCCATCCGATCCCGAGATTCTCGGGATCGAGGATCCTTTTACGAGATTGTTGGGACAACGTTTTTATTCACACCGTTTCTTCCTTGCCTGGCTCGGTCTTAACCGACTCTATGGATGAGTTAATCTTGGCCAGCTTTTAGGATAGAGCTATTTGACCTTCTGTCGGATGAGACGAAATCAGTTTTGAACCGATGTCCTTCTTAATCCGATAGCCGACCTAGCAACCGACCTTACGTTGATCAGTTTTACGGTCGGGCGAGGGCTTCTAGCATTCGGGCCTTAATCGGTCCCTTTAGACATTGCTGCCTCGTTAACAGAGCCAACTTTGTGTGTCTCACATCTTTAGCCAATGACTCTTGACTTTCATGTTGCTCGGGCGGGATTCACCTCTCGCAGTTCGAGTTAAGTCTCTCAGGCTTTTCTGTAATGCCTCGGTTGAACTGCCTGGAATTGGTCCATTCCCTACCCGAGTCTTCGGGCTTGTCATACTTTTTCCCTAATGGAGACTATTTACAAAGTTCTCTCATATGATTGATATGTTTTAATTCTAAAATTTATAACCTATCTAAATAGTAAATAAATTAGATAACTTTTGAATCAATTCAAACTCTTTCCCATGATTCAAATAAATATTATTTTTATTAAATGCATACCCAAATTCCAAAATATCATGAAATTTTAGGGTTAAAGACTAATGTAGATCGGGATGCAGATGCATTATTAGTACAACTAGATTAAAAGAAGGTCGAACGAAAGCAAAAGTAGTTTGTTAGAATTGAGTTAGATTCTACGTAGAGCTTGACATATTCGGGCCCAGGCATGTCTATGTCAACAAAATTCATTTCAGATATGGAGAAATTGACATTCAAAATATTAACTTTGAAACAATCGTAACTTTTAATCCGAGCATCATCACGAAACGACATATCAATCTTATGTAACAGCACATCTAGGTTAACCAACTTTCTATGCCAACTAAAGATGTTTGTTTCATGAGAAAATGCATGCCTTCATTGTCTTAATCAAGATTTTAGGGGGAAAATTGCTATTTGTAATTTTCATTTTGTCGTATCTATCCATTCTTTCAGTTTTAGAATTTGTCTTTTTAATTAAAAGTTCATTATAATAATACCTGAATTCCTCCTCACGAGGTCCGATTGTCATCTCAATTTTTGACAATTTTAGCCTTTGAGAGAGATTTTATTATTTCAAGTACGTTCCATCTAAATTAGGGTTTCGAGTCATCCATCTTAAATGTTATTGAATATTTTCTCTTACTTCCATGGATTCAAAAGCTCATCTCATGGATTTAAGGACTCGATTTTCTCTTTTTCAACTTCACGATATATGACCATAAAATTTTGTTTTAAAAAAGAAAAGAAAAAATACAACCTTCAATTTTCTTACCTGACAGCTGGCTTCCTATCCTCTTTCTATTTCAGTCCTCCCCTAATCTAATTAGTCACATTTACACTCACCACTTAAGGAAATTAGAAAAGGAACCTTACTATTTTATTTATTATCTTTATGGCTATAGTCCCACTCTTTGCTACAAGTCACTTCTTTTACAAGTACTTGTAGAATAAGTAAGGCCTACATAATGGACGGCATTTAACTTGTCCCTCAAGGTGCCAACTAAGAAATTTGTACACTCCAAAAAACACTTCAACCGACCATTTATCTGGCTATCATAAGAATTTGAACGTTTTTAGTTATATGGTGTGGCCAACTATGTTATGTATATGCCATCCAACCGGTGGATTACGTTAGCTCCGCTAAGAAGATTAGATACTTCAAGAATCAGGGCCATATGATCATTAGGTGGACCACACCATGAAAAGCAGTCAACAACCGTCCAAATTCACATAGTACCCATATGATGGGTGGATCAGCTTCATTTTTGAGGTGTCCAACACTTTCACGGTGAACGATCCTTTTGTGCTTGTTAGATTCCATATACACACAGTGGCCCACGTGCAACAATTGAAAGGTAAGCGGACCTCCTGCAGATAGGGTTCGATGAACCTAGAATATGCCAGACTCATCCTCCACCATACAGGATGTAGAGCGGGTAGCGGACAGTTTCATGGCCAAGATGGATTAGAAAAGGCCCGATCGACGACAGAAGTGATTCGGACTATCGGACCTTAGATCGGATGTATCTCGTAATCTGGAATGAGTTACCTGACGTAAAATATATGATTTTGGGGTAGAACGAGCTACTTTAGCCAACCAACCTTGCTATGCCGGGTTATGCAGCCCGGAATTGCGAAAAACCCCTGGATCGACGGTCGTTTCCCTATTTTAATTTCGTTTTTACTATAAATAGTAAGTTTTAGTTTGATTATAACTCTTCATCCGTCAGGCTTTAGGAGTTGCGCCCAATGTGAAAAGAGCTTAGAATAATTAGGAGAACGGTTTGGTGAAGCCAAATAGGACACTTAATATTTTTGGCCAAAAACCTTGCGCAATTTATAGTAAGTCGCGATTTCTAGGAGTTTTAGTTGTAGTTTGATTCTGATTTCTTTCTCATTGCTTGGTACTCCTATTTAAATGGTTGTGAACTCGTTTTTAGTCATCAATTAATCAATTTCGAATTTCTTAGAATTTATTTCTATTTTCTGCTTTCTTTCCTCATGAATTCGAGAAGTCTCTGTGAGTTCAGAGTAGTTATCCTTATCACGTTCATCCCTGCGTCAATACATGTGGCCATTTAATGTGGAAATCATGTTTGCTCATAAGCACATGTCCAGCGTGGATGATTTGTCTAAAAAAATGTTGCTATTGAATAATTCTATCCATACCACCTATGGTAGTACAAAAAAAAGTAATAGATAGAAATTTCTCCTATTTTTATTTTTAAAATGTTAGCTATTTGTTGCTATATAAGTTAGTATATGTCGTTGATGTCTTAAATTTGTAAGCAATAAGGTCTGTCGATGCCATCGAAGTGCTATCAAGCAGGTGTCAATGCCATTGAAGTCCCATTGAGAAAATTCATGTTGGTCGTGGGAACTTTTTAGTATTGACATTAAATGTCACTAAAGTAAGTTCTATGCCATCGACAGATCGTCGATGCTATTGATTGCATGCGCAGAATTGTGTATATGCGAGATTTGTTTCCAATTCCGATTGTGATACTTTATATATCGTGTGTAATTGGGATTTAAGAGTACGACATAACTTTCTAATTCATTTAAAAGGGTTTCAAGGGCATAATTAGGGCTTGTGAAATGGATTTGAGGCTTATTTCAATCGGTAATACTCTATCGCTTATAATTTCTACTCTCATAGTGTATTACTCATCACTTTGTGCTGTGATTTTTTTTGAAATGATTTTTTCATATAAAATTTAAATTATTTATGTTTGAATTTGGTTGTGTGATTACAAGTACTTTGTTTGACCATATTTAGTTGTTTCCGCACTTTACAACAGTACGTCGGTAGAAACGATAGATACATCACCATGCCACGTAAGAGATGGCTCTACCTTAAATCAAAATCTTTGAGTTGGACCATATCATCTCCTCCATACAGATAAAGAGATTTGCTCGAATACATCACAATACAATAAATGAGGACTATAACGTTTTAACCTTAGTCATCTTCCAATAATCCAAAGTGTTTATATGAGAAGTCTCACTCTACATAGTAGAAATACAATAAATAAAAGCTCTCAGTTGGATTATTTGAACCATTTTGTAATTTGGATCTTTTACTCTGATAATGAACAATCACCATAACCTTTGTATAATCAACGGCTTGAAGTACTCAATTTGCGAGTTTTCTTTCAGCATCTCCATCCAAATGAGCCCCATTAAATTAACGGTTTGTATTATTGATAAAGGCTGATGGCGTAAATTCAATAACTAACGTTTGCTTATTCCATACCCACGTGAGAGAATTGTATTGTCATACCTTACATGGGTGACTTTCGTTCCACGTGGGTTGAACTTTCATGAGATCTGAAGCTTGTTGGAATTGAAATTTAAAGAGGTGTGGGTACTGTTGAAAATATCACTGGAGGAGAATTTTGTCATTAAAATTTAAAATTAATCCCTAACGATGGCTTATTTTGAAAATTCAATCCTTAAAATTTAAAATTAATTCCTAAAGATAACTTATTTTGCCTTTGTCATTGATCAGTACCTAAACTCAATCATATTTTAATAATATATTATATACATGAAAATGATAACTGGACACAAATTTACAATCGTTTGAAATTATAATGCATTTCAAACCGTAGGATTGAACTTTTTAAACCAGTTTCTTTCAATCCCTAACCATGTATGTGATTGTCGTTGGCCTTTTCTTACCTTATGATGTCACCTCAAAATCCATAGATTCTATTTTCTGCTTGTGTTTGATGCCCGATTCTATGATGCTTCCTAATTCTGTCTCATCTATGAAAAAGAATTATAACATACTCCGCCCGAGGGTTTGGACATAAGTCAGGCCAGCTAATTGGGCTTTAAATCTAGAGCTTAGGGTTAGATTTGTAAGCTCATCTAGTCAGGTGGGGTCTAAAAATTCAGGCCCATTTAGTGGTCAAGCTGGGTGGGTCGGACCGGTATGCATAGTTTCTTGACTCGGCGACCCGAAAGGGCTCATTCTAATTCGAGCCGGTGATGATTGATGGTTCCAACACAACAGTCCTAAATCGAGTTTCAAAGTCGCTGACTCAGCTCAACAGTCGACCAGGTTGACTCAGCGAGATTTCCAGCCAAGTCACTATAGAAAGTCTGTACTGGACTTGACTCGGCCTGGACTTGGGATTGGTCGAGGGCTCACCGCAGATGCTGATCCTGACTCGGGCCAGCAGTAGCATCCTGCATCTCCATCAACCCGGTCGAGTCCCATTTCAGCTCTGATAAGCAGGGCCACGGTCTAGTTATTACAGGCCATTTGTATTTGGGCCTCTTCTCTATAATAAAATCCTAGCCTTTGAATTTGTGGTCTTCAAATATAGACTCGTTGATTGGGGCCCGTTTTCAATAACCACACTTAGCTCCTATTGTCGAATTACTTCTCATTATCAGTAATAATGGTCCAGGGTATCCCAAACCGACAGACAATGTTTTTCCATATAAACTCAGCGATTTTCTGTTAGGTTATTCTCGCCAACGGCTCTGCCTCGGCCCACTTTGTGAAGTAGTCCACTGCTACGACAGCAAACTTAGTCTGGCCTTTCCCCATAGGGAGTGGTCCAATGATGTCAATTCCTCATTGCGCAAAGGGCCAAGGACCGGTCATAGGAATCAGCTCCTCCGGGGGTTACCTCAGAATGACAGCGAACCGTTGGCATTTGTCGCACCTTTGGACGAGCTTACGAGCGTCGTGCTGGATGGTCGGCCAGTAATATCCTTGACGTAAGACCTTGTGTGCGAGTGATCGTCCTCCTGAGTAATTTTCGCAAATACCTTTGTGATCTCCCGTAATACATAATCGGCTTCGTTGAGATTCAGACATCGTAGCAGGGGAGTGAAAAATCCTTTCTTATACAATACTCCATTGAGTATGGTATAACGAGAGGCTCGGATCTTCAGCCGACGGGCCTTGGCATGATCATCGGGCAACTCTCTACTGCTGAGATATCGAATGATGGGGTCGAGCCAAGTAGGTTCCGAATTGATTGCATGTATGGTCGAGAAAATCGGTTCATCGATACTCGGTTTAACAACGTACTCGATCGGAACGGACCTGGGTATGTCATCCTCGTCGGTAGAGGCGAGTTTTGCCAAAAGGTCGGCCTTAGCATTTTTTGTCCGAGGGATCCAAGTGACAATACATAGCTGAAAACCTTCAATCAATTCTTTGGCTTTTCTTCGTGTATGCTTTTAGTTGTTCTTTTCATGTTTGATACACACTGGTAACTTGATTGGCGATTAGCTGTGAATCGCTGAAGATGTTGAGATATGTAATGCCCAAACTATCCGCGAGTTGGAGGCCGAGCGATAAAGCTTCATATTTTGCTGTATTGTTCGAGGCTTAAAATCCAAGTCTTAAGGCATACTGCATGTAGGTTTGATCGGGAGTTTCCAGGACAACCCCTACCCCGCTTGCCTTAGAGTTGGAGGAGCCGTCGACATACAGCTTCCAGGGGATTGGGTCGGGCGCTGACTCGGGAGAAGCTGTCGTTGATTTTCCAATAGGCTTGGTAGCATGCTCAATCATGAAGTCGGTCACGGCTTGCCCTTTGATTGCTACTCTCGGCTTATACTAAATATCGAATTCGCTGAGTTCGATCGCCCACTTCGTAAGTCGGCCGGATGCTTCTGGTTTCTGAAGGATCTGACGTAGTAGGAGGTCGGTCATAACGACAATGGTATGAACTTGAAAGTACGACCGAAGTCATCGCGAGGAGACTACTAGAACTAAGGCCACTTTTTCCAGGAGTGAATACCTTGTCTCTGCCGGTAATAGTGTCTTGCTGATGTAATAAACTGGTAGCTGCTTTCCTTCGTGCTCCCACATCAGGGCCGAGCTCACCACTGTGTCGGACACTGCGAGATATAACAACAGAGATTCCCCTGGTTTGGGTTTCGACAAGAGAGGTGGAGATTCGAGATAAGACTTCAATTGCTGGAACGCTGCTTAGCACTCTTCCGTCCAATCCACCATTTGTCGTCCCCTCAGTTGTTTAAAGAACGGGAGGCATTTATCGGTGGCTCGGGAGAGGAAGCGGTTGAGCGCGGCTACTCGTCCGGTCAGCCTTTATATGTCTTTGATTATTCTCAAAGACTCCATGTCGAGCAACACCTTGATCTTCTCCAGATTTGTCTCGATCCCTCGTTGGCTAACCAGGAATCCGATGAACCTTTCTAAGCTCACGCAAAGGCACACTTGCTCGGATTCAACTTCATTTGGAACTTACGTAAGATCAGGAATATTTCTTCTAGGTCGGCTATATGGTCGGCTGCATGTATACATTTGACGAGCATGTCGTCAATGTATACTTCCATGGTTCAACCGATTTGCCGAGAAAATATTTTGTTCACTAACCTTCGATAAGTCGCTCCAGCATTTTTCAAACTAAACGACATCACACGGTAACAATAAAGACCTTTGTCAGTGACAAAGGTGGTCTTAGATATATCAGATTGATGCATTACAATTTGAATAAGCATCCTTAAAACTAAGGAGTTCATGCCCTGTCGTGCTATCCACTAGCTGATCAATCCTTGGAAGAGGGAAACTATCCTTCGGGTAGGCTTTATTTAGGTCGGTATAGTCAATACGGACTCACCACTTTTCATTGGCTTTCTTCACGAGTACGACATTAGCTACCCATTCTGGGTAGTATATCTCTTCTATGAATTTGGGCTTGAGGAGCTTGTTGACCTGTTCTTCAATGATAACGTACCTTTTAGGGCCGAGCGAACGTCACTTCTGTCGGATTAGCCGGTAGGTCGGATCGATGTTGAGTCGGTGAGTTATCACCGAAGGATCGATCCCTGACATATCCTCATGACTCCATGCGAATATATCAGCGTATCGTCGGAGCAGGGCTATCAGATTGTCTTTAAGGGGTGACTGCAGAGACGAGCCAACTCGCACTATTTTGGATTCATCGGTCTCGACCAAAGGTACCGAGATAAGGTCTTCCACCGGTTGTCCTCGTTCGTGGGTTTTGACCCGAGGATCCAGTGACTTCATAATTGATACCTCGACTAGAGCTTTTACGGCTGTCACGTAGCAACGTCTTGCGTCTTACTGATCTCCTTTGACGACTCCCACTCCCGACTCAGTCGAAAATTTCATGGATAGGTGGTAAGTAGATACAATGGCCTGGAGGAGACTTAGAGAGGGTCAGCCGAGTATAGTATTATAAACGGACGACTGATCGACTATCAGAAAGTCGACCATTACTGTCGCCTGATGTGGAGGGTTTCTGACTGTAAGAGGCAACAAGATGATTCCTTTAGGGAATGTCTATCCACCTGAGAATCCGATCAATGGGGTACAAATCGGAAGTAACGCCGATCGTTCAACTCCCATTTTGTCGAATACCTAAGTAAATAACACATCCGCAGATGACCCCGTGTCGACAAGTATGCGGAACACCCTACGGTTCGCGATGGTGAGAGTGATGACTAATGCATCATCGTGGGGATGGTCAATGCCTTGAGCATCTTCATCGGTGAACGAGATACAATATTTTTCTCTCTTCTTTTCTTTTGAAGGCCGAGCTATAATCAGGATCTCGGACTCGGGTCAACTGATGCTCTTGGCGTGATTTTTTCGAGCATTGTTCGAGTCGCCTCCTCCTCAGGGACCACCAACAAACTGGTGAACCTTCCTTTGATCTACCGCCTGCACAAGGATGAAACAAAGGAGACCCTGGCTAGAGCCGGGGACCCTCCGATGCTAAATTCAGTGACTGGACAATATAGGAAGGGTTTTAAGAAGGGTTTTCAGCGTACCTTTGATCTTGGAGACGTCCTTTTTTTTAGGATTGAGAGGTCCCGCTGTGGAGGGATTCTCTCCCCAATCTTAGGAGTTTTGATTTGATTGCAATCTGCTTACGGATGCTTCCCGATCCCGAGATTTTCGGGGTCGGGAATCATTTCACAAGATTTTCGGGACGGTATTCATGCTTATATTGTCTCTTCCTTGCTCGGCTCGGCCTTGACTGACTCTAGTAATAGATGAGTCTCGGCTGGCTGTAAAGACAAGGCTTTTTATCTTCTATCGGATGAAACAAAGTCGATTCGTAATCGATATCGTTCTTTAATCCGATAACCGATGTTATAACCAACCTAATATGGAACGATTTACGATCGATCAGGAGACTTCTAGCATTTGGGCCTCAGTTGGCCCTTTTAGACGTTACTGCCTCGGTAATCAAGCCAACTTTATGCGTCTTATATATTTTTTACCTACGGCTCTTAACTCTTTAATCTCAGTCAAGATTTATTTCCTACAATCCAAGCTAAATCTTTCTTTTAGGCTTCACCTTGCCTCGGTCTGACCCGTTGCCCCGGATCCTTTTGGACAGTGTCAGTAGAGTTGGTTCATTCTATATAATCGGATCTCCGAACTTGTCATATTTTTCCCCAACACTTATAATTGAGAAAATTCTACCATGAGAGACGGCGGGGTGCCCAACGAATATCACGATGTCCTGATGGACCAGTCAATGGACAGAAAATGGCCTACGAAAAAGACAGCGAGAATACAGACAACTGACTATAGATTCAACCAAAGATCACACCCCAGCTGTCAAACTAAGCGACGCGGATTGCCTGGAAAGGCTTCCAAGGAACTTCCTGCGATAGAAAGCTAGGTAGGTGGGCCCACCGTGATGTTTGTGAGAAATCCACCCCGTTGAAACATTCATCGGGCCACAAGTTTTGTATCTGACTAATATATTTGTGTTATCAGTTCATCCCAGTAGGAATGACCTTATGAACGGTATGGATGGACCCAGAGAGGTTTCAATGGTAGGCATTTTTCCTATTGTGTGGTCCACTTGTGTTTTTGGATATATCTCATTTTTTTGGCCCATGTTGCAAAAAGACGGACGGAGAAGATTTCTCCAAACATCATGGTGCACTTAGCATCCTGTCGCAGTAGGTTCCCCAAAACTATTAATCACCCACTACCGACATTGGGGCCCAGGAGAGAGAGAGACTTTCGGTAAGATGCGGAATATAAGCGGCACAAAGACATGGCATTATATATAACAGAGATACACAACCGACAATATTGTTCTGATGACGGTTGCGCCCGATTTGTGGGGTCCACAATTCGGACAATCTGGACCACGGGTATGTCAGATGACCCTGTTGAGTGGACCATTCAGAAAGAAATAAATTATAAAAAATCCCTATGACGGTCCATACCGCGAGCCGTGTAAGATGCAAATTCCTTTCAGTCGGTTTACCAAAGTCGTCTATGACACCTGTTGTACAGACCGTGTAACCCATGTTCCAAATTCCATACGTAAATTCCAAGTTTTACACCTGATTGATACGAGTCGCAAACCTATAGCCGAGCCGACACGCCCATCCCCATTTTTCCATGTGGTGTGGCCCATCTAAGTTGTGAATCTAGCTGATTTACATTTTATGGCCTAACATCCAGGATAAAAGCTGACAGTCGGAATGGATTTTACATATCCAACATGGTGGCCCCACAGACTGTGTTAAAACAGGCGCTGCACAGTATTCCAGTCCATGAAAAACAAACCAACACCGAATACATTGCAAAAGAAAAAAAAAAAAAAAAGATACAGATGGGCTAAAAAAATTTAAAGTAAAAGGTGGATACATTCATTTACAAACACATGATTCTCGCGGAAGATGGACGGTGGATGACACTTGAACCCCCCTACAACATTCTTTATACAGATTTTTGGCCGCAAATTAAAAATCAAAGACAAAGACTTCCCAAACAGACCCCCTCCCAGATTACAATTTACAACCTTGGACTCAAAATGACTCCCAAAAACCCCTCCCCTACTTAAATAAGGTTGCCTCCTCTCTTTATTCAAAATCTACTTACATATACATTGGACAACTCAAACCTAATTTTAAAAGAAAAAAAAAAAAGGAAAAAAAAAGAAAAAGAAAATGATAGGATTTATATACAATAATAACAGAAACCTCTCTCTTCATCTCAATCTCTCCACATTTCCTCAATTTATATTCCTCTAAATCTTTTTAGTTCTCTGTTGATGTTGTGTTGTGGTTGTTGAAAATCTTTATGTACTTGGTCTTGGGTTAGCTAGATAGGGCTCTCATGCAACGGCAGAGATGCGGCAGCTCCTGCGATCCCGGTCGAGGCAATCAAAGCCCTCAATCCTCACCGCTGCCGGGGCGTGCCCAAACTTAGTACGGACACACCCTTTTCGGGACGATGCTGTCGATGGGGACGACGATAGGCCCGATGGAATCGGCAGTGGGGATGATATAGGGGTTAGTTTCTCATCGCCGAAGCGAGCGTCGTGGACTAATGGGTTAGGGGCCCGGCTCGGCGGAGACCCGCAAAAGTACGGCGGGGATGATGCTACCTGGCTCGACATTTGATCTGTGCCGTGAGATCCCTGTCAAAGCAAGCATAGATCTAATGAATAATGGAAGCTATTAATCTTAGTTTATAAAAGAAAAAAACTTGCAGAATTACAATAGTGAGAAAGTGATACAACTGATAACGCCACACATGGGTAGGGACCAAGCAATCACAACCATCCAAATTTGTCGACTGTGATTTCATGTGGTTGTGGGATCTGGCTGGTCTGAAAGGTGGGATATGCACTGGATGGTATTGTTTTTTTTTTTTTCTAGCGAACGATCGTGATATTGTCATAGATGGTCCTTTCCAAAAATCTAGCTGTTGACAGTCGTCAAGACCAATAAACGAAAAGGGGGCATCCTGTGATGGAATTAATTGCATGGTCTGGATCATCAGATAGTCATACTGTAATATAATCATGGTCCGAAGGACCGTGGTACCATCCTCCACAAATATCATGGGGACATCACAACCGTGCATAAGGTGGGCCAGACCATGAAGCCGGACAGTGATAAAAATCAGGAAAGTTCACTCATCAGGTGGACAGCGTGCCTACGTCCAAGGTTAACCGTTGGAAATATTAATAATAATAATAATAATAATAATAATAATAATAATAAAATCCTCAAAACCAGTGAACGAGCCTGGTTTTAGGGCGCAGTGGGATAAAAACATATACGGCTAGGATGTCCTACACCGTCCAGTAGTTTAACACGTGTGACGCATCGTATGTGCCTGGTGCTAGTATGGAAGATCCAGACCGTTGGTTAGATAAGCCATGCATGTAAGGGTAGCTAGTAAATCTCCTAGATTAAAAAACAAAAAAAGTCAAGCCATCAATTTCTCTTTTCTTTGATGAACGGAGGAATTTTTAGGGTTCGACGGTTTATATGCCCAACGAGAGAGAAATGGTGGAAAATACAGTTTTTTTCGATCGAACGCGTCTGACCGTATCACAAGGGAAGAGATCAATCCAGAGAGAGACATGGCGGAAAATATTCTACCTTTGTAAGAATAATATCTAGAAGCTCCGTTCCTGCCTGCTCTGTCTGGTGACTGTTTTAATTAGAGGAAAAAGAAGAAGATTAGAACACGATTTTAAGATGGAATTAGAGAAAAACTCCACAACGAGGCAAGAAAAGACCGGAAATTACCTCAGCTGCCATCTCAACGGCCGGATCGGGTCGTTGATGGCGTGTCCTAGGAGGCCGAGTCGCCGAGGTTTAGGGCAGACCACCGAATCTCTCCAATCAGACACCGAAACGGTGCTCCTCATCTCTTCACAGGCAGCAAAGGCGCTCTGCGGGACCACGCAATGATTCATCTTATTTACAGCTTAATATCTGCACAAAAGCGCCTGTTAGAATAAAAGAAGAGGGATATTTGAGAAAAACTGACGGATGAGAGTCAGATCCCCAAAAAAAAAAAAAAAAAACAGAACTTTGGTGGATTTTTCACCCATCCAAAGCATCAAGGTTGAGATCTGGCAAAAGCAAGGGATTCAAGCAAGAAAACTTGGAAAAAGAGCAATGGATCTCTTTAGATCTACGGACAAAGATAGAAAATCCTCGGATAATGATGAAAACCCGCTCAAAAACAATAAAAGCGCGACTGAAGGGTGGATCTCCATGATACTAAAAATAGAAAATTTTCAGGTCCGATTCCGTAAAAAAGATACAAAAAATACAGATCTCAGACTCAGATCGAGAAAAAAAATCATTTCCTACCCAAAAAACAGAAATCAATCACCGAATTACAGACGAAAGGGGATGGAAGACGAGGAAGACGGACAAAAAATGGAAACGAACGGAGAAGAAGAGAGGGAGGATGGCTTACCACAACTACCCCTGCGAGGGTAAAACGGGAAAAGAGAGATTGTGGAGGGCGTGAAGAAAGAAGGAAGAAAAGGAGGGGTTTTGGTGAGATTTATAGAGAGAGAAAGGGCAGAAGGGGAATAAATATATTTGTTTTTTTAATTCATCACGCAGGCGGTGCGTTCTGCTAAAAAGCGCATCGGTTATATCACCCCAGCAAAATATCGGAAGTCGGTCCAAGGGTAATAACAAAAGAAAAGCGAGGACAAAAATGGAAATAGAAAAATATTAGGTGCCTTGACAGAGAGAGATGATTTCTCTGGTGAAAATGAAGTCGGTTTTTGTAATATTTTTGTTTTTTCTTTTTCGGAATTTTGATTTTTGCCGTCCATTCATTTAAAAAAATTTTGTTCTGCCATTTGCTCATGCGATGGGGATGGAAGACTTTTTCAGAAGATGAATTGGTCGTTTCTAAATATACACGCTTTCCAGATTTTTCAGACGTGGGTTAATCTAAACCGTTGATCTTTATCCTCAATTGAAAATCCGAACCTTTGGATTTCGCTATAGATAGATGGTTGAGGAAAGAACATCAAATAAAGAAGTTCTGATAAATTGATTTGCGATTTCTATTGATTATTATGGCAAATATAAAGTGAGATCCAACAGATCAACGGTCAGGATTACTAGATCATGGCCCAGGAAGAGTTAATAACGTATCGCGTAATTCATCTTTCCAAGGGGTAAAAAAACATGTGCGCGCTGACTGAGTTCTTTTGTTTTTGAATTCGTGCAACTGCCATTACACCGGCGTCTCTCTGTTTAAAACTGGAATGACGTTTTTGTCTTAATTTATAGTGAAATGTCCGAAATATCCTTGGTCGATTAGATATAAGAAGATGGTAATCCATCCGTTTTTCTTCAAGCGCCAAAATCAGAGTCACAACACATGGAACATGGCACGTGTCTGCAAGATCCCAGCCGTTGATCAAATTGCCTCATATCCATTTTTTTCATATCTTAAAAATCTGACTGATACATTCTTCATGTTAGTTATAGACGTTTATTTTTTGCTGAACCGGACTAGTTAATCTAGTGGCCCCACAGTGGATGGGTGATGGACCTCCAGATGAATGGTCTAGATCATTGAATGGTGGGACCACAGGTGGAAATTACTCCCTGAGCCTATGTAATTTAGTGGTGGTGAAGGGTGAAGAAGTCAGGGGTATTTTAGTCGTTACAGGAGAATCGATGCGAGGGCAGTTGACGTTATTCGGACAAGATCCAAGGGCTTAAAATAGGCACACGTTGATAGGCTGGAGTCCACCACAAAGCGATTTTTTCTCACGAAATGGGAAGCGGACTAGCGTCCAGCAGAGCGCTGGATGCCCTCCATCCAACGCAAGCGCCATGTTCACGCATCGTAAATGGAACCTGCAGCAGAGAAGCAAACGGCCATGTATGAAATGACGGTTTTACCCTTTTAACGTGGGTCCCGCTCCATATACGCGCTCGTGGCGCTTTTTATTGGTAATGGATGGAGTGCGTCAGCGCCATTTGGGCGCGGCTTCTGTCGATCCACCGGCCTGACTGTAGGGCTCACCTCGGTGTATGTGCCTTACATCTAAACCGTCCATCCGTTTTGAAAATTCATTTTAGACCATGATCTCAAAAACAGCAGCAAAGAATCTTAGGTGGGCCACACTAAATATGAAACAGTAGTGATTGCATACCACCATTAATAACTTTTTGGGGCCGCCGGAATTTTTATTTGCGATCCAACCTGTTGATAAAATCACAAAGATCTAGATGATGTAACCACAAAAATATCATCTTGATCCAAAACGCTTTTGGCCCACAAGAAGTATTTAATGGTTAATCACACTTATTTCCTGTGGTACGGTCCACTTAAGATTTGGATCTGCTTCATTTATTGGGATCATGACCTAGTCCCTAAAAATGAGGAATAAAAACGAATGGACGGCGTGGATGTAAGGAAAATATATCTAGGTGGGCCCACAGTCAGGGATCCAGCGAAGCTGCGCCCAACGCAATCCGCCTACGATGCCACGCGATGTGTAAGAAAATAATATGAAAAGATTTTTGTCGCGAAAAAGCAGTCTGCGTGTGTGGTAAGGGATGCGATGCCCCATACCCCATGCGACAGCGACCCATCACATGATTTTTCTATCCCCATCTCCTTGCCTTCTTTCTCTATTTTCTTCTGTACATTCAAAAGGAAGCATCCGTACTCTCCATCTATACGTATAAACGTGGACGGACGTATTTTTTCCGTACCGCATCATGTGGGTCCTGAGATGGACAGGCTACGGCTCTATATTCGTTCAGATCAAATGATCACAACTCCCATCATTTATATAAGCCAGGAACTAACGAGTGCTCTATACACGTAGGGCCGTGATCGGTGATCTGGATCATTGAACTGGTGGCCATGCAATCATTTTGCATGTTGGAAGATCCCAACCACTAGTTCCTTACCTCTTTTTTTTTTTTTTTTCGTTCGATATTTTAGGCCAGCAATTGGATGGTTTGGATCTTCCCACGTCTGATTATTTAGGACATGCCCAACGCATGAGTGGCCATCAGTCCACGTGTATGGTATCTGCTCCTCAACGGACTGACTTTTCTATAGTTATCAAAAGTTGTATGCTGGATGATTAGTAGCTCTTTAAGGCTATGCCATCCGACAATACATGGTGGCGCACCTACCAAGGAACGAAACAGGGCCCTCAAGGCGCCACTTTAAATCATTTTAGTTACATGACCCATTAATGATATCCCAAAATAATTAGATTATCAATTATATTATTATAATTACTTTAATATTAAGGTGTCCAAACATTGTCCATTTAAATTAATCATTAAAAATTATTGGTTGGTCACTGGGACATCATCCTATGCTTGTGATCATCCGATACTTGAAATTTCATCATTTTAGGGGGAAAGTATATAATTCAGAGGGCCTATTATTACTATTATGTCAAACATTACAAGATATTAAAGTTAATTTAGTAATTAAATTCAAACCCTTGCATGCATAGCTACCTTTTGGATTAAACTTGATTTCAAATATACAGGGTTCTGAATCCAGGCTCCCAAACAGGCCTAATGTATAGGTTTAATCCACGCCACTCATTTATTTTTTCCGTGTCACTTTAGGTATAAGCTCAAAAAATAAGGCACTTCCAAGTCTCAAGTGAACCACAAATTAAGGATTAAACACATATCATTAAAAACTTTTTGCAGGAGAGAAGCTTTTGATCAAGCTGATATTTGATCCTCTGAACAGGTTAGATGGCAACTAATCATCATGGTGGGTCCTACAAGGGTTTCAACGGTGGTTGTCATTATTACTGCTGATTATTGTGGTGTGGTCCATTTGAGTCTTGGATCTGCTTCATTCTTCATTTATAGGCTTGTAACCTAAAAAGACATAACAAAATAGATGAAGGGTGTGGATAAAACCCGTACATCATGGTGGCCCCATGGAAACCATGTTCGTTACAAACCATCCTGTTGGGTGAGAGAGTAATGGATTCTGTTCTTGATCCTCCTCCATTGATGAAAAATTCAAAAATCTTAAGAGAATCAAAGCTAAACCCGATGAAAAATCAAACAAAGCTTTGAATCGGATGAGGAACCTGTAAGAACCGATTTGTTCTTGATCTTCTTCCACCAGCAGAAATTCAAGTACTAGAAAAGAAATAGAGCAAAACACAGATCAGAAATTCAAGTAAAGAGCTCTAGTAAATCAGATCATTGGATTTCCTTGAAGCTCTAACAAATCTGAGAAGAACTCATCTCGAATTTCTTGGGTTTCTCGCCTAAGAAGTAGATCTCAAGAGATTGAAATCATACTATTGTGGAGCTGAAATGAAAATTGGTGGTGGTCGAGGCGGGCGTGCGGCTGACAAAGAAAGAGAAGAAAGGAAAAATGAAGGGGGTGCGTGCGGTCGGGTAGAGACTTTAGGGTTTGTTTTTTATTTTTTTATTTTTAAGTTTAAACTTAAAACTTATATTAATATTATATATATATAATACTATTTAATATATTTATTAATCGAGCCGAGTCGAGCTCGAGTTTGAGCTTCGAGTCGAGTCGAGTCGAGTTGAAATGCCCCCTGGTCGAACTTGGCTTGAACTCAACTCGAGCTTTAAATAATTAGCTTGACTCGACTCGAATTGACCATTCAAGCCGAGTCAATCCGAGCTAACTCGAGCCGAGTCGAGCGAGCTTTTCGACCTAGCTTGACTCGTGAACAGCCCTACTGAAAATAGCGTTGGTGAAAGATGAAATGGATTCCATAATGAGTTACTGGTATGCTCTTATGGTAATGAATAAACTTTGTTAGGCCCATCGTGAATGTTTATGGTTTATCCACGTCGTCCATCCGTCCATCCATTTTTTCAGCTCATTTAAGGGGTTGAGATCAAAATTAAAGCCTATACAAAGCTCTGGTGGACCATAACACAGGAAACAGTGGGAGTAATGATTTCCACTGTTGAAACCTTTCTAGGCCCCACGGTGATGTTTATTTGTCATCCAACTTGTTCATAAGATCACGAAAACATGGATGAAGGGAAAACAAAAATATAAGTTTGATCCAAAACTTCAGTGACCCTCAAGATATTTTCAACAGTAGACATTCAATTCACACTTTTCCCCGTGGTATGGTCCATTTGAGCTTTGGATATGCTTCGTTGTTGCGGTCAAATACTAAAATTATATGGTAAAATGGATGGAAGGAGCGGATAAAATATATAAATCATGATGGACCCCACAAAGTTTACTCAGTGCCTCACCACGTAGTCCGCTTCCGTGAAAGATAGCTCTGGCTTCAGGACGTGGCCCCACCCTTCTCTAGCCACAAACGGAGGTGGGCTGACCGTGATGTATCTGTTCATCTACCCTTTTTCTCAAATTATTTTAAAGACATTTGCACAAAAATAAGGCAAATCCAACGTTGAAATGGACCACACCAAATAATAAGCTTGAGTTGCATTAAATGCACAAAAAAATGTAATAGTCATCCGTGGGGTAGTCCACTTGATCGTTGGAAACAGATTGGCTACTCCCGCTGCCACCAGCCAATGGGTGATGGTCGGTTCTGTGGGCCTCACCATGATGTATGTGTTTCATTCATGTCATCCATCTATTTTTCCAGATCATGTTATTATATGAGACAAAAAATGAGGTATATCCTAATCTCAAGTGGACCACATTACAGGAAACATTGTTGAATGAGTGTCAACCATTAAAAACCTTTTGGGGGCCATAAAAGTTTTGGATCAATCTGATCTTTGTTTTTTCCCTTTATCTAGGTCTGTATGACCTAATCAATAGATTGGATGTCAAATAAACAGAGATATCCAATCACTATTATTTTCCTTCGATGTGGTCCACCTGAGATTTATATACCTCTCATTTTTTGGATCAAACCCTAAAATGATCTGTAAAAATGGATAAACGTAAATGTATGAAACATATATGTTTATGCAAAAATCTGGTCCACCCTCTTTAGACCTCCGAGTACCTGCACAGAAAGAAGACAAAGGAGACCCTGGCTAGAGCAGGGGACCCTTCGATGTCAAAGTCAGGCTAGAAATCTGGGTCTTATAGTATTGAGGGGTTCTGGGAGAGAGTTTTTGTGTACCTTTCACCATTGAAGGTCTTTGTATTTATAATAACGTCGTACCCCATAGGGCTTTCCTATTTTTAGAATAAATCTCGTAAAGATAAATCTCAATCTTTGAGGATCCGTAATCCTTACTGCATCTAGATTCTCGGAGATCATCATCTTATCTTCTGAAGATCTTGGGTAGAAATTCAGAGTTTTATTAGGCAACTTCCGAATGTGGAGCGTCTATAGCTCGGCCGATGCTTATCTCTCCGACAGTCGTGTTGAGATAAATTTTAAGGCTGAATCTCTGCTTACTTTATTGGCCGACTCAATCCTTGAGTCGGACTAAAGTTCGGGCGGCTTTAGGGCCGACTGATCTTATCCTGTTGGTTCAGGCTTTCCTCTACGAGGCTTCAATCAGGCCTTGAGGTGCACTTTATTCTTTTGAGGTTTCGCTTTATGGCTATGGACGCTCAAGCTACGGCCGGGTCAGAGACCCCACGGTCCGAGCTACGTCTCTCCATCCAGCGTCCTTATGGATTTTGAGCATTATCTAGACTCGGCATCCAACGAGTCCGAGCCATTGCTTCACTACTCTTCCACTCTTCTAGCCGACTCAAGGACTTGTCATATTTTTTTCCCCAACAGTAAGCCCCCCTACTCCATGCATCGCCCTAAGGCGGTTATGGAGTATTCCGGAATTGAGTCGGGCTATATTAGAGCTGAGTAATGATGGAGCATTTATTGAGTATAAGGCACTTTACACGATTTCTGAGATACGTTGCTTCGTTCGACCATGCGTTGACTCGTTTATCGAGACCACATGAGCGGAGTGGTCGTCGTTGCAGCGTCAAGGCGTATGAAGGTCGGACACGTGGCCACATATTTACCGACAACACACAGGGAGTCGCCACGTGTAAAGTCGAGGCACTCGAGGAAGCGTCGCTTCGGCTCCTCATTTAATGTTGGAGCCACGTGTCAGCTATATAAAAGAGGTTCACCCCAAGGGAATTTTCACCAGCTCACGCCTTCCTTCTTTCAATTTTCTCCTGTGCTTTCGCCTCCTCACTCCTTTTGTGAATTTCGACCCTATAATCCTTTGTGCCACCACCTGCTTTAAGCATTTTCAGATTTCTCCTAGTGAGCTCCTTCTTCATCCCTTTCTTTTCTTCTTAACAATGTCAGGCCCCACAAGCCCTAGGGAGGGAGAATACAACGATGAGGGTGAAGCGAGCTGCTTTTGGGCGGCTTCGGAATCACCCTCACTGTTGGCGGAGGTTGCCGGAGAGGCGGACCTCTTGTTTCGCCATTCGCAGAGGGTTGTAGACCCTCCGGTAGAGAGGCCGGTGGCGTCAGTGGAGGCATTGGATCCACTTCCTGAACGTATGGCTGTTGGGGGCCCCTCTGGTCGTTCTGATCCTGAGGAGGATGGAGGAGGAGATTGAGGCCGTAGAACGGGTTAAAGGACCTGTGCCCTCCGTGATGACAGCGGCAGAGCTGTCTAAGATCTGGTCCGGATATCATATTATAGACTCGGTTATTTTGATTCTCCCTCGGCCTGGAGATCTGCCCGACCAACCTCCATCCGGAGCAGTTGCAATTTTTCTGGTTATGCTGCAATGCGGCCTCCGGTTACCACTTCAAAAAATTGCTCGGGAACTGCTGGGTAGTCTTGGTATAGCCCCGGGACAGGTCATGCCAAACGGGTGGAGGGACTTATTGGGCTGTGCGGTGCTTTGGGCCGAGATGCGACAGCCCGAGCTAAGTGTGAACGAATTTCTTCACTTATATCAAGTGCGGGCACACACTCAACACCCCGGTTGATTTTTCTTCTGCTCCTGGCGGAACACCGGTGGGCCCTTGATAACTGACTCCCCTTCATTGAACAAGCAGTGGAGGGATAGGTGGTTTTGGGCCCTCGACAGATGGGAGTTGGCTGAGACCGGGCCTATCCTCCCCTTCGTCCCTCGAGCTTTTCGTGCGGCAGGTAGAGTCGATGCATTTTTCCATTTTTTACTTATCACATTTTCACCGACTTAGGGGAGTGACTTCTTTACTTTTCAGCAATACCGAAGCATCCTCCAAACCTTAACTCAGCATCTCTGATTTGGATTCAGAGTTTCCGAACCCTTGACCCGGAGAGAAGATCTTGTAGGAGGCTTCTCCAACAGGAACTCCTTTTCGAGTGGGACTTTGACTCCACATTGACCGGTGAAAAGTTCTTCTTGCTTTTTTTTTTTTTTTTTTATTTCTGTCTGTCCGATTGTACTGACGTTCATCCTTTTTTGAATACAGACATGTCTGAAGCTCGACCTTCTCTTCGTCCTCCGTCTCAAATCCGAGCCCCGCATCGCTCAGCCTCCCGAGCCTCAAAGAGGCATAAGACAGTCCCAAATGGCCCGACAAGGACCACCCCTCCTGCTTCCTCGACTGTTATCGAGGTTGATGAAGGCATGAAGGCGGCGGAGGCGACGGAGATGGCCGCCCTAGACGCAGGGGCGACTGAGGCGGCAATGGCGCCATCTGAGGAGCCTCGGGAAACTTCTGAGCCTGAGCCGGTCAAGGCATCCATTGCTCTGAGAACTGAGGAGAGGGAGCCATGGAGGATGAGAGCAGCTGAGGAAGAGAGGATAGCCTTCCGTCAGAAGGTTGAAGAGATCCTTCCTTGGGTGAGTCGGCAGATGTTCGTGGGGAGTTCTTAGGCCTTCTTGAGTCCTCTTCCGTGGACAACACGCTCGGCAGGATCGGGACGCTGATGCTCGAGGTAATGTCACTTCCTTCCTTGGTCATTTTGCTATGAATTTCCTATTTAAAAAGCTTTTTCTCTATGCAGTTCGCTCCTTGCCTGCTGAAGGCACGTGCTGAAGTATCTGCCCTGGCCAGGCGAGCTGTGGAAGTGGAGGCTAGGCTGTCAGATGCTGAGACTCGGCGGTCAGAGGCAGAGTCCTTTATCGAGTCTCGAGCTATCTTTGTGGAGGGCCAGTTCGAGGAGGCAAAGGCTGCTCTCGTGTCGACCACGACGGAAAGAGATCGCGTGGCCTTGCGATTGGAAGAGGCCAGGTTGGCCTTTGAGTAGGCGGCCACAAAGCGTGCTGTGGTTCAGAAGAAGCTTCAAGAGCTCGCAAAGGGGACCAAGGCCGCCCTTGCGACAACGAGAGAGGAGGCGGTGGAAGAGTTCCTTTCATCTTCGGCTTTTGAGGAAGAGCGGACCCTCGTTTATCGAGAGGGTTACGCCGAGTGTATCGAAGTGATGAAATGCACTTTTCCCCACCTAGATTTGTCCGGCTTTGATGAGGGCGAGTCGAGGTCCGGTGGTGAGGAAGCAGTTGACTCCGAGGCATACACATATGACGCCTCTATTACTGCTCCTAATGCAGCTCCATCAACATCTCCTGGGTTAGCTCCTGGTGCAGTGGGAGAAGCCGAGTCCTAAATATAGCGCGGTGAGGAACAATTCCTTTTTGCTCCCCACATTTGCTTAAGCACTTCAAGCACATCGAGCTTCGAGGTCGAGCGAGCCAACAACATCAAATGCTACTTCTTACCGATATCCGAATGACTGATACCCAAATGCCGAGTACTTATCATTGTATCGTTTCAACATAATTGTAATCAACGAATTGACCAATGTAACATTTTACTGATTAATGAATAAATGTTTCTTTTGCTTATTTAGCATTGTACACATTTTTCTATCTTTTTTTGCAAGTGTTTAATCAATTAAGTTGAGTACGGATCACTTCTTCGCCGACCTATGGATATTATATCTTGAGATGCTCGGCGTTCTACGGGTGAGGCAAGAGTTGCCCCGTTAGGTCTTCCAATCGATAAGTACCTGGTCGGATAACATTGGCGATTACGTAAGGGCCTTCCCAATTGGGGCCTAACGTTCCTGGTCCACTTTCTTTGGTGTTTTGAAATGTTCTTCGAAGGACTAAGTCTCCCACTCGGAATCACCTAACTTTGATTCGGGCGTTGTAAGACCGAGATACCAATCGTTGATAGGTGACTGTCCGAAGCCGAGCCAATTCTCTGATTTCGTCTAGGAGGTCAAGGTTGAGAGTTAACAGCTCCTCATTGTTTTGCTCGTCATACGAACTTACTCAGGCGGTAGGTAGGCCGATTTTCATAAGAATGACTGCTTCCTAGCCATAGGCCAGAGAAAAGGGGGTTTCTCCTATCGCAGTTCAAGCTGTAGTTCGGTATGCCCAAAGGACTTTGGGAAGTTCTTCAGCTCATGCCCCTTTGGCTCGGTCCAGCTTAGTTCGTAGGTATTGTTTGATAACCTTGTTGACGGCTTCAACTTGTCCGTTCGCCTATGGATGGCGCGGGGGCGAGTAAACATTCCTGATTCCTAGATTTTGGCACATTTCTTGATACTGCTTGTTATTAAACTGTTTCCCGTTGTTGGAGACAATAGTCCGAGGTATCCTGAATCGACAGATAATATTTTTCCAAACAAAATCCGTGATCTTCTTCTCGGTTATCTTGGCTAGGGGCTCGGCTTCGGCCCATTTGGTGAAGTAATCGACGACGACGACAAACTTAGTCTGTCCTTTCCCTAGAGGGAATGGCCCGATGATGTCGATTCCCCATTGGGCGATAGGTCAAGGCCCGACCATTGGCATCAGCTCTTCAGGTGGCTGTCGAGAGATAGTAGCAAATCTCTGGCATTTATCACAACCCTGAACGAGTTTCCGAGCATCTTGTTGGATGGTCGGATAATAATATCCTTGTCGAATCACTTTATGGGCCAGTGATCGGCCGCCCAAGTGATTACCGCAAATGCCTTCATGAATTTCACGTAGAACATAGTCGGCTTCATTCAGTCTCAGGCATCGTAGGAGGGACGCGTGGTATCCTTTTTTATAGAGAACATCGCCGAGCACAGTGTAGCGAGCAGTATGAACCTTAAGTCATTGAGCCTCGGCTCGATCTTTAGGGAGTTCACCAGTTTCTAAGTATTTGACGATTGGGTCGACCCAATATGGTTCAGAATCAATAGGGAGCAAGGTGAAAGACTCGGTTCCCCCAACGCTTGGCTCGGCCACAAATTCGATTGGAACGGACCTGGGGATATCATCTTCGTCAGCTGAGGCAAGTTTTGCTAGTAGGTCGGCTATAACATTCTCGGCTCTTGGGATCTGGGTAATAGAACATTGGTGGAACCCGACGATCATCTCTCTGGCCTTTGCAAGATAAGCGTTCAGTCTTTCCTTCCTAGCTTAATATATGTCAGCTATTTGGTTAACAACTAGTTGGGAGTCGCTATACACATTCAGATGAGTGACCCCTAAACTGGCCCCCAGCCGGAGTCCTAGGAGAAGAGCTTCATATTCAGCTATATTGTTCGAAGCCTGAAATCCAAGTCTCAAAGCATATTAAATGGCTGTGTGATCAGGAGTTTCTAGGACTACCCCTGCCCCACTTGCCTTAGAGTTGGATGAACCATCAACATAGAGAGACCAAAAGGGAGGGATGGGAGGGGCGCGATCGGACGGCTCCGCTGAGTCAGCAGTAGAAATTTTGGGTTGCACTGTGACTTCGACGATGAAGTCTGCCACGGCTTGTCCCTTAATTGCGGTCCGGGGCTTGTAATGAATGTCAAATTCACTAAGCTCGATTGCCCATTTTGTAAGTCCCCAAGAGGACTCTGGTCTCTGTAATATTTGACGTAAAGGCTGGTTGGTCATGACGGTGATCGAGTGAGCTCGGAAATATGGCCGCGAGCGTTGAGACGATATGACCAGCGCCAGGACCACTTTTTTTCAGGGTCGGGTATCTTGTTTTCGCCGGAACGAGAGCCTTACTGATGTAGTAAACCGGGAGTTATTTGCCTTCATGTTCGTGGATCAGGGCCGAGCTTACGGTTGCATCAGATACTGCTAGATAGATCAGTAATGGCTCGCATGGCTCGGGCTTAGAAAGCAACGGAGGTGATCCTAAGTATTCCTTGATTTGCTGAAAAGCTCCTTCGCATTCTTCTGTCCAGTCGACAATCTGCCGACCCTTCAACTGTTTGAAGAAGGGGAGACATCTTTCGGTTGCGCAGGATACAAAGCGATTTAAGGCGGCTACACTTCCAGTTAATCATTGGACATCTTTGATCGTCTTAGGAGATTCCATATCGTGTAGAGCTTTAATCTTTTCTGGGTTAGCTTCAATCCCTCGTTGACTGACCAGGAAGCTAAGAAATTTTCCTGAACCCACGCTGAATGCACATTTGCTCGGATTAAGCTTCATCTTGTACTTTCACAAAATAAGGAACATTTCTTCCAGATCGGTTATATGGTCGGTCGCTTTAATGCTTTTAACGAGCATGTCCTCAATGTAGACTTCCATTGTCTGTCCTATGAGTCGAGCGAGCATTTTGTTGACCAATCTTTGATAAGTTGCTCCAGTGTTTTTCAACCCAAATGGCATTACTCGGTAACAATAAAGACTTTTGTCAGTGATTATCAGAATAATGCATTACAATTTGATTATATCCTGAATAAACGTCCATAAAACTAAGTAATTCATGCCCTGCATTACTGTCGACCAACTGATCAATCTGAGGAAGGAAAAAATTGTCCTTAGGGCATGCTTTATTTAGATCAGTATAATCTATACAGACTCACCACTTCCCGTTAGCCTTTTTTACCAACACAACGTTGGCTACCCATTCGGGGTAATGTACTTCTTCAACAAAGTTAGCTTTGAGGAGTTTTTCAACCTCTTCCTCGATTACAGAGTATCTTTCAGGGCCGAGGGCACGCCGTTTCTGACGGATCGACTTGTAATTTGGGTTGATATTGAGCTGGTGAGTCATGACTGAAGGGTCAATACTCGGCATGACTTCATGAGTCCATGCGAAGACGTCGATATATCGGCGTAACAGGGCTATCAACTTTTCTATCAATGGCGTAGTCAGGGACGATCCAATTCGACAGTCTTCGAAAGGTTCGACTCATTCAAGGGTACTTAGATGAGCTCTTCCACGGGCTGACCGCGGCCGGAAGATTTGTCACTTGGATCCAGAGTTTCAATCGTTGCGACCTCCGTAGGTGCTCGCAGGGCAGTAACATAACATCGTCGAGCGTCGTGTTGGTCTCCTTTCACCACCCCGATGCTGTTCTCAGTCGAAAACTTCATGGACAGGTGATAAGTTGAGATGATGGGTCGGAGGAGACAGAGGGAAGGTCGATCGAGGATAACATTGTAAACTAAAGATTGATCAACTACTAAAAAGTCGATCATAACAGTAGCTTGACTTGGCGCCTCCTCGGCAATGAGCGGGAAGCAAATTGCTCCTTCGGGAAGAATCTGTCCGCCCGAGATCCGATCAACGGAGTCCTTACGGGCCTCAGAGCCGATCGTTCAGCGCCCATCTTGTCAAATGCTTATGTAAATAGTACGTTCGCAGATGAACTCCTGTCGATGAGAACTCTGAAGACCGGCGGTTTGCAATAGTAACAGTGGTGACTAAAGCGTCATCATACAGGTGATAAATGCCCTTTGCGTCTTCCTTTGTGAATGCTACGTTGTACTTTTCAAGCCTTCTTCCTTCGGTGGTCGAGTCAGAACCATGATTTCGGACTCAGGACGACTAATATTCCTCGCATGCTTTTTTCGAGCGTTACTTGAATCACCTCCACCCAAATGTCCACCGATAATAGTCTGGATGTCCTCAGTGGGCCGATTATCGTTTGGGCGTTCTTCCGTGGTTCTGGCTCCATGATCGACATGCTCGCCGAGATGACCTTCCCGGATGAGTCTCTTAATCTCCTGCTTCAGATTATAACAATCGCTAGTGTTATGTCCATGATTACGATGGAATGATAGTATTTGCTCTTATTCTGTCGATTTGAGTTACTCTAAGAGGCTGTTTGATTTTTAATTCCTCCCAGTAAATACATTGAAATAAGTAATTATTACTTGCTCCGCCTGTTTGAAATTAGCCGTGAATTACGTTTCGAAAATCGGTCCATATAAACCCTGTTATTGCTGATTTAAATATGTAGGCCCCACCATGATGTATGTGAGTTATCCACACCATCCATCCTTTTAAATTACATTTTAAGGCATGAGCCCAAAAATGAAGAAAATCAAATGCTCAAGTGGACCACACGTTAGGAAACAATGATCATTAAGACGTCAATGGTTAAAAGTTGTTTTCTCCCCTGGGCCCACATCGATGTTTATTTGTCATCCACCTGTTCATAAGGTAACATAGTTATGGATAAAGTGGAACAAAAAATATCAGTTTGATTTAAACTTATATGGTCCTCAAGAAGCTTTCAATGGTAGGAGTTCAATTCCCATTGTTTCCTGTGGTGTGGTCCACTTGATTTTCGGATTTGCCTCATTTTTCGGCTCATGCCATAAAATGATTTGGCTAAAGGGATGGACGGTGTGGATAAGACACAAACATCATGGTGGGCCCCACGATCTAATATTTCTCTCCTCGGGTGACGTGAGGAGTGATATAAATAAATGGTGGCGGTCAACATCACCTCGGAAATGCAGCCGGAAATACAAGGGTAAATAATTATTACCCATTTACCTTAAATTATCTTTGTAATTAGAAAATCAAACAGGGCCTAAAGTTTAGCTGGCCAGTTGACAAATCCTTCACCTTTAATCTCCATTAATACCTCCTTTTGTGGCTTGTTGAGCGGAGTGTACGTCAAAATTTGTGATCAGGCCATTTTCCCGACCTTCGTTTTGTCGCGAGCACGAACGTCTTTTTCTCTTTTACCGCTAGCTGAGTCAACTTCCTTTTTGCTGGCTCTTTGGCTAGGGTTTTCGGGTTTTGAGCGGCCTCGCGTAAGATTCGAGTTTCCTCGGCTTCTGCGTACTTATATGACCGAGTCATAAATTTGGCCAGAGTAGCGGGCGGGTTTTTATCCAGAGATGCAAGAAATGGTTTGTCTCTAACCCCTTGCATGATTGAATTGAGAGCTGTTTCGTCAGAGTGCTTCCGGACTTGGAGCGATTCAAAATTGAAGTGCTTGATATTATCCTTTAGTAGCTCTCCCTCCTTTTGTATTATATTGTTCCGATGCGCTGACGACTTCAAGTTTTTCTTCCCGCTAATGAAATTGGCAAGGAAAGTGTCACTGAGTTCGGTGAAGGAGCTGATCGACTTTGGTTTCAACTGCTTGAACTAAAGCCAAGCTACGTTGGCCAAAGTGAGAGAGAAGGCCCGACACATCACAGCGTCCCGAGGCGTCATGCATTCCATGTAAGTCCAGAAGGTCTCGATGTGCTTGGTTGGATCAGTTTTTTCGGTGAAGGATGAGATTTGAGGAAGGCGGAACCGCTCTGATAACCGAGCTTGCATGATTTCCTCCGTGAATGGAGACACCTTTGCCTCGGGTCCGGTTTGATTGGTATAGCGATTTTGCTTCATATTTGTGATTTCCTCTTGCATTTCTTTTCGCAGGTCCTGCATATCAGCTTTCCAGGGCTCGTCACTATCAGTTGTGCCCTCAAGGGGGGGCCTGTTGCGCCTTCTTCGATTTATCTCATGTCGTAGGTCGGTAACAGGCAGTGGAGCGGTCATAGAGACATGGGACGACGCCGGTTCATATGGAACCTGGTGCTGGCTTGCTGAGGGGCACTTCGAGGTACGACAGGTTGAGGATCGACGAACTAGCGCTGAGCATTAGCCCGACCATCGCCTTGCTGGGGTGGCTGGACCTGCTGATGATGAATTTGTTCCAGCATTTGCTTCATATAATTTAGGTCGGTTCTGAGATCTTAGACCTCCTTGTCTAATCGCCCATCACCATGATTTCATTGCGTGTGTCTGGTCGAAACAGAGGTTGCCTGACGGGCCGCAGATCCTTGTCGATTGTCAAATTGGTTCTGGGCCACTCAGGCATGAGCTCCATTTGTACCAGGGGGACCTTCGGTCGCCGGTGGTCCAGTGATTGGGACCTCGTTGGGCTCATTCTGGACGGTTCTCATTGTTCTTGCCATTAGAGAGTGCTTTGTACTTGGAGAGAATGACTTTTTGTATCGCTTCCCACAGACGGCGCCAAACTATTTATGCAAAAACTCTCTCCCAGAACCCCTCAATACTATAAGACACATATTCTTAGGCTGACTTTGGCATCGGAGGGTCCCCTTCTCTAGCCAGTTGGTGTCCTTTGTCTTCTTTCTATGCAGGTACTCGAAGGTCTAAAGAGAGTGGACCAGATTTTTGCGTAAACAATATACATCATGGTGGGCCCATAGCACCGACCACCCTGGGTTGGTGGCAGGGGAGTAGCCAATCCGTTTTCAGAGTAGTTCATCAGTGATCCCCACTTTAAAATGACAGCTCTATGAAAATAACGCTGATTCGACACGCATGCAGTCTCACTTGTACGTATATTTGTAACATTTATCAAAGTCTCTTAAGCATTTTAGCACGCATGTGGGCAGTGGCAGATCTAATGATCGTACCGTTCTGATCTCTGACACACATCATCTCCCCAGTCTGGACAGCCTGATGAATGGCTCCTTTTTTCAAGGATGGGCATTGCGTAGGACGTGTAAGAGGCGGATTCCGTCCTACCCCGCTTTCTATGGCTATGAAAGGGCAATTCTGTGGCGAGCCCACTGTGATGTATCTATTTTTCCGTGTTGTCAATCCCATCTCTTAAATTATTTTAAGGTATGTGTAAAAAAATTAGGAATATCCAACGATCAAGTTGATTGCACCGAATGATAAGGTTGAGTTGTATTAAATGGAAAAAAACATTAAACGTAAGTAGGTAAGTAGCATTAAATGTAAGAGTTATTTGTGGTGAGGTCAACTTGAGCGTTGGAACTGCTTTTTTTTTTTTTTCCTGCACATACCTTAGGAATGATTTGAGATACAGGATGTATCACATGTATGAACAGATATCAAACAGTACATAACTGAACTTCCGTGGCTACATATGGGCGGGGTAGGACGCAATACCCTCGCCCATCATCTGTAACCCCGAACGGGCAGGTTTTTGGGCGGGCCCACTGTTCTGTATCTGTTTTTCCAAACTGTATATCTCTTTTCTCATGCCATTTTAAGGCTTGAGCAAAAAAATGAGGTGGATCCAATGCTAAAATGGATTACCACAGCACAAATGACTATTGCATTTAATGCTTTGTACATTTACTGCAACTAAGCTTATTATTTGGTGTGGTCCGCTTGAGCATAGATAAACAGATATATCATAATGGGCCCGCTCACAGAGCTGCCCATTTGGGGCTACAAACGGCGGGGTAGGACCCAATCCCCATTCGAATGTGTATTTTCTGAAGCCTGCCATGGGAACTTCATGTGACAACAAGCTAGGTGGGCCCACCATGATGTTTACAGGAAATTTATAAGTTCATCAGTTTTACAAGATCATTTTAGTAATGAGCCTAAAAATCTAAAAATGATCTAAATCCAAAACTCAAGTGGGCTGTATGTCCTGTAAACGGGACACACGAAGGCATGCAAGGCCACATGGGGCTAGGGGAGGGGCACATGGGGCACGCGAGGGCATGCAAGGCCATACGATGGCCAAGGAAGGGCACACAAGGGCATGTGAGGCCATGTGATAGCATGCGAGGGGCACATGGGGCACGCGAGGGCATGCAAGGCCATACGATGGCCAAGGAAAGGCACACAAGGGGATGTGAGGCCATGTGATAGCATGCGAGGGGCACACGAGGCATGCGAGGCCATGACATCGGCACAAGAGGGTATGCGAGGGGCAAACTTGTAGGCAAAATCCTACTATTGAAACCTCCCTGATGTTTACCATGATGTTTATATACCATCCATACTGTTCATAAGGTTATCAAAAACAAATAAATTATCTCGATTCAAAACTTTTGTGGCCCCACACTGGTTTCAACAGTTGATGTCAATACACTGTCATGTGGCCCACTTGAGTTTTGGATTCACATCAGTTTTAGACCCTTATCCTGACATGATCCAGAAAAACAAACCGATGAAAGGAGTGGATTTCTAACAAACAACACCATGGCCCCACTTAACTTCCCATGGCAAGAAGTGTTTGCCAAAAGGCTTTCACAAGGAATCGGTATCCCATTGCATACTGACACTTTCAGTAGCTACGTGGCCAGTGAACAATGCTCTGGTATTTAGAGTTTCAACACGCGGTCGTGGGTATTTGGTGTGAGTACTTGCGTAAAAATAAGTGCTTTGGATATGTTTTATTAGCTAGCACGTTCATGTGGATCATTATTTTTGGGAATGGAGCCCAAGTCCCAATCTCAGGCAGTCCCTAGTACTGGAATAAAGTGGTGATGAACGCCTACCATTAAAAGGTTCCTACCGCCTACGGTAATGTTTATTTGTCAGTAGCCAGTAGCTACTAGATGGTGATTTATGGGCCCCATTACTATGCATGTCTGTGTAGACACACCCACCCCAGGTTGATTAGCTAATGGAGTTTTGAATGGATGGAGGGACAGTCAAACCTCGATCTTAAACCCTAAGCTTATAAGCCTAAACTCTAGAAACTCTAGTCCTAAACCCTACACTAAGCCCATCCAACCTAGTTAGCTCAGTCAAACCCTAAACCCTAGGAACCTAAAACCTTAGAGTCTTGAGTTAACTCGACGAGTCAACTCACCCGGTCAACTCACCCAGTCAGCCTATCCAAACCCAATTAACTCACCTAGTCAAGCCCAAAATCAAGTCTGAACCCAAGCCCAAAACCAAGCCCAATCAGAGAAATGGTCGAAACCTTAAAAGCACCAACTCTCTCAACAGAGCCTCCACACGCTTGGAGGATACTGCCTGCCAAAACGAGGAGCCCAAGTGGGGACCAGCGGCGGCTAGGTTACCGTCGACCACGTGACACTCCCCTTCTTTCGGGCAAACATCCCTCAAGCATATGGGTTGCTCCTTTTTTGAACTATAAGTGTGCGGTTGAGGTGGATTTACTCCGATGCCCATCTCCTTACCTAAAATTACCACTCTACTAACTCATCCAACCCATGAGATGATGCCATGTGGCAATCTCCAATCCCAACTATTCAAATACATTTTACCCTTAGGATTACTAAAAATTACTAGAAAACTGGGTTGAGAGACTATAAATAGTACCCTCCCCTTCTCATTTCAATGAGAGAGCTTTCTTTACCCACTTAGCCATTCCTCCCTTTGGGGGGGGGGGGGGGGGGGGGGGGGGAGAGAGAGAGAGAGAGAGAGAGAGAGGAGAGAGAGAGAGAGAGAGCCCGACCCTGGTCTAGCTTAGCCTAGCCAGAGTCCAAGCTTCCTGAGCCACCCAAGTTTAAATATGGCCACTCCATCTAGCTTTACGATACGACCGTTCATCCTAATATCCAAACCTCTATCAATTTCATCAAACCAGCGCATTAGCATCGTGCAACATTTATTCCCTTCTCAACCCCCTGCTCTTCATATACATCAGCATTATAGTGCATTTGCATCGTTTTCATCGCATCTGACTGGTAGGCATATGCTATATGGCTTTGGGTTCCTAGGGTGGCTAACTAGCTAGTAAAATATAGAGAAAAGTACGCTCGCATTGGTTAGGCACTAGATAAAATCTTCATGCCTCAAATGCATATGTCCAACCCAACCATTATTAACCTAATTTAAGTGGTCGAGTATTCTTTCAGATATGACTCCAGCAAACACACTATCAAATATACACTATACAAATATAATACAAAAAAGCTAATTTTTTAATATACAATTATGTCTTGATTAATGCAAGGATGCATGCAATGCATGAGTCATACAAGACCGTTATCAGTGTAATTCAAAATCTTAGAGGACAGTCATCGATCTTACCCGGAATCATTGTACGACTCAGTTGGGTCACAAGAGATGGTCTTCAGTGTAATGCATAATCTCATAAGAGATAGTTATCGGTATTACCCATAATCTCAAGTGACCCGAAAACTTAAGGTCTAAATGAGATGTATGCATGATTAGCCCAATTATTACTAGCATGGTTTTCAAACAATCTAAGTTACAAACAATTCAGTTTATGATAATCCCTTCGACATAGTGGCCCTTCCAAGTTGATGACAATAAAATACATCAAAAGATCATTTCCATCGAAAGTACAATTGCAAACGCATAAAAGGGGGTTTAACCTGAAAGGAGCCACGAAGGGCACTAATGTCTAAAGGTGGAAGTCATCAAACGGATTCAGATAATTTTCATAAGGCCGGGCCACTAGTCCAAGGTATACCTTCCCCAATTTTATAAAAGTGGCAATCCAAATCCACATATATAACTCATAAAAGTGGCAATCAAAGTCACACAAATAGTTTGTAGAAGTGGTAATTCATATCACACAAACAATTCATACACGGAACAATTTAGACAATCACATCCACGATTTTAAGTATATTAACATAATTCAAAACACACATCCATTATTCTAAGCATATTAACATAATTTGAATAATCTATTCATGTTATAAGCATATTAACATCTTAACACACATGCATAAAAGAAAGCATGTTAGCATTTATATTCTAAGCATAATAACGATCTAACACATGTAACTTATAAAACAACATGTTGGAATTCGTATTCAAATGCAATACAAAAATTACTCATGTAAACATGGTTTCAAGAGCTACCTACAATTTCACAATTTTAGGCAATACATGATGGGGATTTTCTCCTCATGGCTCGACCGGTCGAGTGCCCTGCTCGAGCGGTCGAGGGTCGTGCTCGACCAGTCAAGTGGCGCTTGACTCAAAGTCCAGCGAGCTTTTGGTTTCTGAACTCCGAGGTGCTCGACCAATCAAGGGAGGTGCTCGACCGGTCGAGTGGGCCGCTCGACCAGTCGAGGTTACACAGATTCATGACCGGATTTTGTGCGGACTGCGTAAATTTGAGGCGGTTTTTGCCAAGGTGCGGAATGAAGTTGTCTAAATTATAAATAGGGGTCCCTAGGTCTTTTCTACGGTATTGAGAAGGCTTTCTAAAGCTATTGTGCCAAGGGTTTTGATGACCGAGGTGAGAAAGAGAGAGAGAGAGAGAGAGAGGAAGCTTGTGGAAGGGAGGGTTATGCTCGTATAGGTGATCTATTGTGCAATCGACGTCTCAGTGCTTCTACATCCTCGTGATCGGTGAGATCTCTCCATTTTTCTTATTCTCTTATTGTTTATCCACTCCTGCATGAGTGAAGAAGGTTTGATCCAAGCGAGGTATGCATGTGATCGATCGGTTGTAATGTTCTACTTCATAGTGGATTGTTACTTTGGACGAGGTCCCATGATTTTTTATTTTTACCTCTTTGAGGGTTTTCCACATAAAAATCTCTTGTGTCGTGTGGTTTATGCTTTGATTTATTATATTGCTTTATTATCCCATAATTCTGGTGTATTTGGGAGGCTAGATCCTAAGGTTTTGTGCAACGGCCCCCAACAAAGTGGTATTAGAGAGTTTAGGTTGGTTGAACGGAGTGAGATCGGTTTTGAATTATGAAAGGTGGCTCATCAAGGATGATCATCTCAATGGTTCTAATTGGACCATTTGGAAGGCTAAGATGAAGGACTTGTATTCTCCAATTTAAGGCATATCAACAAAGTCAAATGATATGTCAGATGATGATTGAAAGAAGTTGGACTGGAAAGTGGTGGGGTTTATTAGACCATGACCAGATGATTCCGTATTCCACCATGTGTCTACAGAGACCTCAGCCGTTAGCCTATGGCTAAAACTACAAAGGCTGTATGAGAGGAAGACAGCCGAAAATAAGATTTTTCTGATAAGACAACTTGTGAATCTCAAGTTCAAAGATGGTGGTTCTGTGGCTGAGCACATGAATGAGGTCAGCAATATATTGAATCAGCTCTCCGCTATGAAGATGGTCCTGGACGATGAATTACAGGCTTTACTATTACTTAGCTCATTGCCTGATAGTTGAGAGACATCGGTGGTGTCTCTAAGTAACTCCGCAACAGACGGAAAGGTGTCCATGGAACAGGTAACTAGTTGTCTCTTTAATGAGGAGACAAGGAGGAAGTCTAGGGGTCCACTTAGCAAGAGGCCCTTGTGACACAAGAACGAGGGAAAGGAAAGAACAGAAAGGGCAGGAAGGCCCGAGATAAATCAAGAAGCAAGTTGAGTACCAGGAAGGATATTGAATGCTGGAATTGTAGCAAGAAAGACCACTACAAGCATGAATGTCGTAATAAGAAGAACGACAAGAAAGGAAAAGGAACGGAGAAGGAAGATGAATAATATTCCACTGCAGTCGCTTCAGATGGTGACGTTGTAATTATTCTTTCAGTAGATCATGATGTTTGTCTCACGACTACGAGTCAGGACACCGACTGGGTGATAGACTCGAAAGCCTCGTTTCATGCGACTCTACGAAGAGATTTCTTCACAAGCTACAAGTCAGGTGACTTTGGGACCGTGAAGATGGAAAATTCTACTGTATCTAAGATCGTAGGGGTCGGTGATATTTGTGTGAAGACCGATGTGGGCTGCACATTGGTTCTCAGAAATGTGAGACCTTTGCCTCAACTTGATGTCGATGGGAAGGTTGGATAATGATGGCTACGAAAGTCGTTTTGCTGGCGGGCGCTGGAAGCTCATCAAGGGTTCGTTGATCGTAGCTAGAGGAAAGAAGTGTTGCACCCTTTACAAGGCAAGTGTCAGTGTATGCAAGGGTGGGTTGAACGTAGCAGAAGATTCAGCTATTAACATGTGGCACAGGCGTCTAGGCACATGAGTGAAAAAAGACTTCAGCTACTAGCGAGGAAGTGGCTCCTTCCTGACGTGACAGGTATACCTCTCGAAACCTGTATTAATTGTTTATCAGGGAAACAACATAGAGTTTCATTTGTTAAATTTGTTTCTCATGTTAATAAAATGCATGCATTAGATTTAGTTTATTATGATGTTTGTGGTCCTATAAGGACAAAAACCTTGGGTGGGGCATTGTATTTTGTCACTTTTATAGATGATGCATTAAGGAGGGTTTGGGTTTATGCTTTGAAATCCAAGGACGAGGTCTTTAGTGTGTTTAAATTGTTTCATGCTATGGTCGAGAGAGAGACAGGTAGATCATTGAAGTGCATTCGCATTGACAATGGTGGTGAATACATCAGTGACTTTCATGAGTATTGTAAGTCCCTGGGTATACGGCATGAACAGACGGTTCCCAAGACCCTAGCGTAATGGTGTGGCTGAGCAAATAAATCGCACAATTGTAAAGAGAATCAGATGCATGTTATCCCATGCGAAGTTGCCCAAGATGTTTTGGGGAGAAGCAATGCACACGACAGTATATTTGATTAACAGGTCTCCATCAGCCCCATTGAATGGAGAAGTACCCGAGAAGGTGTGGATTGGACAAGATCTATCGTACAGTCATCTAAGGGTGTTTGGATGCAGGGCATCCATTTACATACTAAAGGACGAAAGGTCCAAGCTCGATATGAAGATCAGACAATGTGTGTTCTTGGGGTACGGTGATGAAAAGTGTGTCTACAGATTATGGTATCCGACCGAGAAGAAGCTCGTCAGGAGCAGAGATATGGTTTTCTTTGAAGACTATGTATCGACGACATTTGTAAGCCAGAAAAGACGCAGCCTAGTTCAGGAGAGCTAGAGGATATGAATCCGATTATTTCTCCCGTGGTGCCTGATGACGGGGGAGTACAGTAAGGTGCAGAGGACGAGGGAGTTCCTACAGAAGATGCGAAGATGGACGGGGGAACAACCCCACCTGATCCACCTGTTGAGCCATACGTGAGGAGGTTATTTAGGGACAGACAACCATCTAAGAGGTACTCGCCGCATGAGTACATTATGCTTACTGATGAGGGAGAGCTAGAAGATTATTTTGAGGCCCTAGCCAATGAGCATAAGGGTGAGTAGTTGAAAGCTATGCAAGAGGAGATGAAATCTTTACATAAGAACCACACCTATGATATGGTGAAATTGCCTAAGGGCAAGAGAGCTCTGAGCAACAAATGGGTGTTCAAAAAGAAGAATGACAGAAGAATTCACAGACGAGGTTCAAGGCCAGACTTGTGGTAAAAGGCTTTGGTCAGAGAAAAGGTATAGACTTCGAGGAGATATTCTCATCAGTGATGAAGATGACATCCATACGGGTGTTGCTTGGGTTGGCGGCTAGCATGGATCTGGAGATAGAGCAGTTAGATGTTAAAACTGCCTTTATCCATGGTGACCTGTAAGAAGAGATCTATATGCACCAATCAGAGAGGTTCAAAGTCAATGGCAAAGAGCATATGGTGTGTAGGCTGGGGAAGAGCTTCTATGGGCTGAAACAAGCTTTAAGGCAATGGTACGAGAAGTTTGACTCGTTCATGTTGAAGCATGGATATGACAGAACGGAGTCGGACCACTGTGTGTTCACGTGCAAGTTCTCAGATGGTGATTTCTTAATTTTGCTGTTATACGTTAATGACATGCTCATTGTTCACACCCCAAGTATAGGGTTGTGATGTAGTAATAAACTTGGTAAGACCGAGGTCGAATTCACGGGGACTGAGACCTGTACGTAATCTAAAAGTAACCAGAACTAGAACTAAAATAAGATGAAATCTAAATTGAATGAATATGAGGGAGTAATGGTGAAAACATTAACGTAAATTTGTAGAAATCAAAGGTGAGACACTAGGGTGCCAAGGATCCACTTGTAGAGATCAGGGAGATCTACGCTTGATTCATGAACTCAACTGGACTTTGAGTCCCATCTCAATCCAGTTGGAAGATATAAACATGAAAATCAACTCCGAACTTCTTTTGATCTAGTTTTCAAAAGATAAGAAGGGCGTAAATTAGAATGGATTCCATCACAAAACTATGCCCATGAGACAAGGTAAACAACATAATTAAACCAATCCACAGCCAATCTGAGTGATGTATGAATGTTAGGAAGAGTTCCATCATCTAACCATGTCCAAGGGGCGATGGTGAACAACAGGGCTTCCTAACTTCACAAAAAAATAATGAAAAAGAAATACACAAAGTCATCGCAGATCTATTGTAATTTCAGTCACAACAAACCATTAAAAACTAGAGGCATTCCTTATAATCAAACTATACTTAAAATCAGTTCATCTAACATAAATCAAGCTGTAGAATCCTTCCCATCACGCTACAAGCTTCACCTCTTAGCCCTAACTAAGAGGTTTAGCCCGACATGATCCGGCTAACTCTCTTAAACAGAAACATAATAAAAACTAAATAAAAGCTCTAACTATCTCTCTCTTGTACAGCCGTCCAAGATTTAGCCGGCTCAAACTCTCTCTTCTCTCTTCTTTTTATAGCAGCAGGAAAATGGTGGAGAAGGTAGGGAATTTCCGCACGCATGATAGGCGGTGCGAGCTGAAGTCGGTGACATGCGTACAGCTGGCTTCTTCTTTCGCAGCAAAACCGCGAAACTGGTGCGTTTGGGTTGATTTTCGGAATGGAAAAATGTCTCAGCTCTGGATTCCTTTCTTAAACACGGTCATTTTTGGCCTGGGCACCGTATGAATGGTTCAGATCGACTGACTGATCAAAGATGGAGGGCCAACATCTTCTGGAAATTCTGAACTTTACGGCCGTGCGTAACCTCACGTACGGCAGTTGCACTGATGCATGGTGGGGCCCACTTTGTTTGATCTTATGGAGAATCAAATCCATCCTGCGAGCTTCTGCATCGGCTCAAGATCACGGGCCCAAGTTTTGCGTGAATCCGTGATTCATATAGGCCGCACCATCACTGGACGTAGCAGTGTATTCCTTGTAGGTGTAAGCTTGGATGCATGCATGGAGACATAAAGACAACCAAAGTCTTGGTAGAAAATCTCTCCCGGATGCATTAGACGGTTCAAATCAACAGTTTGATTGGCCATGGTGGGCCACAACGCATCACCGCATGCTCTGTTCTTGCATAAACAGAGGTGCGTCTTTCTTTCCAAATTGTAGTTGGTCAACATGTTTGTTGACCGACTTCACTAATTCGATGCACGATGGTTGTGCACCGACTGTGCACTCACAACTATGAATGGGGTCCACCTTGATGTAAGTACGAAATCCAAGCCCTCCATAAGCTCTTTCAACTAATTTGAGGAGTCGACCCCAAGTTTGAAGCTTATCCAAATCTCAGGTGAGCCCAAAATCAATGGTTTATGGGATGATCTGTTCGTTGGGAGACTTCCATAGGGATCCAATGACTGAAATTCGACGTGTACGGTTAATTTATGGTTCTCAGGTCAGATATAAAATTTCAAGCCGAACAGATGGTGGGAACCCTGTGATCTTGCATTCTGGATGAATTTCGAGCCTCTTTAGCGTGAATTACTGGATGTTCTCGAATCTCGGGCGTATAAATTCTTGATCTCGGTCCCCCCAGAGTTCGTCCCTTGCCTTGGTGAATTCTAAGCGTTAAATCCATACTTTTAGTACCCTTTTGTAGTCCAAGCTCCTAAATACACCTTGCATCACAAACACGATTAAAGCAGGGCGTTAAATGGTATCATGCTCATAAAATCAGGAAATAATTGGGGTTTGATATGCAATATTTGACCCTCAACACAACTCCCAACTAGCATTTTGCTAATCCTGAGCAAAGTTTACGAAAAATAAATTGAGAATTGCAGGACAATTTCTAAGAACTCAAGTGATTTTCGAAAACAATCCAGATACTAGAAGTTTAAGATTCATGAATGTTGGGCATTACATTTACCTATACTCAAGCGCACAGTAGACTTTATAATCAGGATCAAAGTATTAATTCGTCAATTAGAAAATTTCTAAACATTAAGATCCATGAGTGTATAGTATAATCTCTTCTTAACAACTTTAAGATTTACTTCTCTATTTCTTGATATCATTGGTAACCAATAAGAGGATTCATGACAACCAAAACCTGAACCAAAACCTGCCTCATAAATTCCAACTTTTGATTTTTCTCTTAAAAGTAATGCTAAGGAGGGGAATTAAATCCTCACCTATAGGGAGCAAACCTATGGTAAAGACCATTCGCCTAGCCCTTTCCGACTGTCAACTGTGGGGAATTGAATCTTCACCTATAGGGAGCAACCTATGGTGAAGACCATTCGCCCAACCCTGAGTATTTTCTTTTTCTTCAATTCTTCTTTTTCTTTATCTACTGATCATGATAGGCAAATTGTCCAGGCTGCTTCCTTTCAAGCTTAGTGATTACCAGGTTAATCCTTCAATATTGAACTGAAACCTCAATGTGTAAGCGAGATGTGACATGTGAAATCATGACTCAATTAATGTTTAAAACTTCTAATCATGGATTAATAATTCGAACTCAACTGTGAAATCTATCAGATAACTAAGTTCAAGAAACGTAAATCTACAACACTCCGTATCTTATAATTATAAATCAATGAAAAATCACTTCGAATTCACAAGAATTTTCAGAAAAATTTTAAAAAATTTTCACAAATTTTTTTTTTTGCTCAAGACCGAGAAAACACTGATTAGGTGACCTAATCGCCCACTTCCAACCTAAAATCTACATTGTCCTCAATGTAAAAGAAGTAAGCATGCAATGCACATAAGACAACGAAAGTAAAAGAAGAGTGATGGAAAGATAATACCTGGAAGAAAGAATTAAGAGGCTTTTCCACAAAGATCTCAGCATGAAAGCAAGTTAGCACAAGAGAGAAACCAACAAAAGCAAACTAACATAATAGTATAAAACCGACTAACCTAAAACAGTATAAAGCAAACTACCCTAGTCCTATGAAAGTAGTAAGTTCTAATCCTCAACTGTGGAAGCACGAAAAATCTGCTCAATCATGCATCCAGGTTCTTCTGTCGGCCAGTATCTTGGTAAATTTTTCAGAAGGTTTTTCAACAAGATCATTCAAAAGCCCGTTGTGCAGTAGGCTTGGATGCCATGGAGAATGAATGTCCAGAGAAATTGAGGAACCTCAGCATAAAGTTTTCTTTTAATCGTCTGAAGTATCCAAAGTACATACGATTCACCTATGACAGAAAATTTCGGAGTTAGTACACCATGATGAATCAGAGACTACAAGTAGAATAAATTTAAAATTTTTTGTAGTAGGTGGTGTAGTCTCAACACACGCCAAAGTTTCACTCTTTAGTTCAATTTTCAGCTCTTCCCCTTTTAATGGTAAACATTCAGGATCTGGGGGAGGAGGTACTTCGGAATAAGGGTTTGCTCGGTCCGTGACAACCACCGAGGTATTGTCTTGCGAGGCATCCACCATTTCTTGTATTATGGGATCGTTTGAATCTGCAAAGTGTACCAAGCAATCATCCAAAGAGTCGGAACATTCAGTTGAAAGAAGTTCATTCATCCTATCGAGATCTGTGATGATATGTCCAATAACTCCTTTATCTTCTTCGAGAGTATAAATGAGCATACTCTCTTATTTGTTCTCAAGGTGGGGTGAAATCACCACTGAGTATGTCTCTTATTGACCTAAATAGGCATATTCCAAATCAGAGGGTAAAGGTTTTAGGTCAAGCTTCGGTGCTTTGAGGTTAGACGGTAGAGACACTGCATCGGTTTGGGGCAACTCTTTAAATTGTGGCCTCCACCGGTTAACTTCAAATACCGACTCAGTATCAAGCATGACACCCATCTCCCTAATCATGTCATCATTAAAATTATGGGAGTGGACCAGACACATCTCTAGAGGGTCAGAGGTGTCCTATCTTCCATGAAAGAGTCAATCATGTTAATGTCGTGAAAATCGTCATCATCCTCTAACCGTTTGCCTGTATTGAAAAATATGTTTGATTCCAATGTCATATTCTCGAAAGACATAGTCATGACAACATTCTTGCAATTGATAATTGCGTTTGAAGTGGCAAGGAATGGACAACCAAGAATGACGGGAATCTGAGTGCTCATGTTACTGATGGTTTCGGTATCCAGGATGATAAAATCTACAGGGTAGTAAAATCTATCGACCTGGACCAACGCATCCTCAATTATCCCTCTTGGTACACAAACAGAGCGATCAACAAGTTGTAGTGTGGTTAGGGTGGTTTTAATTCACCCAAACCTAACTGTTTGTATACCAAGTAGGAAATCAGATTGACACTCGCTCCTAAGTTAAGAAGTGCGTGATCAATTCGATAGTCCCCGATTACACATGATATGGTTGGGCTACCGGGATCTTTGAATTTCTGTGGCACATCTTGCTTTAGGATGACACTCACTTTCTCAGTTAAGAAGATTTTCTTTTGAATATTCTGCTGTCTTTTGGTCGTGCACAAGTCCTTTAGAAATTTGGAATATGAAGGTATTTGTTTTACGGCATCAAATAGAGGAATGTTGACCTTCACTTGTTTCAACACCTCTAGAATATCCTGAGAGTTAGAGAGAGGTTTTGGTGCAATCAACCGTTGGGGAATGAAACAATCGGTTTCCCTTGAGGTTTCGGTTCTAATTCATGTGGAGCAATACTAGGTCTATCATCGTTGTCCTCTTCTAGATCCTTAGGATTTTTAGCCCTAACCGGAATGGTTTTGTCAATGATCTTCCCACTCCTAAGAGTGGTGATTTATTTAGCTTGTTCCATCTGATTTGAAGAGTAAGGGTCACTTATTTCATATTGCGGTTTGAGATTGGGAAGAGTTTGAGCAGGAAGCATCCCCTTTCCCACAATTGCTAATTGTGACTCCATCCTTTAGACAGATGACACAAGCGTTCCAATTGCTTATCTGATTTCCTAGATTGCTTGTGCCGTATTCTGATTAAGTAGCTCTTGGTCTTGAATGTGTTTTAGAACCGGATCCTCTTGAGGTTTCACTTGATTTGGGATTTGATTAAAAAAAACCTTGAGGAGTAGTAGTTTGTTCATTCCTCCAACTGAAGTTTGTATGATTTCTCTAGCTAGAATTGTATGTGTTCGAGGTGGGTCCATTGAAAGGCCTTTAGTAATTATTTACAGCATTGGATTGCACAGTCAGTACCTCTTGAAAAGCAGATATGGTTGGACAATTTTAAGTTGTGTGACTGTTACAACCACAAATACCGGAAACAACTTCCTTACCCTTGTCCTTCCTTGATTCCATGGCCTTGAATTTCTTTATAAGATTAGTCACTTTAGAATTGAGATCATCATCTCTTTTAGAAGGTATACTTCGCCCATTTCCTTTGATTGAGTGGGCCTAGAAGTGGTATTTGATTTTGGGTATGTGTCCCATGCTTGTGTGTTTTCAGCAAGTCTATCCAAGTAATCCCACATATCATCGACATTTTTATTCATAAATTCTCCATTGCACATTGTCTCGACCAATTGGCGCATGGAAGATGTCAGTCCATCATAGAAAAAGTGCGTAATGGTCCACGTTTCAAATCCGTGTTGTGGGCATGAGCTGGCAAGATCCTTGAACCGCTCCCAACATTGGAAGAATGTTCATCATCCTTTTGGGCGAAGTTCATGATTGACTTTCTAAGGGTGTTCGTTTTGTGATATGAAAAAAATTCTTTATGAACTCCCTTGTCATGTCATTCCATGTGCCAATAGATCGGGGATGTAGTGAATGTAACCACGTCTTAGCTTTCTCTTTCAAAGAAAATGGAAAGAGTTTCAGCCTGACCTTGTCCTCAGATACGTTAGGAAAGTATAAAGTGGCTATGATTTCATCAAACTCTTTCAAGTGTAAATCATGCATGAAGACATATTCACCCCCGCCTGTTGTAAATAATCTCGTAACGTACGAGGTGGGGGTGCTTGATTCACCTCATTCTCATCCTGGATGTCCTCCACCCTAGGTGGAGGTAGTGCTTGAGGTTGATTTGTAGCCATAACCTCAATTCAAATTCTAAATTTAGACCTAAAAGAGAGAAATGAAATAAAAATCTAGAAAGAAAGAGAGGATTTGGAAAGAAGTTACCAGATCGGAGTCCCTAAGTTAAAAACCTGCAAAACAAACTAAAACAAGTTAGTTTCTAAAAATAGAAAGTTTCTAAAATTAGAAAAAGTTTCTAAAAAGGGAAATCACTAACCTAGATTCTAAAAGTAAAAGAAGAAAGTCTCTAAAAATAAAATAAAGGAAAGGAAAGATGGAATAAATTAGGAAAATTTCTAGAACAAAACCTAATCTAGAATTAGAGGGTTAGAAAAACTAGAAAATCAGAAAGATATTATCAATTTAGAAAGTATATATCAAAATCCTACAAAACAGGAAAAATAGGTTAGTTTCTAAAAATCAGGAAAACCTAAACCTAAAATCTAAGGTTAGAAAAATCATAATCTCAAACTAATCCCAAAATTAATTAATTTCAGAAAACGTAACCGTCAGTCCTCTGCAACGACGCCAAAAACTTGTTCACACCCTAAGTATAGGGTTGTGATTTAGTAATAAACTCGGTAAGACCGAGGTCGAATCCACAGGGACTGAATCATGAGAAAAGACATCAAGAAGATTGACAGGCTAAAACCGGAGTTGAGCAAGTCGTTTGCGATGAAAGACTTGGGCCCAGCTAAGCAGAACCTAGGAATGGAGATAACCCGTGACAGAAGCGGCAGGAAGCTTTGGTTGTCACAAGAGCGGTATATTGAGAAAGTCCTAGAGCGGTTCAATATGAATGCAGCGAAGCCGGTTAGTACTCCACTGGATGGTCACTTCAGATTGAGCGACAGGCAGTGTTCCAAGACGAAGGCAGAGGTGGATGAGATGCAGAAGATACCCTATGCGTCAGCAGTAGGAAGTTTGATGTATGCTATGGTGTATACGCGCCCAGACATAACATATGCGGTTGGTGTTGTCAGCCGGTATCTTGCCAATCCTAGCAAAGAATATTGGGCAGCGGTGAAATAAATACTGCGGTATCTAAGAGCCTCATCCAGGTTGAGCCTATGCTATGGTGACGAAAAACCTGTGTTAGAGGGCTACACAGATGCAGATATGGTAGGTGACATAGACTCCAGGAAGTATACATCGGGGTTCATGTTCACGTTTGCAGGGGGAGCGGTCTCTTGGTAGAGCAAGCTACAGAAGGTCGTAACATTGTTGACGATAGAGGCCGAGTATATTGCGGTCACAGAGGCATGTAAAGAGATGCTTTGAATGAAAAGGTTCCTACAAGAACTTAGCCTGAAGCAGGAGCAACACGTGGTCTATTGCGATAGTCAAAGTGCTATACACTTAAGCAAGAATCCAAGTTAACACTCGAAGTCGAAGCACATAGAGATTCGATATCACTGGATCAGGGATACTTTGGAACAAAAGGTGTTACAACTTGAGAAGGTCCACACGGACGATAATGGGTCAGACATGATGACCAAGGCTTTGCTCAAGGCTTTGGTCAAGGGCAAGTTTGAGGTTTGTAGAAACCGGGCTGGCTTGAAGAAGGTGGATTCCTCCTAAGTCGAAAAGGGAGAGATTTGATGAGGATTTTCTCCTCATGGCTCGACCGGTCGAGTGCCCTACTAGACCGGTCGAGGGTGGTGCTCGACCAGTCGAGTGACGCTCGACTCAAAGTCCAGCGAGCTTTTGGTTTCGGAACTCCAAGGTGCTCGACCAGTCGAGGGAGGTGCTCGACCGGTCGAGGACTCTGCTCGACCAGTCAAGGTTACGCGGATTCATGTCCAGATTTTGTGCGGACTGTATAAATTTGAGGCGGTTTTTGCCAAGGTGCGGAAGGAAGTTTCCTAAACTATAAATAGGGGTCCCTAGGGCTTTTCTAGGGTATTGAGAAGGCTTTCTAAATCTATTGTGCTAAAGGTTTTGATGGCCAAGGTGAGAAAGAGAGAGGAGAGAGAGAGAGAGAGAGAGAGAGAGAGAGAGGGAGCTTGTGGAAGGGAGGGTTATGCTCGTAGAGGTGATCTATTATGCAATCGATGTCTCAGTGCTTATACGTCCTCGTGATCGGTGAGATCTCTCCGTTTTTCTTATTCTCTTATTGTTTATCCACTCCTGCGTGAGTGAAGAAGGTTTGATCCAAGCGAGGTGTGCTTGTGATCGGTTGTAACGTTCTACTTCATAGTAGATTGTTGCTCTGGATGAGGTCCCATGGTTTTTACCTCTTTGAGAGTTTTCTACATAAAAATCTCGTGTTGTGTGGTTTATGCTTTGATTTATTTCATTGCTTTATTATCCCATAATTCTGGTGTATTTAGGAGAGTAGATCCTAAGGTTTTGTGCAACGGCCCCCAACACTACACAATACACATACGAACTAACATAGAACTAAAACGTCAAGGAAAGCTTGAAGGGTGGATTCCTTACCTTATTGTGGTTAGGGTTTCTAGATTTTGAGTGCTCCATCCCATGGTACACTTTAATTGTTGTGGCTTCTACGATAGCAAATTGAGAGAAGTGGGGGAAACTAAACCCTAACACTAAAATCCAATGTTAGAATTAAGATTAATCTAATTTAAACTCAAATTGAAAACTTGTAGGGTATTTCTACTTACCTAATCTCTTGAGTCGACTCGACTCAATGACTCGACTCCGAATTTGGGCCCCGAATGTAAGATCCAATGCAACTATGCCCCAACATGGCCCATGCATGTGGATGGGTGCACAAAAAACTAGTCAAGACCTCCAAGACCTTACATGCACAAAGATGTCGGGTTAGGATTCTGAGACTTGATCGAATAAGGAAGATTATTTGCTTAACGAGCATCGATTTGCTAGAATCTATCAAAAAAACATGCAAGTGTGGGCACAAGGCCGACTTACCTAGCTAGACGAGACGCTAACAAGCCAGAAATGCTCAGGGCAGCTTACACATCCTATACTCGGCATATATCGGTGGAAATGGCCTAATAATCGTGCATGTAACCGACGAATTCAAATCGGTGGCCCCCACTACTCAACTTCTTCTCTCTCTAACCCACAACTCGATTTGGACACCACTAGACCCAATGGGACTTGGCCCCTGACGATGCGGAGTGACAATTCGCTCCCTCTCCTACCTTCTCTCTCTTTCTCTCTCTCCCTCTCTCTATTTCTCAGGGTTGGGATAGCTCAAAATAGGTTTAAAGGAGAAAATAATGAAAAATTGGCTTTTATAGCCCAAAAATTTGGTTCGATGATTCGCGGGTACACAACCCGTTGTGGATTAATGGTCGGACAGATGCACGCTGTCGGTCAGACCAAAGGGAACAGACGGGCGATGCCGGTTGGACCGACAGAGCACAAATTCTTCAGGTTTTCACCTTTTCATGGTCAATCGAACCGACAGGTTTGTAGGTTGATTCGACCGAACACTATCTCATCTCATACATTAGATTTTTCACTATTTCAGGGTCTAGGGTCTAATAATTTGAACTCTATAGGTTAACTCATGGATTGGACATTCAACCTAGTGTGGTTTCGCATAGACTCCATCTTATCAACAATTGGGGTTCAATGGACTGATGATCCAATGATTCGGGACTCAAAATGGTCATGGTAAGGTTTGATTGTTAATGTACCATGTTTAATTGAATTGTGGGTTCTCCATATCGGGGTTCACTTATAATTTTTAAGTTTTCGAGTTTTCACATGTATGTGCATGTGTGCTCGCAAAATTTAGTTGATTTTTCTAATTATGATAAAGCCCAAGGACATCCAATACCCAAGTATTAAAAAACCAGGTGTTATGGTTTTAAACAGAAATGTGACAGTGGACACAAATTGCATAGGAAACCCTACACTATAGAGCTACCTAGTGCAAGGGCCGTGGGGCTCATGTGATATATGTGTTTTATTAGGTTTTCCATCCATTTTTTTTTTTTCAAATTATTTTAATGCATCGATACAAAATTATATCCAAACCTCAATGGACCATTACTAAAGAAATAGTGGGATTGAACACCTACCATTGGAAACTTCTTTACTGCCAAAAAGCTTTGGATCAACCCGACACTGTGTTTTCCCTTCATCTAGGCTTACATGACCTTATGAATAGGTTGGATGAAAAATAAATACCACTATGAGCCCTTGGAAGTTTTCAGCCGTGGATGTCATTATCCCTACTGTTTCGTGTGGTGTGGTCCACTTGAGCTTTGGATATGCTTCAATTTGGGGCTCATGTCTTAAAATGAGTTGGAAAAACGGATGAATGGTGTGGATAAAACACATAGATCATGATGAGCCTGATAGGGTCCTTCCAACAAGTAGTTCCTTGGTGTTGGGTTCACCATGCAATCCACAGTCCAGCATAGCCATCTCTCAGGCCGGCGGAAATCTACTTTTCCATCGGTTATGAGGGAAAAATCAAGTGGGCCACACAATAAGAAGCAATGGGATGAAACGTCTACGGTTGAAACATTCAAGGGTACTACAGAATTTTTGGATGAGGTTAATATTTTTATATTTTCAATTCATCCCAAGGGGAATGAACTTATGAACGTTTGGATGTCATATAAACCTCACGGTGGGCCACGGGAAAGTTTCAATGGTGGGCATTTCCCTCCCCATATCTTTTCTATTATATAACCCACTAGAATTTTGGATCTACTTTATTTTCGGGATCATATTCTAACATGAGCCAGAAAAATGAGTGGATGGGATGGATTTTTCATAAATATCATGGAAGCCCCACCTCCCTTTCAACCGCAGGAACTTCTCGTGGATGGGTCACGGGCAATCTGCAGGTAATCAGTATCCTCTCTCAACAGCACACGTGGCAGAGGCAGTCTGCGTCCTCTCTCTGCAACACCGTGGCAGAGTAATGTATGGACATGGATTGCGTCCTGTCCCTCCAAGACCAACTCGGTCTAGGCACGGGTTCTGTGGGGCCCACCGTAATATATGTGTTTTATACGGATGTCCATCCATTTTGCCAGATCATTTAAGGCATGAGCCCAAAAATAACGCAGATCCAAGGCTCATGTGGACCACACTATGGGAAGCAACTGTCATAATGACGTCCACCATCGAAACTTTCTTAGGGCCCGCTGTGATATTTATTTGCCATGACAGGAAAACGCAAATAACAGCTTGATCAAAACTACTGTACAGAGCAATCTCCACTCTGGTTGGTCCACTTGAGCCTTGAATCTACCTTATTTTTGGCTTAAAGATTAAAATGATTTAATAAAGTAAATGGACAACATGGATAAGTGAACCCCACATCCTTATTGACGCAGGGATGAACGTGATGAGGTCGAGCATCGTCTCCCTCAAGAGGATAATTGTTCCGAATCTACGGAACTTCTCTGGACTCCTTACAAAGGCTTCTCGAATCCATGAGAAAGAAAGCAAGAAAAATAGAAAATAAATTTTAAAAAATTCGAAATTGATTAATGAATGAAATAAATGAATTCACACCCTTTAAATAGAGATACCAAGCAATGATAGAGAAATCAGAAACAAACTACAACTAAAACTCTTAGAATTCGCAACTTATTATAAATAGTAAACTTACTATTTATAGACGGTCTGAAGTCTACTAGTGCGCAAGGTTTTCGGCCAAAAATAGTAAGTGTCCTATTTGGCTTCACCAAGCTGTTCTCTTAATTTTTCTAAGCTCTTTTAGCGTTGGGCGCAACTCCTAAAACCCAACGGATGAAGAGTTATAATCAAACTAAAACTTATTATTTATAGTAAAAATGAAATTAAACATGAAATTCGGCCGTCGATATGATGGAATCTTGCAAATTTGGTTTGGGCAACCCGGCATAGCCGGGTTGATTGGCTAAAGTATCTCATCCTACCTCAAAATCATATATTGCACGTCGAGTAACTCATTCTGGTTTGTGAAATATGCCTATTTTAAGGTTCTAACGATCTTGATGACTTCTGCTTCTGATCACGCCTTCTCTGATCTATCTTGGACATGAAAGTATTCGCGACCCGCTCTACATCACTTATCCTGTCATGGATGGAGTGACATCAGCGTGATTACACTATTTAGACCATCCTATTCATTTAATTTATTGCTATCAAAGTAGACGGAGGAAAAAACAATAAATAGCCAAGTATTCAATGAGATAAACGGTAGGAAAAGTAACGGATTGGAATTGTAGCATCATTTCTTAAAAGTTAGGCCACCTTGTGACCAGATGGATGCATCACCTTGTCACGTCCCTGCATGAAGAGATGGTTGTACGATATTCTGTTTCTCACAGCTCTGCCATCTTTTCTCCTGTACGGGGATTGTAAATCACAAAGTTAGGTGGGCCATATGGGAAGGTTCCATACGTAGGTGTTTCCCTCACTTTTTTTTTTTTTTTTTCCTATCATGCCGCCCACTTGAGTTTTGAATCTACGTTATTTTTGAATCATGTCCTAACTCGAACTAAAAATACGGATGAATGAGATGAATTGATAGATAGAGGGATATTATGGTGATGACACTGATTAGACAATCCTGTTCAATTAATCTATAAGTATCAAATTAAAAGCGTAAGATAACGGACTGATGTAATAAAGAAAATCAAACAAATAGAAAATGGACATTTTGCCTACTACACAGATGAGCCCTAGTTGAAAACACTGATTCTTAAAAGGATAACGGCATTAATAATATTTTCACCTCAAAATTAGAAAAGAGTTTCTTGTGTAATCCTAATTTAGCGTCATAAATAATATTTATACTTGGTGTATAAAAATACCTAAAATGCTCTATTTTGGTTGGATCAATCCCGTACCATTTGGGGTTGAAAGTGCTTTTCCCCAACCTCTTGTTAGTGCAAAGGCACCCCGAACCTATCCCAAGGCTTTAATTATAACTTTCCCTACACCATTTTACATAATACAAAAAATATATTGTAACGAAAAGTAGGAAACGTAAACAATTAAAGGCCCAATATGCAGTGATATATACTATAGGAAAGGTATTGGATGTAATGTTGGTATATGGAGTTTGGAAAACTATTTAAACAAAATAAATTTAAATTGAGAATAAGAGAAAGCTTATCGGTTTATACAAGTCGATGCATGACGTGAGTCACTCGGCTTAAAATCAAATTTGCTCTCCTTGGACAGCGTCCTAATGCAACAGGTTTCTAGAGCAATCGACCTTACAACAACTATGATCCGGTCTCAGTGGTGCACTCACTGTATATGGGCTCGAATCACTTGTAGTCTTAACCCGAATTAGAAAATACTTCAACTATATTTTTAACGTAAAACAAACTTTTTATTACACACTAAAACAGATGAGAACAAGTCTATTTATGCACTTTGTGAAGACACCCTTTAAGGGTATGGAGACACTCTTTGAAAAAAGGGTTGTGACTACTAGGTTTAAACCCAATTGGTGTGACTATTAGGCTTAAAAAGACACAACTTTTCAAAACAAAATATGAAAGGATACAACCTTTCAGACTTAAGTGAAAGGACACATTCGTAGGGCACATGTGCACCTATGGGACCATGGCCCGTCCTAACGGATATTTTGAAACACTAAATTATTTTAAAATAATTTAAAATACAACATGGAGTTGTAGCATCAGTTCTTAAAACTTAATAAATCACTCATGCTAGTGCATGGGTGGACCCTATGGAAACATTGCCCTGCCACATGTCTTGTGTGTAGGGCTATCAATGGGTCGGGCTGGCCTGATGGGCTTTCGAGCTCGGCTCGAGATGGGCCAGGCTTGGGGTGGAGTATCAAGCTCGAGGGTCAAGTTTTGGCTTTAAACTCCTGCCCCTTTATCAAAGGGGCTGGGCTTGGACTTAGGTGTTTGAAAGCCCGTTAGCCTAGTTCGAGCCCAATATCCCTTTCAAGATTTAAAAAAAAAAAAGTTCTCCCTCTTGCTATTTTTTTTTATAAAAAAAACGTCCCTCTTATTGAAATTCGAAAATTCTAATCTCTTTCCTTTTTCTAAAATGGGGAAGAAGGGTTGAGTTCAAGCAAATTAAGGCTGAAATGGGAAGAAGAAGGGCATATCTGAAGTCGATTGAAGCTTCATGATGGCAAAGTACTCGAATGACATCCATGGAGGTTCTACTAGTAAATGCTTGGTCATTCTTTTGTAAGACCTCGTTGTCCATCTTGTCAGAGGAGATCACCGACATTGTTATATAGCTTGTCTCGTCAATTTAATCAGACAAGACGCCATATGTGTGATTGAGGGCCTGTATTCGGATTATGATGCGCGAATGTGACAGTCTACTTGACTCGAAAGTTTGATTGAATTGATGGTGTTCCCCACATCAATATGGACAGATTGGAGACTGGGCATAGGATCTAGTAACCCTCTTAACCACTGGTTTGCGCTTTGTTCATTAGATTTGTAAATGGCGGGAGTTAGCCCTTTCGAATGAATTATTTGTGCATTGTGACAATAGACGTGTGTCTACAAACCTTAGGACTTGTTCTTTTAGCGCGATTTGCTATCATAGTTCAATAGTAAAAATAGAGAAAGAAGATATATGCCTAAAGTGTTATTCTATTAATGTTTTCTACAATAATGATACATTCACAATCATCTTGGGGGATGACGATCTGTTTGTTGCTTAATAGGGACTGAGCTTCGTAGTGGAATAGTTGTGATGTGCGGGATGGACGTCTGTTTGCCACTTGATTGGAATTAGGCATCATGGAGAGACGGTCGATAGAGGGTGAATCTTTGACAATCTGTTTGTTGCTCAGTTAGAATCGGGTTCCGTGGCAAGATGGCTAGTGAAGTGATAATATGTCTGTGGTCTTAGTCAAAATCAAGCACATGGCGAGACAGTTGTGATATAACTATATATTCGTTTGTCATCTGGTGTGGACTAAATTTCGTAGTGAGATGACCAACAAAATCACCAAGCACATAGCAGGAAAGCCCCATAGCTTTCCGTTTGAAATTGAGTAGCAATGAGATTGAAACTAAACTAAAATAAAAAGATAAATGTCAATGGTGGACAAATAAATAAGAGTCGTTTGATTGTATTAGCATGAGGCCTGGAACTCTTCGAGGAATGATGTTTATATAGGCTTCTAAGGAGGCAGTAGCCTTGTGTAGTCTTCGATATCATGAAGGATTTGGACGATCGACTGTAAAAATCTCTTTGATTCTTCCACATCAGCATAGCTTATTGAGTATGATCATGTGTACAAGAAACATGTCTCGTGCGCGTCGGCTGAAGTCCTCACATCCCTGGACTCTCATATTAAAAAGTTGCGAGTCTTAGGTCACTTGCCTTTGGCATATGTAGAGAGTTGCTTTTGACAAGGCTCTTGATTAATCACAAGGAATATGATATGTATCTCTTTCAATTGAAGCCTAAGAGTGAAGGAAATGAGTTGTGTACACTAGGACTTCTAAAATATATAAAATCATAATTTTTTTTACAAAGGTTCGAGTGCCACTTTTTTAGAAGAAAAAAAATCCAACGGACACATAATGGCTAACTGTCGATTCAATTGATAGTTCAAAGAATTTTCCACTTTGCTCGCTCGACAGTTTTGGCCATTCTCGATTGGACCATCGATTCGATTGATATGACATATCAATTCGATCAACTTGAATGGATTGACCGTCGATTGGATTGACAATCTTCAAAACTTATAACTGAATATGGTTTCTGGTTTTCAGTAGATCTGAGCTTCTATGAGTCTAGCTAAACATGTTCATAATTTTAAGACTAAGGCTTGGGATGATCAAACATTAATTTTTCTATGGGAGAATGAATCATCTAGAAGTATGTTGTTTTTGAACTAAGTTGTCTTTAAGGCTAGGTTAACCAAGGCACTTCAATTTACCTATATATCTAAGTCTTGATGCTGCAAGTCTTCAAGTATTCGGTCTTGCAATGTCTTCTAATGAAGGGTCAACCGACTTAAGACACACTAGCACATGTTATTAACAAATTAGAAAACTAACAATCTCACCCTATGTCAATTACGTAACAAAACCTGAACTAGATCCTGTTACGGCGCATAACCAATGACAAACCAACACAACTCAAAAATTACGTTTCAAAATCACAAAGATTTACAACGTAAATACGGAACATGATATGAACACATAACTATGCTCTCCATGAAGTGCTCCCCCTAAGTCTATCAAATCCACCAAATAAAAAAGCATAATTCAAAATGTATTGATGGGATATCTTGATCTCCTCCCCTTTATTGTGACCCTTTGATGTTTTTTCTTCATGGCTGTTAATTTGTAAGCCACTAATCCAAGAGCTAAATCCATCCCATATTATATATAGAGTTTTAGACACCACCCATCCACAGTGCTTTCCTTCAAATCAATAGCCTTCAGGATCGAACAGTTGGCCCCACATGTACAAAAAGGCCAATCAGAACGTCATTCACATCCTGATGCACCAGCACCTTGTACATCTCGTTGCAAAATGAGCACAAGGTCCCGGGGCTCAAGCTGTCAACGAGCTGTAATAAATATCGCATTTAGGCCGAGCCCACCACAATTAGTAGACGTGCCCCGAACTGGGACCACAGCCAGCATTATTGGCGTTGATGGGTCAGCCCAGGCCACGACATGGGAAGCTTGGCTCATCTTATTATTATTTTCACGTGTCTGTACATGTAGACATTATATGATGAGCTGCTTGCCTTTGGCCGTTCATGGTGGGCCCCAATAGTACCATGCATACGTGGCACACATGTAGTATGACTAGGATTATTCAAGACGTGGGGCCAGTCCTGATCAGTCACGTCTCGAAGAATCCATACGTACCTGGTCGGTGGCTGGAAGTGGTGCACAGAAGCCGGATCCTATGCACCATTTGTAGAATGAGGTTGTTCAACTCCTGCACAGGACGTAATATTTTCATGATATCTAATCCGTCCGAAAGGTTAGCCCCACTATAAAATTGAGATTCCTAAAAAATGAGGTTGATCTAACGATCATATTGGCCTCCACATGAATCTAAGGTCCATTCCGATGTAATGCCCTGTTTCTAAATTTGTAGAATAAGTATACTGCGGTTGGCCCACTTTCTAAATTTGTAGAATAAGTATATTCTACAAACGTGGTAGAGGATCGGACATGACGGCCCACTTTCACGTGCACATTCGAACAAACGCAGCTGTCCAAACACGGGCGATTCTGTATCAACTGCAGGGCCCACATTTCCAACAAACAGAGCTATCAACGATTGCTAAAATGAAAGATACAGGTGGGCCACACTTATGGAACTCTATATGTGGAGACAAATTGTCCAAGAGGATTGATCGTATGCAACTCGTTCTGCCAGTTGCAATATCTTGTCGTAAAGCTCTCGCTTACTAGATGCATGGTGGTCCAACCATGGATCCAATTGTCCACTTGAAGGGGTTCTATCTCGAACTTTCCAAGGCCCAAAACTCTTCCTCACCACTTGATCTCAACCGTTCAATAAATGATTTCTTTGGTCGCCGACCATTGAATGCTTATATATATTCTTGTCTATTTGTAAGTTGTTGATGAGACACGATCTTTCAATCGGAGCCATGGATGATCTAAGGTGGGGCCTACTAGTAGTTTGATTAACTTTGGATATGGACGGTCCATATGTCATTGGATTAATTACAGTAGGGGCTCAATCTTGAAGCTCTCCACCTATCGAGGATTTCAACGAAGTGGTCCACCTACTTCGCTATCATGGATTTGCACGGCTGGTTAAACTATCCAAATCACACTCTTTATTTTGTGGGTGAGATTCGGGTTGTATGTGTTGTTGGGGGAAAAATATGACAAGTCGATAACTCGGCTTATGGAATGGACCAATTTTACCGACATGGCCCGGACTCACTAGGCGCAGAGCCTGACTGAGGCCCACATGTCCCGAGCCAAGAGGCGAGGCCTTCAAGGAGGCCGATACAGCCTCGAGGACACTTAAGGAACCCCTCCAAGGGCACATAATGCCGACCCAATGCATAGGTTGGCCAAGCATAGGCCGATCAGACCTTGGCCCAACCCTAGTCTAGTCTACCCGCTAGGTCGGCCATGGGTTAGCCATCTTCAGCCGACCGCAGTTTGATCGGTGATCAAATTGATTAGCGTAACTCAACATTATATCTCATTCAGAGCTTAGCCAAGGAGTCGGTTCGATATCAAAGATCTGTTTTCCGAGATCCTCAGAAGATAACTTCCGATTCCGAAAATCTAGGATATCGAAGATCTCGGGATTGGCTTAGATAAGGATCAATCTTCTACAAACTAGGAAAGAATCCCAGAACTACGGGATCACATCTCTCCTATAAATTGGAGACACCTAAAGGTGAAAGGTACACACACAATCTCACCCCTAAGTTCTTATCAAATTACTAGACCCAGATTCTAGGCCTGACTTTGACATCGGAGGGTCCCCTGCATAAGTCAAGGTTTCCTTTATCCTCTTCCTGTGCATGTGTTCGGGTACCAAAAAGGGGGTGAGCCGGAAACTGCATCAACAGTTTGGCATCATCTGTGGGAATCGACATTGTAAGTCGTTTTCACTCTACGAAGAACACTACAGAATCTGCCATGGCGAGAGGAAAAAAGAAAGTCCAAACCCCTCCCGAGGTGGTCCCGATCGCGACCCTGCCGGCGACCGATCACGCCCCACAATCCATGGATCAGCCAGAGTGGCAGGAGAGTTGCCAAGGCTCCCCAGCCCACCAGGCGACTTCTGGTTCGACCAGGCGTACTCAACGGAACTGTGGGAATGGCCGGTGTGATGCTTGGGAAAGAGACATTAGGTCCAACCTGGATTACATGAGGCAGATGCTATAACAAATGCAGTCTCAACAAGTGCAGGAACTTAACCAGAGGGAAGGAAGGTCAAGTGACGCCCGCCAGTTCACTAACCCACAACCTTCTGCCCCACGAGCAGCTCCTTAGGCAAGCCAACATCAGGATCCGACTGAGCCGGCTCCGACTCATGTTTCGGGGATTGTCCCTTTGCCTGCTTCCGACCTTCGACATGAAATAGATCGGAGGAGATGCAACCGACCCCCGACCGAAGGAACTGCGGATAACGAAGAGCCGTGGAAGATCGAAATTCGAAACCTGCAGAGACAAATTGCGAATATGAAGCAAAATCATTTAATGAACCCTTCTGGAAGGGAGAAGACAATCCCAGTTCATAACTGACATAATGTAGGCTAGACTACCAGACAGGTTTCGCCTGCCGCAGATCACGCTCTACACTGGGAAGGTCGACCCAACTGAGCATGTAGAATCCTTTTGGACCTATATGGAGTTGCACGATGCCTCAAATGCAGTTATGTGTCGAGCCTTTTCACTTACCCTGTCCGACACTGCCTAGCTCTGGTTCAAACAACTAAAGCCGAGGTCCATCAGTTCGTTCGCCGAACTCAGCGATGCGTTCGTCACGAACTTCATCGGGAGAAAGAAGAAGCTTAAAGCGTCTGCACATTTAAACAACATAGTTCAGAAAGATGGAGAACTCCTCAAGGATTACATCAGGCGCTTCAACCTTGAAGTCCTACAGGTTCGGAAGCACTCGGACGAAACGACCCTGAATGCCATCATGCAGGGGCTAAGAGATAAGCCCTTTCTCTTTTCCTTAGAAGAGAACCCCCTATCCACGTTAGCCGAGTTCATGAATAGGTCACAGAAATACGCCGACACCGAGGAATCCAAGATTTTGCGAGAGGCAGCCCAAAACAGAAATACCTCGGCAAAAGAGTCGATGAAGAAAGAGGCCGATTTGGCCAGTATTAGCAAGAAATGGAAGGACGATCAACCTTGAGACAAAATCAAATCAGGAAAATGACCCGACAATAAGTTCACCATGTACACCCCTCTCAATAAACCTCAGGAGCAGGTCCTGATGGAAATAAAAGGTGAACGTTTCGTCAATTGGCCGAACAAACTGCGAGGCAATCCTGATCGACGAAGTAAGAACAAGTATTATCATTTCCACCGTGATCATGGACACTACGAGTGACTGCTACAATCTGAAGCTAGAGATTGAAAGACTCATACGTGAAGGTCATCTCGACGAGCACATGGACTCAAGAGCTGATAGGACCGTGACAGTGGAAGAACTCCAGAGTGACAACCGACCAACAGAGGAAATCCGAACTGTTGTCGATGGTCACAAGGGCGGAGACGACTCATACAATGCTCGCAAAACCCATGCAAGAAGCATTAGTCGTCCTGAATCCGAAGTCATGATCTTGGTTCGACCCTCAAAGGAAAGAAAATTGGAGAAGTATGATATGACATTCACAAAAGAAGATGCACGGGGCATCCATCACCCACATGATGATGCCCTGGTCATATCCGTCACTATCGCAAACTGTAAGGTATTTAGGGTCCTCGTGGACACAGGATCATCCGCCGATGTGCTATTCACTCAGGTGATCGAGAAGATGAGTATCGAACGATCCATGTTACAACCAGTACGAACTCCCTTGATCGGATTCTCAAGTCGACAAATCCTCCCTGAGGGAGTCATTCAGCTCCCCCTCACTGTCGGATATGCCCCGAACCAAGCAATTGTAATGGTAGACTTCCTGATCATCGACCAAACTTCTGTCTACAATGTTATTCTCTGTCGACCTTCGTTGTGCCTTCTCCGAGCTATAGTCTTGACCTATCATCTGTCCATGAAGTTTCCAGCCGAGTTCGAGGTCAGAATCGTCAAAGGAGATCAGCAGGACGCTCGACGATGTTACGCTACAGCGCTGAAAGCCCCATCTGAAGTTGCGACGACCGAGACATTGGACCCGCGCGACGAATCTCTCGAGCGCGGTCAGCCGATCAAAGACCTCCTTCAGATACCACTCGATGAATCCGACACCTCCAAGACTATACAGGTAGGATCGTCCTTGACGTCCCCATTAAAGGACAAACTGATATCTCTGTTGCGACGATATGCGAATGTCTTTGCATGGTCTCACGAAGGCATGCCAGGAATTGAACCTTCAGTCATGACCCACCGCCTCAATATCGATCCGATCTACAAGCCAATCAGACAAAAACGATATGCCCTCGGCCCTGAAAGGTACGTCGTGATTGAGGAAGAGGTCAGCAAGCTCCTCAAGGTTAAATTTGTCGAAGAGGTGTACTACCTAGATTTGGTAGCTAACATTGTACTAGTAAAAAAGGCCTATGGGAAGTGGCGAGTCTGTGTGGATTATACCGACCTTAATAAAGACTGCCCAAAGGATAGTTTTCCTCTCCCAAGGATCGACCAATTGTTCGATAGCACTGCGAGGCACGAATTACTTAGTTTTATGGATACCTATTCAGGGTATAATCAGATTATAATGCACCCGTCTGATAAATCAAAAACTATCTTTGTCACCAACAAAGGTCTTTACTGTTACCAAGTGATGCCATTTGGTTTAAATAACGCAGAGGCGACCTATCAGAGGTTGGTCAACAAAATGTTCACCCGCCAAATAGGGCGAACGATGGAAGTGTACATCGTTGATATGCTTGTTAAGAGTGTCAAAGCTACAGATCATATATCCGACCTTGAAGAGATGTACCTCATCCTTCAGAAATATCAAATGAAACTGAACTCGAGCAAATGCGAATTCGACGTATGCTCGGGCAAGTTTCTTAGTTTTCTAGTGAGCTAGCATTGGATCGATGCGAACCCCGAGAAGATCCAGGCCTTACTCAACATGGACTCATTAAAAATGATTAAGGACATCCAGAGGCTGACTGGAAGGGTTGCTGCGTTCAATCGCTTTGTGTCCCAAGCCACGGATAAATGACTTCCCTTCTTCAAGCAATTGAAGGGTCGGCAGATAGTAAACTGAACAGAAGAATGCGAGGCAGCCTTCTAGCACCTTAAGGTGTACTTAGGATCGTCGCCATTTCTCTCCAAGCCCGAGCCGAGCGAAATGTTGCTACTTTATATGGCAGTATCCGACACAACTGTAAGCTCGGCCCTAATTCACGAACACGAAGGAAAACAGTTCCCGGTCTACTACGTTAGCAAAACGCTTGTCTCAGTAGAGACGAGGTATCTAATCTTGGAAAAAGTGGCCCTAGCGCTGGTCACCTCTTCCCGACGCTTGCGGCCATACTTCCAAGCTCATTCGATCGTTGTTCTAACCGATCAACCATTGCGATAAATACTCCAGAAGCCGGAAGCCTTAGGATGTCTTACTAAGTGGGCAATCGAACTGAGTGAGTTCGACATCCAATACAAGCCTAGGGTCGCGATCAAAGGCCAAGCCATGACTGATTTCATTGTTGAAGTAACACAGCAATCCGAGCCAACCGTAGCTGACCCTAACCAAACCGACTCACCTGAAGGGTTGGCCACTCAGCAAAATTAGAGAGAGTTCGACCCCGCTCCCCTTCCTGACCCTACCCATTGACGCTTTTACGTTGATGGCTCATCCAACTCTAAGGCAAGCGGGGTAGGGGTCGTCTTGGAAACTCTCGATCACACGTATATGCAGTATGCCTTGAGATTTAGATTTCCAGCTTCTAACAACACAACAGAATATGAATCTTTGCTCCTCAGACTTCGTCTGGCAGTTAGTTTGGGGGCCACCCATCTTGACGTATATAGCGATTTGCAACTAGTCGTCAACCAGATAGCCAACATCTATTAGAATAGAAAAGAGCGACTGAAAGGCTATCTACACAAAACTAAAGAGATGATCAACGGTTTTCAACATTGCACCGTCGTCCAGATCCCACGAGCTGAGAACTCCAAAGCCGATCTACTAGTGAGGCTCGCCACAGCCGACAAGGATGATATCCCTAGATCCATTCCAGTCGAGTTTGTGGCTGAGCCAAGCGTCGATGAGACCGACGCCACAACTGTGCTCCCAATTGACTTGGGACCCACTTGGATTGACTCAATCATCCGTTATCTCGAGACTGGCGAGTTGCCCGAAGATCGAGCCAAGGTGCGACGACTAAGGATCCGAGTCGTTACATTATGCTCAACGGGATACTGTATAAGAAGAGATTTTTCTCACCTCTCCTGAGATGGTTGCATCCCGGTGAGGCTGACTATGTCCTAAGAGAAATTCACGAAGGCATCTGTGGAAATTACTCTGGAAGACGATCCTTAGCTCATAAGGTTATACGGAAGGGCTATTAGTGGCTGACCATCCAGCATGACGCACGGAAGCTCATCCAGAGCTATGACAAATGTTAGAGGTTCGCGACCATTCCTCGGCAGCAGTTAGAGGAGCTCACTCCCATGGCCCTTCGCTCAATGGGGGATCGACATCATCGGACCTTTCCCTACAGGAAATGGTCAGACCAAATTCGCCGTTGTCGCGGTGGACTACTTCACCAAGTGGGCAAAGACCGAGCCATTGGCTAAGATAACCGAGTAGAAGATCACAGATTTTGTCTAGAAGAACATTATCTGCCGTTTTGGAATACCTTGGACTATCGTCTCCGACAATGAGAAGCAGTTGACAATAAGCAGTACCAGGAGATGTGTAAAAACCTTGAGATCAGAAGTGTATACTCGTCTCCACGCCATCCACAGGAAAACGGGTAAGTTGAGGCCGTCAACAAGATTATCAAGCAACATATCTGAACCAAACTTGACAGAGCTAAAGGAGCTTGGGCCGAGGAACTTCCTAAAGTCTTGTGGGCCTACCGAACAACAACTCGGACTGCCACAGGAGAACCCCATTTTCCCTAGCCTATGGATCGGAAGCGGTCACCCCTGTGGAGATTGGACTATCAACCGCCCAAGTAAGCTCATTTGATGAACAGGACAACGAAGAACTTCTGGCGCTTGGCCTAGACCTTCTAGAAGAGAGAAGGGAACAAGCATGGCTTCAGACGATCGTCCGTTAGCAACAACTATCTCGGTTCTATAACGCCCAAGTCGAAGTCAGACGATTTCGAGTGGGAGACTTAGTCCTCCGGAAGACATTCTAGAACACCAAGGAGGTCAGCGCAGGTATATTGGGGCCTAATTGTGAAGGACCCTACGTGATCACGAGTACCATTCAGCCCGGCACGTACCGATTAGAAGATCAGGCCGGCCAATTACTGCCCCATTCATGGAACGCCGAGCATCTCAAGGTCTATTATCCCTAAGTTGGTAGATGAACGGCCACTGCCCGAACTAGACATGCGCAGATTTATAACTATGTAAATCAGACAATTGAATGCGAAAGTTTCTATGGGAAAAAGTTTTCATTGATTAAATTGAAAAGTTACATCGACATATGTATCAGTGTTACATTAGTCAAAAGAAAAAAAACAACTATAGTACAAGACGATGCTCTCTTCATCTGAGATTCTGAGGCTTGGGCGCTTAGTGTGCTTGAAGTACCTGAAGCTTAAAAAGGGAGCAGAAGGGAATTCTGCTCTGCATAATTAACATCAAGGCTCGACTGTCGAGTCAGGGGTAGCCGGAGAAGTCGCCTCGATAGCCTCCACGCCGTCCAAACCGTCAGATCCCGACTCACTCTCGTCGAAGCCAAAGAGGTCGAGCTCGGGAAAGCTCTCCTTCATCCCCCTCATGCACTCGGTGTAACCTTGGCGAAAGAGAGTGTTCCTCTCGTCCTTGAAGGTCTGTGACGACTGATATTCTGCCACAACTTCTATTCGTGCGACGGCGAGAGCAGCCTTAGTCTCCGCCCTAATTCGATTGGCCGCATCACAGGCCTTAGCACACTCCCTGCGGCATTGATCGTATGCCCTTTTGGCCTCTTCCAATCGCGAGGCTAGCCGAGCCCTTTCCGCTGTAGACTCCTCAAGGGCGACCCTCGTCGCCTTAGCTTGGCCTCTGCAGAGGCTGCTCGAGCCTCAACAAATGATAGCCGAAACCCGACCTCTTCCGCCCGCCTATTGGCCCTGGCTAGCTCGGCGCGGGCCTTCAACGCCCATGGCGCGGGCTGCATAAGAAAAATAAAAAAAGGGTTTGGTATCAAAGAAGGAAGCCAAATAAGCAAGCAACAGCGATGGTCGCACTCTTACCTCATGGAGTGTCGTCATCATCTTGGCGAGCATCTGCTCCATGGAGGATAACTCGAAGAGGCCAACAAACTCCTCCTCGACCGCCTAATGACTCTCCCCGGGGAGGATCCCCTCGACATGTCAAAGGAAGATCCCTCTCTCTTTCTCAGCTGCCTCCTCTCTTGGAGGCTCCTCCTCCCTCCTCGGGGGGACCTACTCTGTAACAGGTCCTACCACAGGATCCTCTTGAGGCTCAGGGGGAACTGCCTTCGCTACCTCTGTACCCTCATCCATGACCTTTATGACGGTCGGACGAGGAGAGACATCCTTCCCCTTATCCTTGAAGGACGTCTTTTGCTTCTTCGAAGCCCGAGGGTAGCACCGAGAAGGAGCTCTGACTTTAGAGGGAGGACGGAGAGGAGGCCGAGCCTCAGACATCTCTGCATTAAAAGTGAAAACACAACAGTGTCAGCAAAATCATCATCACTACAAAGTAAAAAATTCCCAAGTCCATATCGTCGTCTACCTGTCAAAGCCGCATCCAGACCCGACTTAAGAAGACGCTTTGGTTGGAGAAGCCTTCTCCAAGATCTCCTCTCTAGGATCAGGGCTCGCAAGTCCCGAAACAAAGCTATGGAACCAGGGTCGAGCTTCGACGGCCGCTTGGGGACGACTGAAAAAGAAGAATGCGGACAGTCAAAAGACGCAAAGAGAGGACTCGACCGAATAAAGCGACAAACAAATTATTATTCGAATTACATGCCTCGGAGAAGGCTCGTGGGACAAAGGCGTGAAGGGTCCTGGTTTGGCCGTTTCCAAGCGACCAAAAGCTCAGAACCACCGATCTCTCCAGTTTTTATTGGAGGATGGAGGGTTGGTTATCAGAGCCCCGCCAGTATTCCACCAGGAGCAGAAGTAGTACCAGCCGGGCTGCTGAGGGTTCGGCTGCACTTAGTACAGATGGAGGAACTCGTCCACTCTTAGCTCGGGTTGCTCCATCTCGGCCCACAGAACCGCGCAACCAAACAGGTCCCTCCACCTGTTCGGGGTAACTTGCTCCGCAGCCATGCCGAGGCTCCAGGAGACGTCGAGCGACCTCCTGAAGTGGTAGATGAAGGCCGCATTGCATCGCGACCGCCCCATGAGGGAGTTGGTCGGGCAGTTCATTTGGTAGGGGAAGACGTAAGATAACGGAGTTGAGAATATGATACCTGAACCAGATCTAAACTAGGTCTCCCCCGGATAAGACCAAGGGCACTGGCCCCCTAGACCCTTCCTCGACCTCGACCTCCTCAGATTTGCCCTCGTCAAAAGCGTCAGGCCTGCCCAGAGAGGCCTTCGTCATTGTCTCCCGCCAGGGGGATAGATTCAATGCCCCGACGGGAGCCATCGACATTTGCGCTTGAGATTCCAGCACCCTCTGCGAATGCTGAAATGCAGCATCCGCGTTCGCCGCTATCGCTGCCAGCAGCGAAGATGATTTCGATGTGGCCCGAAAGCTGCTCGCTTCACCTTCGCTACTACAAACTCCCTCCCGAGGGCTTATGGAGCCAGATATTGTTAAAATTAAAAGGAGGAGAGGGAGAAAGGGCTCATTGGAGTTCGCGAAGGTATCGAAAAATGCAGGGATTGGCAAGTGCAGAGAACAGAAAAAGCAGAGGGTAGAAGAGAAGAAGAAGGACGCGAAAATGAAGATGGGGAAAGGGCTAAGGCATCCCTTTTATAGTCGTGCCACGTGACATCGGCATTTAAGAGGGAGCCGCATCAACGCCTCTTTGGATGCCCCAGTTCGACACGTGGCACCACACCACGCGCCTTCTGAATCTGCCATCAAGTATCCTGCCACGAGTCCTCCTCCCATTCGCCTCGCCACTAAAACGACGACTTCCAAGCCCACGTGACCTCGGGCAATGAACCTTCGCGTGTTGAAGCGAAATAGCGTGCTCCGATATACGTTTTGGTCGCCGTACCAACAATAAATTCTTTATCATAAGCTCGGTCCAAACATAATCCGACCCAATTCCGATCTACTCATCTCCTGCCATAGGTCGATACAAGGAGTAGGGGGGCTCACTGTTGGGGGAAAAATATGGCAAGTCGATAACTCGGCTTATGGAATGGACCAATTCTAATGAAATGGCCCGGACTCACTAGGCGCTTAGCCTGACCGAGGGCCACATGTTCCGAGCCAAGAGGCGAGGCCTTCAAGGAGAACGATACAGCCTCAAGGACACTCAAGGAACGCCTCCAAGGGCACATAATGCTGACCCAATGCATAGGTCAGCCATGCATAGGCCGATCAGACCTTGGCCCAACCCTAGTCTGGTTTGCCTACTAGGTCGGCCATGGGTCAACCATCTTTAGCCGATCGCAGCTTGATCGATGAGCAAATCGATTAGTGTAACTCAACATTATATCTCATTCAGAGCCGAGCCAAGGAGTCTGTTCGATATCAAAGATCTATTTTCCGAGATCATCGGAGGATAACTTTCGATCCCAAAATCTAGAAGATCGAAGATCTTGGGATCAGCTTGGATAAGGATCAATGTCCTACAAACCAGGAAAGAATCCCAGAACCATGGGATCACATCTCTCCTATAAATTGGAGACACCTAAAGGTGAAAGGTACACACACATTCTCACCCTAAGCCCTTATCAAATTACTAGACCCAAATTCTAGGCTTGACTTTGGCATCGGAGGGTCCCCTACATAAGCAAGGTCTCCTTTGTCCTCTTCCTGTGCAGGTGTTCGACTACTAAAAAGGAGGTGAGCCAGAAACTGCATCAACATGTGTTGTTTCACAAAATTAACCTAGTCCACTCATTGAGTGGGCTAATGTCTATAAAATTGAACAGTTATAGAAAAAAATAACTTTAATTATGTTCAATTAATTGTAATTATGTATTAGAGATTATGATTATTGAGAAGTGATATGGTGGGCTCGCTATGTGGAAATCTTTCAATGTGGACAGTTGTAATTGGATTTGATGGCTTGTATATCACTCATTTGGATCATCCATTAGGTTGGTCCACTCATCATCCATTACCTTGTAAAAATTAAAGTGATCTGATCATCTTAAACCTTCATGACTGGTGTTTACGCTCGTTTTTGGCATACTTTATTGAAGCAATGAGATGTTGTTAGGTGTTGACACTATGTGCCAAATGATGAATGAAATTCTACTCACATACTGAGAATATTGTTTACACCTAATCTAGTACGCCCAGATCAAACGGTACAAGTGTGATGCCATCTGACAACTATGTTATGGTGTAGATGAATTTAAGCATGCACATGAGAAAGATACATGTTAGAGTTCTATCAAAAGTACACTTTATAAAACAAGAGTCTCATTAAAGCAATTCTTTCTCTTGGCATTAAATGCTAAGATTCTATCAAAGCAAATATTATATAACATTAAATGCTATAATCATGCAAAAAATACTCTCCAATATATTATCTAAAAAAGTAAGAGTTTCTCCCTTATACACATGGTCCCACGCGATGGACTGTACTGGTATGGAAGAATCAATGAAATTTCTACAATCGATCGCCCAAATCCTTTACGATACTGAAGATTATGCATAGCCATCGCCTCCCAAAAGCCTATATAAACAGTACTCCATAAAGAGATGTAGACTTCAAGCCATCACAAATAAATCTAACTTTATTTATCCATCCACCATGAATATTTATCTTTTTATAGTTTTGGGCTTAGCGGATCACAAGTTGAAGACCCATGTGCTCGACTTGTGAGCTCAAGTTGAACAATTCGAAGCGCAATCTCTGCTCAATGTACGCGATGAACGTCGAACTCGATAAGACGAATTTCTTTATATAGTTTTGGGATTAGCAGACCACAAACGAGCGGTCCAAAGCTAAATTGGTTAATCTGTGCATTTATTAAATAAGCTAAGCCACGATATTTCTCATGCACGACGATTAGTGTTTGTATTAGTTATGTTCATAGCGCTACCTACGTATTTGGTATTAATTGACTAAAAACCCTAAATTCTAGGGTAATTAGGGTACCTAGTCGGGTCAGGTCAGTACGATCTTTTGACATAATGCTTGTAGATGTACTTGGGTATAGTATGTAAATTTTTGCATGACGTACAATATGCTAGGTGATTCCATCGGCCATCTCGCCATATATTTTGGTCCACAACTAGACGATGAACAGATAGTCAATTATGACTGTCTCATCATATGCTTGGTTCCCACCAAGACCACGAACAGACTCACCTCACTGGCCATCTCACCACAGAGTCTGATTCTAACCGAGCAATGAATAAATTATTGAAGGTCCACAATCTATCGACCATCTCACCATGAGGTCTGTGTTTTTAATCGGTAACAAATAGACAACCATCCTGCATATCACAACCGTCTCGCTATGAAGTCCAATCAGCTATTGAGCAACCGAACGATCGTCGGCCCCACGTGAAACACATCTATCTACTTTTTCAATTTATCTTTTCATTTATTGTCTTTTATCTTCAATAGCCTAGCCTAGCTTTAGAATAGATCACTACTGTCCAGTGTCCACCACTACAGTACTGAAAGATTAAATTAAATATCCACAATTGGATCTTGATTAACTGAGTTCTTACTTAGGTTATCACACTTATCCGGTCACATCCTGTCGACCATTCACCTCGATTATCTATTACGACAGATGGGTCAGGTATTCATCTCTTGATTTCTTATTTCTCTAGGCTGATTTCAATACATTGTCGATTGTAATTAATTGGCCACAATTAATTAATGAAATCGGCATTGTTCAGTTATTTGTATTTATTTATTCATTTTCATTCTTTAAGAAGTATATACAATTATACTGGGTGAAAGAACAAGTCCGTTGACACAAGGCAAAAAGAATCCATTTGAAAGGGCTAACCTCTACTCTTTTACAAGTCATTTGATTGTTGATCACAACTGGCGGTTGAGAAGATAGTTGGATCCCGCGTCCAGTCTCTAATTAGTGTGACTCAACGCGGGGATACTGGCATTCAATCAAACATTGAGTTGAGTAGACTCAAGCACGCTCATGCATCATAATCATACATGAAATCTGAAAATAGGCACTCGATCACACGCGTGACCTTGTGTTTGATTGAATTGTCAGTAACAACAAAACCTGTCTTCGACGATCATATCTTGCCCATCATCTTTGCATGTACACTTTATGGGTTGGATCACAATTAGTATGATTTTTCAAGGCAACCTATGAAGAGTGCAGTGAATCTAATGGCCATCCCAGGTAGATGATATGTAATGCCAACAAAGTCCAATGCGACTAGATGTATGGAAAGGTTTTTTATACTTTTAGCCAATTGTTGGTTATCAAGATCAATTTTCTTATCTTTACCTTAAGCATATGATCTCTGATGTGTAATTATGAATTAAGTAAATTAACTAAAATAAGATGAATTCATTTTTAAGTGGCACCCAAACATGCCTTTTATCAGCAACACACAAACTCACCAGAGTTCCAGTGGCAAGTAGCTCCAATTTCACACATACCATGTTGGGTTGGGTATCTAAATAATAAATCATCTAGCGCTCTCAGAGCGCTATAATTTATAGTGCTCTAGTGGCATTGGGATATTGGATGGTCCAAAGAATTTATTTACACTAAGAATTAGGTTGATTAGCCTTTCTCTAAAAATAATAGATGACTCTAGAATTTAGTTGTTTTATAAAAATAAATAAATCTGACCAGCAATTTGAGCAATCAATTTACCGCGGGTCATCTACGAATCAGAGTACTTATTTTGTAAGGAATAACTTTTATCATGCAATCTAACCATCCCATCCATGACTTGAAAATAAAAGGCTAAAATGACTAACTTAGGATGGATTGAACCATTTTATGAGCATAATTTTTACATGGTAGCCCGTTAAATATATGTCATACCTTTTTTTTTTTTTTTTTTTAACACACGCACACACACCCCCACACATCATGCCATAGCGGGCTTTCACCACCTATGGTTACTTGAACCCTTGACCGGTGTTGAAACTCCTGAGAATCAACACCCGAGCAAGAGGAAGGATCCATATGCCATACCTATATATTGTCAAATGTGTTTATTTGACTTTTCATGAGTACAATGCAACACCGCGCGAGTATGCACGGGATCATTCTCATTTAAAAAGTTGAACATGTATGTTTATCTAAATAGCAGAATAAGTGGATCGTTTATCA
>JAJHSJ010000016.1:55682245-55917794 GCA_021015155.1 Magnolia officinalis
GGATGTCAAATAAACAGAGATATCCAATCACTATTATTTTTCCTTCGGTGTGGTCCACCTGAGATTTATATACCTCTCATTTTTTGGATCAAACCCTAAAATGATCTATAAAAATGGATAAACGTAAATGTATGAAACACATATGTTTATGTAAAAATCTGGTTCACCCTCTTTAGACCTCCGAGTACCTGCACAGAAAGAAGACAAAGGAGACCCTGGCTAGAGCAGGGTACCCTCCGATGCCAAAGTCAGGCTAGAAATCTGGGTCTTATAGTATTGAGGGGTTCTGGGAGAGAGTTTTTATGTACCTTTCACCATTGAAGGTCTTTGTATTTATAATAACGTCGTACCCCGTAGGGCTTTCCTATTTTTAGAATAAATCTCGTAAAGATAAATCTCAATCTTTGAGGATCCGTAATCCTTACTGCATCTAGATTCTCGGAGATCATCATCTTATCTTCCGAAGATCTTGGGTAGAAATCCAGTTTAGTTTAGCTCGGCCGACGCTTATCTCTCCGACATTGTCGTATTGAGATAAATTTTAAGGCTGAATCTCTGCTTACTTTATTGGTCGACTCAATCCTTGAGTCGTACTAAAGTTCGGGCGGCTTTAGGGCCGACTGATCTTATCCTGTTAGTTCAGGCTTTCCTCTATGAGGCTTCAATCGGGCCTTGAGGTGCACTTCATTCTTTTGAGGTTTCGCTTTATGGCTCGGGACGCTCAAGCTACGGCCGGGTCAGAGACCCCACGGTCCGAGCTACGTCTCTCCATCCAGCGTCCTTATGGATTTTGAGCATTATCCAGACTCGACATCCAACGAGTCCGAGCCATTGCTTCACTACTCTTCCACTCTTCTAGCCGACTCAAGGACTTGTCATATTTTTTCCCCAACAGTAAGCCCCCTACTCCATGCATTGCCCCTAAGGCGATTATGGAGTATTTCAGAATTGAGTCGGGCTATATTAGAGCTGAGTAATGATGGAGCATTTATTGAGTATAAGGCACTTTACACAATTTCTGAGATACGTTGCTTCGTTCGACCATGCGTCGACTCGTTTATCGAAACCACACGAGCTGAGTGGCCGTCGTTGCAGCGTCAAGGCGTATGAAGGTCGGACACGTGGCCACATATTCACCGACAGCTCACAGGGAGTCGCCATGTGTAAAGTCGAGGCACTCGAGGAAGCGTCGCTTCGGCTCCTCATTTAATGTTGGAGCCACGTGTCAGCTATATAAAAGAGGGTCGCCCCAAGGGAATTTTCACTAGCTCACGCCTTCCTTCTTTCAATTTTCTCCTGTGCTTTCGCCTCCTCCCTCCTTTTGTGAATTTCGGCCCTATAATCCTTTGTGCCACCACCTGCTTTAAGCATTTTCAGATTTCTCCTGGTGAGCTCCTTCTTCATCCCTTTCTTTTCTTCTTAACAATGTCAGGCCCCACAAGCCCTAGGGAGGGAGAATACAACGATGAGGGTGAAGCGAGCTGCTTTTGGGCGGCTTCAGAATCACCCTCACTGTTGGCGGAGGTTGTCGGAGAGGCGGACCTCTTGTTTCGCCATTCACAGAGGGTTGTAGACCCTCCGGCAGAGAGGCCGGTGGCGTCAGTGGAGGCATTGGATCCACTTCCTGAACGTATGGCGTTGGGGGCCCCTCTGGTCGTTCTGATCCTAAGGAGGATGGAGAGGAGGAGATTGAGGCCGAAGAATGGGTTAAAGGACCTGTGCCCTCCGTGATGACAGCGGCAGAGCTGTCTAAGATCTGGTCCGGATATCATATTATGGACTCGGTTATTTTGATTCTCCCTCGGCTTGGAGATCTGCCCGACCAACCTCCATCCGGAGCAGTTGTAATTTTTCTGGTTATGCTGCAATGCGGCCTCCGGTTACCACTTCAAAAAATTGCTCAGGAACTGCTGGGTAGTCTGGGTATAGCCCCGGGACAGGTCGTGCCAAACGGGTGGAGGGACTTGTTGGGCTGTGTGCGGTGCTCTGGGCCGAGATGCGACAGCCCGAGCTAAGTGTGAACGAATTTCTTCACTTATATCAAGTGTGGGCACCCACTCAGCACCCCGGTTGGTTTTCTTCTGCTTCTGGTGGAACACCGGTGGGCCCTTGATAACTGACTCCCCTTCATTGAACAAGCAGTGGAGGGATAAGTGGTTTTGGGTCCTCGACAGATGGGAGTTGGCTGAGACCAGGCCTATCCTCCCCTTCGTCCCTCGAGCTTTTCGTGCGGCAGGTAGAGTCGATGCATTTTTCCATTTTTTACTTATCACATTTTCACCGACTTAGGAGAGTGACTTCTTTACTTTTCAACAATATCGAAGCATCCTCCAAACCTTAACTCAGCATCTCTGAGTTGGATTCAGAGTTTCCTTGACCCGGAGAGAAGATCTTGTAGGAGGCTTCTCCAACAGGAACTCCTTTTCGAGTGGGGCTTTGACTCCACATTGACCGGTGAAAAGTTCTTCTTGCTTTTTTTATTTCTGCTTGTCCGATTGTACTGACGTTTATCCTTTTCTGAATACAGACATGTCTGAAGCTCGACCTTCTCTTCGTCCTCCATCTCAAATCTGAGCCCCGCATCGCTCAGCCTCCCGGGCCTCAAAGAGGCATAAGGCGGTCCCAAATGGCCCTGCAAGGACCACCCCTCCTGCTTCCTCGACTGTTATCGAGGTTGATGAAGGCATGAAGGCGGCGGAGGCGACTGAGATGGCCGCCCCAGACGCAGGGGCGACTGAGGCGACAATGACGCCATCTGAGGAGCCTTGGGAAACTTCTGAGCCTGAGCCGGTCGAGGCATCCATTGCTCTGAGAACTGAGGAGAGGGAGCCATGGAGGATGAGAGCAGCTGAGGAAGAGAGGATAGCCTTCTGTCAGAAGGTTGAAGAGATCCTTCCTTGGGGAGTCGGCAGATGTTCGCGGGGGAGTTCTTTAGCCTTCTTGAGTCCTCTTCCGTGGACAACACGCTTGGCAGGATCGGGACGCTGATGATCGAGGTAATGTCACTTCCTTCCTTGGTCATTTTGCTCTGAATTCCCTATTAAAAAGCTTTTTCTTCTATGCAGTTCGCTCCTTGCCTGCTGAAGGCACGTGCTGAAGTATCTGCCCTGGCCAGGCGAGCTGTGGAAGCAGAGGCTAGGCTATCAGATGCTGAGACTCGGCGGTCAGAGGCGGAGTCTCGGCTATCCTTTGCCGAGTCTCGAGCTATCTTTGCGGAGGGCCAGCTCGAGGAGGCAAAGGCTGCTCTTGTGTCGACCACGATGGAAAGAGATCGCGTGGCCTCGCGATTGGAAGAGGCAAGGTTGGCCTTTGAGCAGGTGGCCACAAAGCGTGCTGTGGTTCAGAAGAAGCTTCAGGAGCTTGCAAAGGGGACCAAGGCCGCCCTTGCGACAATGAGGGAGGAGGCGGTGGAAGAGTTCCTTTCATCTTCGACTTTTGAGGAAGAGCGGACCCTCGTTTATCGAGAGGGTTACGCCAAGTGTATTGAAGTGATGAAATGCACTTTTCCCCACCTAGATTTGTCTGGCTTTGATGAGGGCGAGTCGAGGTTCGGTGGTGAGGCAGCAGTTGACCCTGAGGCATACACATATGACGCCTCTATTACTGCTCCTGATGCAGCTCCATCAACATCTCCTGGGTTAGCTCCTGGTGCGGTGGGTGAAGCCGAGTCCTGAAGATAGTGCGGTGAGGAACAATTCCTTTTTACTCTCCACATCTACTTTAAGCACTTCAAGCACATCGAGCTTTGAGGCCGAGTGAGCCAACAACGTCAAATGCTACTTCTTACCGATATCCGAATGACTGATACCCGAATGCCGAGTACTTATCATTGTATCGTTTCAACATAATTGTAATCAACGAATCGACCAATGTAACATTTTACTGATTAATGAATAAATGTTTTTTTGCTTATTTAGCATTATACACATTTTTCTTTCTTTTTTCGCAAGTGTTTAATCAATTAAGTTAAGTACGGATCACTTCTTCGTCTAGCTATGGATAGTATATCTTGAGATGCTCGGCGTTCCACGGGTGAGGCGAGAGTTGCCCCATTAGGTCTTCCAATTGATAAGTACCTGGTCGGATAACATTGATGATTACGTAAGGGCCTTCCCAATTGGGGCCTAACGTTCCCGCTCCACTTTCTTTGGTGTTTTGAAACGTTCTTCGAAGGACTAAGTCTCCCGCTCGGAATCGCCTAACTTTGATTCAGGCGTTGTAAAACCGAGATATCAATCGTTGATAGGTAACTATCCGAAGCCGAGCCAATTCTCTGATTTCGTCTAGGAGGTCGAGGTTGAGAGTTAACAACTCCTCATTATTTTGCTCATCATACGAACTTACTCGGGCTGTAGGTAGGCCGATTTTCATGAGAACGACTGCTTCCCAGCCATAGGCCAGAGAAAAGGGGGTTTCTCCTATCGCAGTTCAGGCTGTAGTTCGGTATGCCCAAAAGACTTTGGGAAGTTCTTCAGCTCATGCCCCTTTGGCTCGGTCCAGCTTAGTTCGTATGTATTGTTTGATAACCTTATTGACGGCTTGAACTTGTCCATTCGCATGTGGATGGCGCGGGGGCGAGTAAACATTCCTGATTCCTAGATTTTGGCACATTTCTTGATACTGCTTGTTGTTAAACTGTTTCCCGTTGTTGGAGACAATAGTCTGAGGTATCCTGAATCGACAGATAATGTTTTTCCAAACAAAATTTGTGATCTTCTTCTCGGTTATCTTGGCTAGGGGCTCGGCTTCGGCCTATTTGGTGAAGTAATCGATGACGACGATGACAAACTTAGTCTGTCCTTTCCCTAGAGGGAATGGCCCGATGATGTCGATTCCCCATTGGGCGATAGGTCAAGGCCCGACTATTAGCATCAGCTCTTCAGGTGGCTGTCGAGGGATAATAGCAAATCTCTGGCATTTATCACAACCCTAAACGAGTTTTCGAGCATCTTGTTGGATGGTCGGACAATAATATCCTTGCCGAATCACTTTATGGGCCAGTGATCGGCCGCCCAAGTGATTACCACAAATGCCTTCATGAATTTCACGTAGAACATAGTCGGCTTCATTCGGTCTCAGGCATCGTAGGAGGGACGCGTGGTATCCTTTTTTATATAGACATCGCCAAGCACAGTATAGCGGGCCGCATGAACCTTAAGTCGTTGAGCCTCGGCTCGATCTTTAGGGAGTTCACCAGTTTCTAAGTATTTGACGATTGGGTCGACCCGAGATGGTTCAGAATCAATGGGGAGCAAGGTGGAAGACTCGGTTCCCCCAACGCTTGGCTCGGCCACAAATTCGATAGGAACGGACCTGGGGATATCATCTTCGTCAGCTGAGGCAAGTTTTGCTAGTAAGTCGGCTATAACATTCTCAGCTCTTGGGATCTGGGTAATAGAACATTGGTGGAACCTGACGATCATCTCTCTGGCCTTTGCAAGATAAGCGTTTAATCTTTCCTTCCTAGCTTAATATATGTCAGCTATTTGGTTACCAACTAGTTAGGAGTCGTTATACACGTTCAAATGAGTGACCCCTAAACTGGCCCCCAGCCGGAGTCCTAGGAGAAGAGCTTCATATTCACCTATATTGTTCGAAGCCTGAAATTCAAGTCTCAAAGCATATTAAATGGCTGTGTGATCAGGAGTTTCTAGGACTACCCCTGCCCCACTTGCCTTAGAGTTGGATGAACTATCAACATAGAGAGACCAAAAGGGAGGGACGGGAGGGGCGTGATCGGACGGCTCCGCTGAGTCAGCAGTAGAAATTTTGTGTTACACTGTGACTTCGACGATGAAGTCTGCCACAGCTTATCCCTTAATTGCGGTCCGGGGCTTGTAATGAATGTCAAATTCACTAAGCTCGATTGCCCATTTTGTAAGTCCCCAAGAGGACTCTGGTCTCTGTAATATTTGACGTAAAGGCTGGTTGGTCGTGATGGTGATTGAGTGAGCCCGAAAATATGGTCGCGAGCGTTGAGACGATATGACCAGCGCCAGGACCACTTTTTCCAGGGTCAGGTATCTTATTTTCGCCGGAACGAGAGCCTTACTGATGTAGTAAACCGGGAGTTATTTGCCTTCATGTTCGTGGATCAGGGCCGAGCTTACGGTTGCATCAGATACTGCTAAATAGATCAGTAATGGCTCGCATGGCTCGGGCTTAGAAAGCAACGGAGGTGATCCTAAGTATTCCTTGATTTGCTGAAAAGCTCCTTCGCATTCTTTCGTCCAATCGACAATCTGCCGACCCTTCAACTGTTTGAAGAAGGGGAGACATCTTTTGGTTGCTCGGGACACAAAGCGATTTAAGGCGGCTACACTTCCAGTTAATCATTGGACGTCTTTGATCGTCTTAGGAGATTCTATATCGTGTAGAGCTTTGTTAAAACTGCCTGGATCCATGGTGACCTGGAAATAGAGCAGTTAGATGTTAGATGTTAAAACTGCCTTTATCCATGGTGACCTGTAAGAAGAGATTTACATACACCAATCAGAGAGGTTCAAAGTCAATGGCAAAGAGCATATGGTGTGTAGGCTGGGGAGAGCTTATATGGGCTGAAACAAGCTTCAAGGCAATGGTACGAGAAGTTCGACTCGTTCATGTTGAAGCATGGATATGACAGAACGGAGTCGGACCACTGTGTGTTCACGCGCAAGTTCTCAGATGGTGATTTCTTAATTTTGCTATTATACGTTGATGACATGCTCATTGTTCACACCCCAAGTATAGGGTTGTGATGTAGTAATAAACTCGGTAAGACCGAGGTCGAATTCACAGGGACTAAAACCTGTACGTAATCTGAAAGTAACCAGATCAAGAACTAAAATAAGATGAAATCTAAATTGAATGAATATGAGGGAGTAATGGTGAAAACATTAATGTAAATTTGTAGAAATCAAAGGTGGAAAACTAGGGTGCCAAGGATCCACTTGTAGAGATCAGGGAGATCTACGCTTGATTCATGAACTCAACTGGACTTCGAGTCCCATCTCAATCCAGTTGGAAGATATAAACATGAAAATCAACTCCGAACTTCTTTTGATTTAGTTTTCAAGAGATAAGAAGGGTGTAAATTAGAATGGATTCCATCACAAAACCATGCCCATGAGACAAGGTAAACAACATAATTAAACCAATCCACAGCCAATCTGAGTGATGCATGAATTTTAGGAAGAGTTCCATCATCTAACCATGTCCAAGGGGCGATGGTGAACAACAGGGCTTCCTAACTTCACAAAAAAATAATGAAAAGGAAATACACAAAGTCATCGTAGATCTATTGTAATTTTAGTCACAACAAACCATTAAAAACTAGAGGCATTCCTTATAATCAAACTATACTCAAAATCAGTTCATCTAGCATAAATCAAGCTGTAGAATCCTTCCCATCACGCCACAAGCTTCACCTCTTAGCCCTAGCTAAGAGGTTTAGCCCGACATGATCCGACTAACTCTCTTAAACAAAACATAATAAAAACTAAATAAAAGCTCTAACTATCTCTCTCTTGTATAACCGTCCAAGATTTAGCTGGCTCAAACTCTCTCTTCTCTCTTCTTTTTATAGCAGCAGGAAGACGGTGGAGAAGGTAGGGAATTTCCGCACGCATGATAGGCGATGCGAGCTGAAGTCGGTGACGTGCGTACAGCTGGCTTCTTCTTTCGGAGCAAAACCGCGAAACTGGTGCGTTTGGGGTTGATTTTTGGAATGGAAGAACGTCTCAGCTTTGGATTCCTTTCGTAAACACGGTCGTTTTTGGCCTGGGCACCGTATGAATGGTTCAGATTGACCGACTGATCAAAGATGGAGGGCCAACATCTTCCGGAAATTCTGAACTTTACGGCCGTGCGTAACCTCACGTACGGCAGTTGCACTGATGCATGGTGGGGCCCACTTTGTTTGATCTTATGGAGAATCAAATCCATCCTGCGAGCTTCTGCATCGGCTCAAGATCACGGGCCCAAGTTTTGCGTGAATCCGTGATTCATATAGGCCGCACCATCACTGGACGTAGCAGTGTATTCCTTGTAGGTGTAAGCTTGGATGCATGCATGGAGACATAAAGACACCAAAGTCTTGGTAGAAAATCTCTCCCGGATGCATTAGACGGTTCAAATCAACAGTTTGATTGGCCATGGTGGGCCACAACGCATCACCGCATGCTCTGTTCTTGCATAAACAGAGGTGCGTCTTTCTTTCCAAATTGTAGTTGGTCAACATGTTTGTTGACCGACTTCACTAATTCGATGCACGATGGTTGTGCACCGACTGTGCACTCACAACTATGAATGGGGTCCACCTTGATGTAAGTACGAAATCCAAGCCCTCCATAAGCTCTTTCAACTAATTTGAGGAGTCGACCCCAAGTTTGAAGCTTATCCAAATCTCAGGTGAGCCCAAAATCAATGGTTTATGGGATGATCTGTTCGTTGGGAGACTTCCATAGGGATCCAATGACTGAAATTCGACGTGTACGGTTAATTTATGGTTCTCAGGTCAGATATAAAATTTCAAGCCGAACAGATGGTGGGAACCCTGTGATCTTGCATTCTGGATGAATTTCGAGCCTCTTTAGCGTGAATTACTGGATGTTCTCGAATCTCGGGCGTATAAATTCTTTGATCTCGGTCCCCCAGAGTTCGTCCCTTGCCTTGGTGAATTCTAAGCGTTAAATCCATACTTTTAGTACCCTTTTGTAGTCCAAGCTCCTAAATACACCTTGCATCACAAACACGATTAAAGCAGGGCGTTAAATGGTATCATGCTCATAAAATCAGGAAATAATTGGGGTTTGATATGCAATATTTGACCCTCAACACAACTCCCAACTAGCATTTTGCTAATCCTGAGCAAAGTTTACGAAAAATAAATTGAGAATTGCAGGACAATTTCTAAGAACTCAAGTGATTTTCGAAAACAATCCAGATACTAGAAGTTTAAGATTCATGAATGTTGGGCATTACATTTACCTATACTCAAGCGCACAGTAGACTTTATAATCAGGATCAAAGTATTAATTCGTCAATTAGAAAATTTCTAAACATTAAGATCCATGAGTGTATAGTATAATCTCTTCTTAACAACTTTAAGATTTACTTCTCTATTTCTTGATATCATTGGTAACCAATAAGAGGATTCATGACAACCAAAACCTGAACCAAAACCTGCCTCATAAATTCCAACTTTTGATTTTTCTCTTAAAAGTAATGCTAAGGAGGGGAATTAAATCCTCACCTATAGGGAGCAAACCTATGGTAAAGACCATTCGCCTAGCCCTTTCCGACTGTCAACTGTGGGGAATTGAATCTTCACCTATAGGGAGCAAACCTATGGTGAAGACCATTCGCCCAACCCTGAGTATTTTCTTTTTCTTCAATTCTTCTTTTTCTTTATCTACTGATCATGATAGGCAAATTGTCCAGGCTGCTTCCTTTCAAGCTTAGTGATTACCAGGTTAATCCTTCAATATTGAACTGAAACCTCAATGTGTAAGCGAGATGTGACATGTGAAATCATGACTCAATTAATGTTTAGAACTTCTAATCATGGATTAATAATTCGAACTCAACTGTGAAATCTATTAGATAACTAAGTTCAAGAAACGTAAATCCACAACACTCCGTATCTTATAATTATAAATAAATGAAAAATCACTTTGAATTCACAAGATTTTTCAGAAAAGTTTTAAAAAATTTTCACAATTTTTTTTTTTGCTCAGGACCAAGAAAACACTGATTAGGTGACCTAATCGCCCACTTCCAACCTAAAATCTACATTGTCCTCAATGTAAAAGAAGTAAACATGCAATGCACACAAGACAACAAAAGTAAAAGAAGAGTGATGGAAAGATAATACCTGGACGAAAGAATTAAGAGGTTTTTCCACAAAGATCTCGGCATGAAAGCAAGTTAGCACAAGAGAGAAACCAACAAAAGCAAACTAACCTAATGGCATAAAACCGACTAACCTAAAACAGTATAAAGCAAACTACCCTAGTCCTATGAAAGTAGTAAGTTCTAATCCTCAACTGTGGAAGCACGAAAAATCTGCTCAATCATGCATCCAGGTTCTTCTGTCGGCCAGTATCTTGGTAAATTTTTCAGAAGGTTTTTCAACAAGATCATTCAAAAGCCCGTTGTGCAGTAGGCTTGGATGCCATGGAGAATGAATGTCCAGAGAAATTGAGGAACCTCAGCATAAAGTTTTCTTTTAATCGTCTGAAGTATCCAAAGTACATACGATTCACCTATGACAGAAAATTTCGGAGTTAGTACACCATGATGAATCAGAGACTACAAGTAGAATAAATTTAAAATTTTTTGTAGTAGGTGGTGTAGTCTCAACACACGCCAAAGTTTCACTCTTTAGTTCAATTTTCAGCTCTTCCCCTTTTAATGGTAAACATTCAGGATCTGGGGGAGGAGGTACTTCGGAATAAGGGTTTGCTCGGTCCGTGACAACCACCGAGGTATTGTCTTGCGAGGCATCCACCATTTCTTGTATTATGGGATCGTTTGAATCTGCAAAGTGTACCAAGCAATCATCCAAAGAGTCGGAACATTCAGTTGAAAGAAGTTCATTCATCCTATCGAGATCTGTGATGATATGTCCAATAACTCCTTTATCTTCTTCGAGAGTATAAATGAGCATACTCTCTTATTTGTTCTCAAGGTGGGGTGAAATCACCACTGAGTATGTCTCTTATTGACCTAAATAGGCATATTCCAAATCAGAGGGTAAAGGTTTTAGGTCAAGCTTCGGTGCTTTGAGGTTAGACGGTAGAGACACTGCATCGGTTTGGGGCAACTCTTTAAATTGTGGCCTCCACCGGTTAACTTCAAATACCGACTCAGTATCAAGCATGACACCCATCTCCCTAATCATGTCATCATTAAAATTATGGGAGTGGACCAGACACATCTCTAGAGGGTCAGAGGTGTCCTATCTTCCATGAAAGAGTCAATCATGTTAATGTCGTGAAAATCGTCATCATCCTCTAACCGTTTGCCTGTATTGAAAAATATGTTTGATTCCAATGTCATATTCTCGAAAGACATAGTCATGACAACATTCTTGCAATTGATAATTGCGTTTGAAGTGGCAAGGAATGGACAACCAAGAATGACGGGAATCTGAGTGCTCATGTTACTGATGGTTTCGGTATCCAGGATGATAAAATCTACAGGGTAGTAAAATCTATCGACCTGGACCAACGCATCCTCAATTATCCCTCTTGGTACACAAACAGAGCGATCAACAAGTTGTAGTGTGGTTAGGGTGGTTTTAATTCACCCAAACCTAACTGTTTGTATACCAAGTAGGAAATCAGATTGACACTCGCTCCTAAGTTAAGAAGTGCGTGATCAATTCGATAGTCCCCGATTACACATGATATGGTTGGGCTACCGGGATCTTTGAATTTCTGTGGCACATCTTGCTTTAGGATGACACTCACTTTCTCAGTTAAGAAGATTTTCTTTTGAATATTCTGCTGTCTTTTGGTCGTGCACAAGTCCTTTAGAAATTTGGAATATGAAGGTATTTGTTTTACGGCATCAAATAGAGGAATGTTGACCTTCACTTGTTTCAACACCTCTAGAATATCCTGAGAGTTAGAGAGAGGTTTTGGTGCAATCAACCGTTGGGGGAATGGAACAATCGGTTTCCCTTGAGGTTTCGGTTCTAATTCATGTGGAGCAATACTAGGTCTATCATCGTTGTCCTCTTCTGGATCCCTAGGCTTTTTAGCCCTAACCGGAATGGTTTTGTCAATGATCTTCTCACTCCTAAGAGTGGTGATTTATTTAGCTTGTTTCCTCAGATTTAAAGAGCACGGGTCACTTATTTCATATTGTGGTTTGAGATTGGGAAGAGGTTGAGCAGGAAGCATCCCCTTTCCCACAATTGCTAATTGTGATTCCATCCTTTGGACAGACGACACAAGCGTTCGAATTACTGATCTGATTTCCTAGATTGCTTGTGCCGTATTGTGATTAAGTAGCTCTTGGTCTTGAATGTATTTTAGAACCGGATCCTCTTGAGGTTTCACTTGATTTGGGATTTGATTAAAAAAACCTTGAGGAGTAGTAGTTTGTTCATTCCTCCAACTGAAGTTTGTATGATTTCTCCAGCTAGGATTGTATGTGTTCGAGGTGGGTCCATTGAAAGGCCTTTAGTAATTATTTACAGCATTGGATTGCACAGTCAGTACCTCTTGAAAAGCAGATATGGTTGGACAATTTTAAGTTGTGTGACTGTTACAACCACAAATACCGGAAACAACTTCCTTACCCTTGTCCTTCCTTGATTCCATGGCCTTGAATTTCTTTATAAGATTAGTCACTTTAGAATTGAGATCATCATCCTCTTTTAGAAGGTATACTTCGCCCATTTCCTTTGATTGAGTGGGCCTAGAAGTGGTATTTGATTTTGGGTATGTGTCCCATGCTTGTGTGTTTTCAGCAAGTCTATCCAAGTAATCCCACATATCATCGACATTTTTATTCATAAATTCTCCATTGCACATTGTCTCGACCAATTGGCGCATGGAAGATGTCAGTCCATCATAGAAAAAGTGCGTAATGGTCCACGTTTCAAATCCGTGTTGTGGGCATGAGCTGGCAAGATCCTTGAACCGCTCCCAACATTGGAAGAATGTTTCATCATCCTTTTGGGCGAAGTTCATGATTGACTTTCTAAGGGTGTTCGTTTTGTGATATGAAAAAAACTTCTTTATGAACTCCCTTGTCATGTCATTCCATGTGCCAATAGATCGGGGATGTAGTGAATGTAACCACGTCTTAGCTTTCTCTTTCAAAGAAAATGGAAAGAGTTTCAGCCTGACCTTGTCCTCAGATACGTTAGGAAAGTATAAAGTGGCTATGATTTCATCAAACTCTTTCAAGTGTAAATCATGCATGAAGACATATTCACCCCCGCCTGTTGTAAATAATCTCGTAACGTACGAGGTGGGGGTGCTTGATTCACCTCATTCTCATCCTGGATGTCCTCCACCCTAGGTGGAGGTAGTGCTTGAGGTTGATTTGTAGCCATAACCTCAATTCAAATTCTAAATTTAGACCTAAAAGAGAAATGAAATAAAAATCTAGAAAGAAAGAGAGGATTTGGAAAGAAGTTACTAGATTGGAGTCCCTAAGTTAAAAACCTGCAAAACAAACCAAAACAAGTTAGTTTCTAAAAATAGAAAGTTTCTAAAATTAGAAAAAGTTTCTAAAAAGGAAAATCACTAACCTAGATTCTAAAAGTAAAAGAAGAAAGTCTCTAAAAATAAAATAAAGGAATGGAAAGATGAAATAAATTAGGAAAATTTCTAGAACAAAACCTAATCTAGAATTAGAGGGTTAGAAAAACTAGAAAATCAGAAAGATATTACCAATTTAGAAAGTATATATCAAAATCCTACAAAACAGGAAAAATAGGTTAGTTTCTAAAAATCAGGAAAACCTAAACCTAAAATCTAAGGTTAGAAAAATCATAATCTCAAACTAATCCCAAAATTAATTAATTTTAGAAAACGTAACCGTCAGTCCTCGGCAACGGCGCCAAAAACTTGTTCACACCCTAAGTATAGGGTTGTGATTTAGTAATAAACTCGGTAAGACCGAGGTCGAATCCACAGGGACTGAATCATGGGAAAAGACATCAAGAAGATTGACAGGCTGAAACCGGAGTTGAGCAAGTCGTTTGCGATGAAAGACTTGGGCCCGGCTAAGTAGAACTTAGGAATGGAGATAACCCGTGACAGAAGCGGCAGGAAGCTTTGGTTGTCACAAGAGCAGTATATTGAGAAAGTCCTAAAGCGGTTCAATATGAATGCAGCGAAGCCGGTTAGTACTCCACTGGATGGTCACTTCAGATTGAGCGACAGGCAGTGTCTCAAGACGAAGGCAGAGGTGGATGAGATGCAGAAGATATCCTATGCGTCAGCAGTAGGAAGTTTGATGTATGCTATGGTGTATACTCGCCCAGACATAACATATGTGGTTGGTGTTGTCAGCCGGTATCTTGCCAATCCTAGCAAAGAATATTGGGCAGCGGTGAAATAAATACTGCGGTATCTAAGAGGCTCATCCAGGTTGAGCCTATGCTATGGTGACGAAAAACCTGTGTTAGAGGGCTACACAGATGCAGATATGGTAGGTGACATAGACTCCAGGAAGTATACATTGGGGTTCATGTTCACGTTTGCAGGGGGAGCGGTCTCTTGGTAGAGCAAGCTATAGAAGGTTGTAACATTGTTGACGATAGAGGCCGAGTATATTGCGGTCACAGAGGCATGTAAAGAGATGCTTTGAATGAAAAGGTTTCTACAAGAACTTAGCCTAAAGCAGGAGCAGCACATGGTCTATTGCGATAGTCAAAGTGCTATACACTTAAGCAAGAATCCAAGTTAACACTCGAAGTCGAAGCACATAGAGATTCGATATCACTGGATCAGGGATACTTTGGAACAGAAGGTGTTACAACTTGAGAAGGTCCACACGGACGATAATGGGTCAGACATGATGACCAAGGCTTTGCTCAAGGGCAAGTTTGAGGTTTGTAGAAATTGGGCTGACTTGAAGAAGGTGAATTCCTCCTAAGTCGAAAGGGGGAGATTTGATGAGGATTTTCTCCTCATGGCTCGACCGGTCGAGTGCCCTACTAGACCGGTCGAGGGTGGTGCTCGACCAATCGAGTGACGCTCGACTCAAAGTCCAGCGAGCTTTTGGTTTCGGAACTCCAAGGTGCTCGACCAGTCGAGGGAGGTGCTCGACCGGTCGAGGACTCTGCTCGACCAGTCAAGGTTACGCGGATTCATGTCCAGATTTTGTGCGGACTGTATAAATTTGAGGCGGTTTTTGCCAAGGTGCGGAAGGAAGTTTCCTAAACTATAAATAGGGGTCCCTAGGGCTTTTCTAGGGTATTGAGAAGGCTTTCTAAATCTATTGTGCTAAAGGTTTTGATGGCCAAGGTGAGAGAGAGAGAGAGAGAGAGAGAGAGAGAGGGAGCTTGTGGAAGGGAGGGTTATGCTCGTAGAGGTGATCTATTATGCAATCGATGTCTCAGTGCTTGTACATCCTCGTGATCGGTGAGATCTCTCCGTTTTTCTTATTCTCTTATTGTTTATCCACTCCTGCGTGAGTGAAGAAGGTTTGATCCAAGCGAGGTATGCTTATGATCGGTTGTAACATTCTACTTCATAGTAGATTGTTGCTCTGGATGAGGTCCCATGGTTTTTACTTCTTTGAGGGTTTTCTACATAAAAATCTCGTGTCGTGTGGTTTATGCTTTGATTTATTTCATTGCTTTATTATCTCATAATTCTGGTGTATTTAGGAGACTAGATCCTAAGGTTTTGTGCAATGGCCCCCAACACTACACAATACACATACGAACTAACATAGAACTAAAACGTCAAGGAAAGCTTGAAGGGTGGATTCCTTACCTTATTGTGGTTAGGGTTTCTAGATTTTGAGTGCTCCAACCCATGGTACACTTTAATTGTTGTGGCTTCTACGATAGAAAATTGAGAGAAGTTGGGGAAACTAAACCCTAACACTAAAATCCAATGTTAGAATTAAGATTAATCTAATTTAAACTCAAATTGAAAACTTGTAGGGTATTTCTACTTACCTAATCTCTTGAGTCGACTCGACTCAATGACTCGACTCCGAATTGGGGCCCCAAATGTAAGATCCAATGCAACTATGCCCCAACATGGCCCATGCATGTGGATGGGTGCACAAAAAACCAGTCAAGACCTCCAAGACCTTACATGCACAAAGATGTCCGATTAGGATTCTGAGACTTGATCGAATAAGGAAGATTATTTGCTTAACGAGCATCGATTTGCTAGTATCTATCAAAAAAACATGCAAGTGTGGGCACAAGGCCGACTTACCTAGCTAGACGAGACGCTAACAGGCCAGAAATGCTCAGGGCAGCTTACACATCCTATACTGGGCATATATCGGTAGAAATGGCCTAAAAATCGTGCATGTAACCGACGAATTCAAATCGGTGGCCCCCACTACTCAACTTCTTCTCTCTCTAACCCACAACTCGATTTGGACACCGCTAGACCCAATGGGACTTGGCCCCTGACGATGCAGAGTGACAATTCGCTCCCTCTCCCACCTTCTCTCCTTCTGTCTCTCCCTCTCTCTATTTCTCAGGGTTGGGATAGCTCAAAATAGGTTTAAAGGAGAAAATAATGAAAAATTAGCTTTTATAGCCCAAAAATTTGGTTCGATGATTCGCGGGTACACAACCCGTTGTGGTTTAATGGTCGGACAGATGCACGCTGTCGGTCATACCAAAGGGAACAGACGGGCGATGCCGGTTGGACCGACAGAGCACAAATTCTTCAGGTTTTCACTTTTTCACGGTCAATCGAACCGACAGGTTTGTAGGTTGATTCGACGGAACACTCTCATCTCATACGTTAGATTTTTCACTATTTCAGGATCTAGGGTCTAATAATTTGAACTCTATAGGTTAACTCATGGATTGGACATTCAACCTAATGTGGTTTCGCATAGACTCCATCTTATCAACAATTGGGGTTCAATGGACTGATGATCCAATGATTCGGGACTCAAAATGGTCATGTTAAGGTTTGATTGTTAATGTACCATGTGTTGGGGACAAAATGTGCTAAGTTCAGAGACTCGGATTTAATTCCTCGGATCACCGAGAGATACATTGATCCGAGGGGAGATTATGACCGACGAAACCGAGGAAACATTCGAGTCGGTTTGGAAGACAAAACTGAGAAAACGATTGAGTCGGTTCGCATGGTTTATCAGCGGCTAAGAAATACCTCGGCCGATCCACTTCAGATTATCCGAAGGAAGAAAGGACGACGCAAAAACGGGACGTCATCCCGAATATCGCGGGATAAGATCTTTTGTCACGGAGATCACGAGATCGCGTAAGCAGAACGAAATCCAATCTCCGTGATACTGGGAGAAGATCTCGTATTCGTCATCAAGAGGAGAATCTTCGTACGATAAAGGGTATTTTCACATCTATAAATGGAGTGGTCCATTCACCTTGAAAGGTATGCAAAAAACTCTCTCTAGAACCCCTCAATACAATTAGACCCAGATTCCTAGCCTGACTTTGGCATCGGAGGGTCCCCTGCTCTAGCCAAGGTCTCCTTTGTCTGTTTTCTGTGCAGGTACTCGGAGGTCTAAGCAGGGAGAACCAGATTTTTGTACCAACAGTTTGGCGCCGTCTGTGGGAATCCAGTTTACGAAAAGTCATCTTACGCTCTCCCCATGGTGACGACTCGTAGGACGGTCCCAGAAGAAGATCTGAATGAGGTCGCGATTACAGGACCATCGGGTCCAATAGCAAATCCGGCGGCTCGGAACCTACCTAACAATCGCCAGCGAGCCGCGGCCGGAACAACTAATAACCAAGAGGGTCGTAATAACGAAGGCTTGGACCAGGAGGTTCAAGAAATCCGGTCCGATGTAAACATGATAAAGCAAATGTTGGAACGGATGTATCAGCAAATGCAGCCACCTTTGCCTCCCCAAGGGGAAACAACGCACATCCCGACTGCGGTAGACCCTCAGCCGTCCGCACCGCAGTCGATCCGCCCGAGTCAACCCCGAGGTGTTCCCGAGCCGCCTCCAGCCCAGTCAGATAACGCCGCATTGCCCTCGACTGATCTTCGGCATGAGATAGATAGGAGAAGACGTAATCGACCTCTGATAGAGGGTACGGCGGAAAGCGGCGAACCTTGGAAAGCCGATATCCAAGACTTTAAAAGAGAAGTGCGAGAAGAAATGGCGAAAGAAATGGCAGATATGAGGCAAGGATGAAACACATACCCGGCCAGGTCCGAGGCAAGAGCGTCCCCTTTCGTTGACGAGATTATGCAAGCTCGGTTGCCTGAAAGGTTTCGGTTACCTCAAATCACTCCTTTCGCAGGCAAAACTGACCCGACAGAGCATATCGAATGCTTCAAAACCTATATGGAGCTCCACGATGCCTCGGACGCGGTGATGTGTCGAGCCTTTTCCCTTACGCTGACCGACGTAGCCCGGCTGTGGTTTAAACAGCTGAAACAGAGGTCCATCAGCTCGTTCACCGAACTGAGTGATGCCTTTCTCACCAACTTCATCGACGGAAAAAAGAAATTAAAACCCCCTGCTCATTTAAATAATATAGTCCAGAGGCAGGGAGAGCTATTGAAAGATTACATCAAACGTTTCAATTTCGAATCTCTTCAGGTTCGAAAACACTCAGAAGAAGTAGCGCTCAACGCCCTCATGCAAGGAGTTAGAGACAAGCCGTTTCTGGCGTCTCTAGACAAAAACCCGCCCGACACATTGGCAGAATTTATGACACGGTCAGATAAGTATGTAAACGCCGAGGAAGCGTGGATCATGCGTGAAACCAAATCTCTGGTCAAAGAGCCGACCAAAAAGGCCGACTCGACTGAAGGGAAGAAACGCAAAGATGACCAAATGCGTGACGAGCGACGATTGAGCAAACGACCAGATCGAAGATTTTCCACATATACCCCCCTGAACAAAACTCAGGAGCAGGTATTGATGGAAATCAAAAGAGAAGATTTCGTCAACTGGCCCAATAAGCTCAGAAGTAATCCTAATCGGCGGGACAAAGACAAATACTGCCATTATCACCGTGATCACGGGCATAACACTAGTGACTGCCGTCATTTAAAGGAAGAAATCGAGCGACTCATAAAAGAAGGCCGACTCAAAGAACATGTGGTCAACGCCGGCACAGCCGAGGGACGACAGATCGAAAGACAACCCATGGAAGAAATTCGGACGATTATCGGCGGACCGCAAGGCGGGGGTGATTCAAACAACGCTCGGAGGAATCATGCGAGGAAACTTAATCAGCCCGAGTCCGAGCTCTTGATTATAGACCGACCTGCGAAAGAAAAGAGAAGGGCGAAATATTGCGTTACATTCACAGAGGAAGATGCCCGAGGGATCCATCACCCTCACGACGACGCGTTAATTGTCACCTTGACTATCGCCAACAGGAGAGTATTCCGAATACTCGTTGATACGGGGTCATCTGCAGATGTGCTATTCACTCAGGCGTTCGATAAGATGGGAGTGGAACGATCCACGCTACGTCCCGTTCGGACCCCATTAATCAGTTTTTCCGGGGGACAAGTACTGCCTGAAGGGATTGTCTCGTTGCCGCTCACCGCTGGCAGTGCCCCGTATCAGAAGACGATAATGATCGATTTTTTGGTCGTCGATCAGCCTTCGGTATACAACGCCATACTTGGCCGACCTTCTTTAAGTCTTCTGCAGGCCGTGGTATCCACATACCATCTTTCACTGAAATTCCCGACTGACTTGGGAGTAGGAGTTGTGAAAGGGGACCAGCAAGATGCGAGGCGATGTTACATGGTAGCTGTAAAAGGGTCTGCCGATGGAAAGCCGGTCAACGTTTCAACGATTGAATCGCTAGACCCACGGGCTGAAGGACACGAACGAGGGCGGCCGATTGAAGATCTTATCTCAATTCCCTTGCTCGAAACAGATGAATCCAAGACAGTACAAATTGGCTCATCCTTACGATCCCCTTTGAAAGAAAAGTTGATAGCCCTGCTGCGTAGATATGCCGACGTATTTGCCTGGAGTCATGCGGATATGCCCGGAATTGATCCGTCTATAATCACTCACCGACTTAACATCGATCCGACTTATCGACCGATCCGGCAGAAGCGACGACCGCTCGGACCCGAACGATATGCCGTCATTGAAGAAGAAGTCAGCAAGCTCCTCCAGGCTAGCTTTGTCGAAGAGATACAATATCCGGATTGGGTCGCGAATGTTGTGCTCGTGAAGAAACCCAACGGAAAGTGGCGAGTCTGTATTGATTATACTGACGTAAATAAAGCCTGCCCGAAGGATAGCTTTCCGCTCCCAAGGATAGATCAGTTAGTAGATAGTACCGCTGGACATGAGCTTCTCAGTTTCATGGACGCGTACTCAGGGTATAATCAAATTGTAATGCATGAAACAGATAAATCAAAGACGACCTTTGTCACTGACAAAGGTCTTTATTGCTACCGAGTGATGCCATTTGGTTTGAAGAATGCCGGCGCAACTTACCAAAGATTAGTTAACAAAATCTTTGCTCGGCTAATAGGTCGCACCATGGAAGTATACATCGACGACATGCTCGTCAAAAGTGTACACGCGGAAGACCATGTAGACGATTTGGAGAAAATGTTTCTCATCTTACGGGAATTCCGGATGAAGTTAAATCCGAATAAATGTGCCTTTGGGGTGAGTTCTGGAAAGTTCCTCGGATTCCTGGTTAGTCAGCGAGGGATAGAGGCAAACCCAGAAAAAATAAAAGCTTTGCTCGATATGGAATCTCCTAAAACCATCAAAGATGTCCAAAGATTAACCGGACGAGTTGCAGCACTAAATCGGTTCTTATCCAAAGCCACGGATAAATGTCTTCCCTTCTTCAAACAGTTGAAGGGTCGACAGACCATGGACTGGACAGAAGAATGCGAAGCGGCGTTTCAGCAATTGAAATCATGCCTCGGATCCCCACCTCTCCTATCAAAACCCGAATCAGGGGAGTCTCTGCTCCTCTACTTAGCGGTATCCGAGGCGGCAGTTAGTTCGGCCCTTATTCGAGAATCCGAAGGAAAGCAGCTGCCGGTTTATTATGTTAGCAAAGCATTATTGCCTGCAGAAACAAGATACCCATATTTGGAAAAAGTAGCATTGGCTCTAATAACTTCTTCCCGCCGACTTCGACCGTATTTCCATGCCCACACCATCATCGTGATAACCGATCTTCCACTCCGCCATGTTCTACAAAAACCAGAGGCATCTGGCCGACTCACGAAATGGGCGATCGAACTGAGTGAATTCGACATTCAATACAGACCGAAAGCGGCAGTCAAAGGACAAGCCGTAGCAGATTTCATTGCAGAAGTAACGCCGTCAAACGACCTCTCAGTCAACACTAGGCCCGAGAATACTGCAGTCCCGATATGCCCTGTTACATGGAAATTGTTTGTCGACGGATCTTCCAACTCTAAGGCAAGTGGGGCCGGAATAGTACTGGAAACCCCCGATCATACATATATGCAGTATGCCTTACGACTGGGATTCCAGGCGACAAACAATACAACGGAATATGAAGCATTGTTGCTCGGCCTCCGACTCGCGGCTAGCATGGGAGTTACGCACCTAAACGTGTTCAGTGATTCTCAGTTGGTCGTTAATCAAGTTACCGGTGTATATCAGACACGGAAAGATCAATTAAAGGCGTATATGGAAAAAGCGAAAGAAATGATCAGCGGGTTTCAGTTCTGCCTTGTTACTCGGATCCCTCGTACAGAAAACAGTAAAGCCGATTTATTAGCAAAGCTCGCCTCCGCCGATGAAGATGATATACCCCGGTCTGTTCCAATCGAATACGTTGCTAAACCGAGTATAAACGAACCATTTAGCTTGGTCGTCAACACAATCGATTCAGAGCCTTCCTGGGCCGATCCAATCATTCAATATCTCGATAAGGGTAAGCTGCCTGAAGATCGCACTGAGGCTCGACGAATTAAAATCTGAGCCTCCCGTTATACCATGCTTAACGGAACCTTGTACAAAAAAGGATTCTACGCTGTTCACTCCCCAAGTGCAGGGTTGTGATGTAGTAATAAACTCGGTAAGACCGAGGTCGAATCCACAGGGACTGAAACTTGTACGTTATCTGAAAATAACTAGAAATAGAACTAGAATAAGATGAAATATAAATCGGGTGAATTTTAGGAATAATGGTGGACTAGTAATCTTAAATATGTAAAATTCAAAGGTTAGGAACTAGGGTGCCAAGGATCCACTTGTAAAGATCAGGGAGATCTACGCTTGATTCACGACCTCAACTGGACTTCGAGTCCCATCTTCATCCAGTTGGAAGATATGTCACTAAAGCTCGATCTGAACTTCCATTGATCTAGTTTTCAAAGAGATGAGAGATATGAGAATTAGGGTCGATTCCATCACAAATCCATGCCCATGAGACAAGGTAAACAACAGAACTCAAATCAATCCACAATCAATCAGAAGATGTATGAAAGTTAGGAAGGGTTCCGTCATTCCACCATGTCCAAGGGGCGATGGTGAACAACAGGGCGTCCTAACTTTATAATCACAAGAAGGTAAAAAGAAATACTCAAGCCATCGCAGATATACTGTAATGTAAGTCACAATAAATCATTAAAAACTAAAGCATTCATCAAACTAAGATCAATATCAGTTCAAACATGAATCTGAGTCGTAGAAATCTTCCATTACGCTACAAGCTTCACCTCTTAGCCCTAGCTAAGAGGTTTAGCTCAACATGATGAAGCTAGATCTCTCAAACAAAAAAATAAAAATAAGCAAAAGAAAAATAAAAATAAAAATAAAAACAACTCTCTCCTATGTCTGCTTCCCCAAAAAAAATCCTCCGGCTGTGGCTCCCCCTTTTTTCTCTCTGCTCTCTTCTCTTTATAGGCAACAGTAGTCGGTAGCTAGGTCGGCTTCATGCGTGTATCACAATCCGACCAAGAGTCAGATTTCGTTCCGGCGCACCCTGTTTTACGCAGCAAAACAACACCCTCTGATTTTGATCTGATTTTGAGACAACTGATCAACCCATTCGAGCGATTTGACTTCTTGGACAGGGTAAACACCCTCTTATCTGGATTTTGGACGGTCTGGATCATTGATCCGATCACGCCCTTGATCACAGGATGGCCAACCGTGGCCGGTTTTCACGGACGCGCGTCCCTGCGTAAACAGGGTACGCTGTGAGGGTCGGTGGGCCCCACGATGATGTTTTTGATGAAATCCGCCCCGTCCATTGAATTCCTGGCGAGAAACCAGTCAGGAATGTATGGTTTTGGAGTGAACTTGGTGCGGCCCACTTGATCTTTTATTCCACCATCCATTCTTCGTTTTAACGGTCAAAAACTGATCTCTATTGTCTTCAGAGATTGCGTCACCTAGGTGATGGTAAAGCCTACCCTATGGAGTGAATGAACGGTCTAGATCACCCGTTTGGACGATGTGTTAGGCCCACAACTGCGAACCGATCCTCTGTTCACGGACGCTGTTTTAATATAAACGGAAATTTCCGTTTTGCTGAAATCAGTCGGTCAAACCGACTTTGACGGTCGCGGTAGTACAGTGCACTTCCGGTGCACGTACACGGTGCACGCACACCGTACGTACATGGGTCCCAACGTGATGTTTATGAGAAATCTGAACCGTCCATATGTTTTGTCTCCCCGATTAAGGGGTTGAGACCAAATTTGAAGCATATCCTGTTGTCAGGTGGACCCCACTCAATGAATTACTGGGCTGATCCATCCTTTAACCCACTTCCAGAGATATCCAATGCTTGAAATTTTATATGTACGGTTTATTTATGGTCCCCAGGCCATATATGAAGTTTTGTGTCCATCCGATGGCGAGAACCCCGTGATCTTATATTCTGGACTATTTTCGGGCCTCTTTAATGTGAATGGCTTGATTTCCTCGGATCCCTGGCGTGTAAATCCGTCAGTCTTGGTTCCCTGAAGTCCGTCCTTTGCTCTGGTGATTTTGGATCGTCAAATCCGCGCTTTTAATACTCTTTTTCAATCAAAGCTCCTTATTACATCCTGCAACAAAATCACGATTAAAATACTCCATTAAGCATTATCGTGTACGCGAAATCTGGCAATAACCGGGGTCTGATATGTAATATTTGACCCTCAACATACGCCCCATTGTTGCGATGTCTCAAACCCAGCGAAGCAAACTATGTGTTAGGCGAAATCCATGAGGGAATCTGCGGAAATCACTCTGGAGGGCGATCTCTCGCCCATAAGGTTTTGCGACAGGGGTATTATTGGCCTACGATCCAACATGACGCTCGTAAGCTTGTCCAAAGATGCGACAAATGTCAGAGGTTCGCGGTTATTCCGAGGCAAGCTCCCGAGACACTAACGCCAATGACTGGACCTTGGCCCTTTGCACAGTGGGGGATCGACATTATAGGCCCACTACCAATGGGAAAAGGTCAGACCAAGTTTGCCGTGGTGGCAGTGGACTATTTCACAAAGTGGGCCGAGGCAGAGCCATTGGCAAAAATAACCGAACAGAAGATCATAGATTTTGTATGGAAGAATATAATCTGTCGGTTCGGAGTACCCCGCACCATCATTACCGATAATGGAAGGTAGTTTGATAATAGAAGTTTTCGTGAAATGTGCGATAACCTCGGAATCAGAAACATATATTCCTCCCCTCATCATCCTCAGACTAATGGGCAAGTTGAGGCAGTCAACAAAATCATCAAGCAGCATCTCCGGACCAAGCTTGACCGAGCCAAAGGAACGTGGGCCGAAGAACTCCCGAAAATTCTTTGGGCCTATCGGACTACGGCTCGTACCGCGACAGGAGAAACTCCTTTCTCACTCGCCTACGGCTCGGAAGCCGTCACACCCGTTGAAATCGGATTACCATCGGCCCGAGTCATTTCGTTCAACGCGGAAGAAAATGAAGAACTGTTAGCACTCGGGCTCGACCTCCTGGACGAGCAAAGGGAAATGGCACGATTGCGTACAGAAGCCCGGCAACGACAAGTGGCCCGATTTTTCAATGCCCGAGTCAAAATCAGGACGTTCCGAATGGGAGATATGGTTCTCCGAAAAGTGTTTGCCAACACAAGGGAACTTGGATCGGGCACACTGGGTCCCAATTGGGAAGGACCTTACATCGTCTCGGAAACCGTCCGACCAGGAACATATCGGTTAAAAGATCTAAATGGGCAGTCATTGCCTCATCCTTGGAACGCTGAGCATCTTAGGATTTATTATCCATGACTCGGCACTCGAAGCTTGTCAAGAAAGGTTGGAACCAAGTCAGACGAATAAAACCAAGCGTTTCCATTCATAAACCATGTGTGTTCTTTCATTCTATATGGGTTTTACAAAAAAAAAAAACAAAAGAGAAAAACACAAAACTGGGCCTGATTATTGCCCTGAGGCGTCCCCAGATGGACCGGCATCGCCCCCATTCGTGACATCGGCGATTTCCGGATTCTCGGACTCTGAGGCTCCTGTCCCCTCGAGTTCGGACAGGTCGAGGTCGGGAAAAGCCTTTTTCATGTCCTTGACGCATTCTAGATACCCGCCTTGGAATAGGCGGTCCCTCTCGTCTTCAAACTCCGCGGACTCAAGGAAAGTTTGGACGGCCTGATCCCTGGCCTTTTCGGCCTCCTGAGTCTTCTCGTTGGCTTGCTGGATGAGTCCCGCTGCCTCAAGTTTGGCCCGAGCCAAATCGTCCGCACAGGAAGCGTGAACTGCAAGAATTCGTCGGTTTTCCTCTTCAGCCTGGGAGAGAAGAGCCAACACCTCAGCTGTCTCGGCTTGCTCCTCATCGAGAGCTCTCCTGGAAAAAACAGCCTCTGCTTTTGCATCTTCGGCAGCTTTCCGAGCCAAGGCCGCTTCGCCCATTAGGACACCGACTTGTATTTCGGCGTTCTCGCGTCTCCCCTCGGCCTCCGACAAGAGGGTTTGTAGCCGGTGGGCTGAAGACAGTTCCTTGCTGGCCTTAACCAAGCAGGGAGCAAGTTCAAAAAGCACCCTCGCCGCATGACCGACGGTTTGTGTCGTAGGAGCATTGTAGAGGCTGATGAACTCTTTTTCACTCCCATGGGCTAAGGCTCAAGGAACCATCCCCGACACCACCGTCCGCAAGACGGACGACTCTTCTTGACTCGGCTCCTCCCTTCTGGAGGATGTCTCTCTCGTCTCCTCCCCTTTGGAGGATGTAGTCCTCACCTCCTCTCTCGAGACATCTGCTGCAACATGTCCCGAGTCGGGTGCCACGGCATGAGCCTCCGTAGCCGTGACCTCCGCAGCCTCCTGTCTCTCTTCCGGATCAGAAATCACGACGACAGGAGGAGTCGAAGAACTGACCGGTTCCTTCTCCTTCCGCACTACTTTTGGCCTCTTCTGCGGTCGCGGTTCCGACAGAAGAACCGAGCGGGGGGAGCTTTAATCTTCGAGACCGCCCTAAGCGGAGGCCGAGCTCCAGTCATCTCTGTGGGGGCTGGGTCAGGAACAACCCTAATATGGGGCCGAGCTTCAGGCAAATCTAAAAAGAAAGATGGAGATAGTCAGAAAATATTCAAAAGACACATAAAGATACATCTTCAATTACCTGTGACGGCCGAGTCTAAACCTGCGAGATGGAGGCGCTCGGGTTGTAAAAGCACCTTCCAAGACCTATCCGCAGGGTTTAAAGCCTTCAACTCCTCGATCCGAGCTAAGGTACTGGATCCGAGCTTTTGTCGTTTCTTCGGGATATCTGTCAGACACAAGTTCATCAGAGTCAAGACAGTATAGAAATGAAGATGAGAGAGGCCGAGTCAAAAGATACGCCGAATCACCTGCTTTTTGAAACGCCCGAGGGATACGAGCCTCATACGGCCCGGACTCAGCCGTCTCCCATCGGCCACAAGCCCAAAACCAACGTTCTCTCCAATGTTTGTTGGAAGTGGGTGGGTCGGTTATTAAGGATCCGCCTCCGCCCCGCCAGGCAGCAAAGACATAAAAGCCGGGATAGTTCGGATTTACGCGAACTTGATATAAGTGGAGGAATTCGTCGACAGATAGAGGCGGCTGCTCCAATTCGGCCCACAGCACTGCACATCCAAATAAGTTCCTCCACCCGTTCGGAACTATCTGTCCTGGGGCTATCCGAATCCGAGACAAAACGCCTCGGACGATGGGCTGGAGGGGCAGACGCAAGCCGCATTGCATCGCGACTTGGTAGATTGCGACCGCCCCAGCGGGGGGGTGGTCTGGCAAATCATTCGGGCGAGGGAGATAAGTAATGACCGATTCGGAGACATGATACCCGATTCGAATTCGGTCCAGATCCGCTTCGGTCAGAACCGAGGGAACTGGACCACTTAGATCGTCTCCCGATCCGTCTCCTTCGGACTCAGCCTGTGTCGAGCATGCGACAGGTACCGATCCACTGGCCCCTTGAGTCGGCTTATCAGCAGGAACTGACCCAAACGTTCCCCCGATAATTAGCGTTTCTTCTTCCTCCTCTTCCTCCTCTTCTTCCAAATCCATTGGAAGGTTAGGCCTTCCCGGGCGAGTTATCAGAGACGACCCACCACGAGAGGGACCAGTAGAAGCAGGGCGTTCCGCCGGAGCTTCAGTAACCCTCTCGGAGAGAAAAGCAGCATTTGCGTCAACTGCTATCTCTGTCAGTAAAGAAGGCGATTCCGTAACGTTCCAAAAACGTTGCGCTTCGCCTTCATCTCCGGAAATTCCCTCCTGAGGACTTTGAGAACCTCTCGCCGCCATTATCGATAATTAAAGAAGAAGGGAGGACTCACCGGAGAGGAAAGCGGAAATGGCGTCGCTGACAGTTAAGAAGGAAGGAGAAAGAGGAAGAACTGAAGAGCTTCAAAGGAAAGTTAGAGCGGGAATGGCAGTAGAAGTTTGAAATGCGGGGCCTCCCCCTTTTTTATAAGGTCGCCAGATAGCAGATGCTATTAATGAGGAAATGATTCGACTTCTGTCTCGACTCCCCCGTTCGACACGTGGCGCGCGCTGACCGACGACGTTAATGACCTTGCTACGTGTCCTATCCTCATTGGTTGACTGGACAGTTCGGCGGCTGTCAGCGCACGCGACGTCAGGAAATGAACCGTCTCCATCAAAAGCGACACGGAACACATTAAATGCTTATTTATTGTCTCGGCCTGAGCTATGAACTGACTCGAATGCTTGCTACTCCTTAGCATTATATGAAACACACGGAGTAGGGGGGCTTACTGTTGGGGACAAAATGTGCTAAGTTCAGAGACTCGGATTTAATTCCACGGATCATCGAGAGATACATTGATCCAAGGGGAGATTATGACCGACGAAACCGAGGAAACATCCGAGTCGGTTTGGAAGACAAAACTGAGAAAACGGTTGAGTCGGTTCGTATGGTTTATCAGTGGCTAAGAAATACCTCGGCCGATCCACTTCAGATTATCCGAAGGAAGAAAGGACGACGCAAAAATGGGACGTCATCCCGAATATCTCGGGATAAGATCTTCTGTCACGGAGATCACGAGATCGCGTAAGCAGAACGAAATCCAATCTCCGTGATACTGGGAGAAGATCTCGTATTCGTCATCAAGAGGAGAATCTTCGTACGATAAAGGGTATTTTCACATCTATAAATGGAGTGGTCCATTCACCTTGAAAGGTATGCAAAAAACTCTCTCTAGAACCCCTCAATACAATTAGACCCAGATTCCTAGCCTGACTTTGGCATTGGAGGGTCCCCTGCTCTAGCCAGGGTCTCCTTTGTCTGTTTTCTGTGCAGGTACTCGGAGGTCTAAGCAGGGAGAACCAGATTTTTGCACCAACACCATGTTTAATTGAATTGTGGGTTCCCCATATCGGGGTTCACTTATAATTTTTAAGTTTTTGAGTTTTCACATGTATGTGCACGTGTGCTTGCAAAATTTAGTTGATTTTTTTAATTATGATAAAGCCCAAGGACATCCAATACCCAAGAATTAAAAACCAGGTGTTATGGTTTTAAACAGAAATGTGACAGTGGACACAAATTGCATAGGAAACCCTACACTATAAAGCTACCTAGTGCAAGGGCCGTGGGGCTCATGTGATATATGTGTTTTATTAGGTTTTCCATCCATTTTTTTTTTCAAATTATTTTAATGCATCGATACAAAATTATATCCAAACCTCAATGGACCATTACTGAAGAAATAGTGGGATTGAACACCTGCCATTGAAAACTTCTTTATTGCCAAAAAGCTTTGGATCAACCCGACACTGTGTGTTTTCCCTTCATCTAGGCCTACATGACCTTATGAATAAGTTGGATGAAAAATAAATACCACTATGAGCCCTTGGAAGTTTTCAGCCGTGGATGCCATTATCCCTACTGTTTCGTGTGGTGTGGTCCACTTGAGCTTTGGATATGCTTCAATTTGGGGCTCATGTCTTAAAACGAGCTGGAAAAACGGATGAATGGTGTGGATAAAACACATAGATCATGATGAGCCTGATAGGGTCCTTCCAACAAGTAGTCCCTTGGTGTTGGGTTCACCATGCAATCCACAGTCCAGCATAGCCATCTCTCAGGCTGGCGGAAATCTACTTTTCCATCGGTTATGAGGGAAAAATCAAGTGGGCCACACAATAAGAAGCAATGGGATGAAACGTCTACGGTTGAAACATTCAAGGGTACTACAGAATTTTTGGATGAGGTTAATATTTTTATATTTTCAATTCATCCCAAGGGGAATGAACTTATGAACGTTTCGATGTCATATAAACCTCACGGTGGGCCACGGGAAAGTTTCAATGGTGGGCATTACCCTCCTCATATCTTTTCTATTATATGACCCACTAGAATTTTGGATCTACCTTATTTTCGGGATCATATTCTAACATGAGCCAGAAAAATGAGTGGATGGGATGGATTTTTCATAAATATCATGGAAGCCCCACCTCCCTTTCAACCGCAGGAACTTCTCGTGGATGGGTCACGGGCAATCTGCAGGTAATCAGTATCCTCTCTCAACAGCACACGTGGCAGAGGCAGTCTGCGTCCTCTCTCTGCAACACCGTGGCAGAGTAATGTATGGACATGGATTGCGTCCTGTCCCTCCAAGACCAACTCGGTCTAGGCACGGGTTCTGTGGGGCCCACCGTAATATATGTGTTTTATACGGATGTCCATCCATTTTGCCAGATCATTTAAGGCATGAGCCCAAAAATAACGCAGATCCAAGGCTCATGTGGACCACACTATGGGAAGCAACTGTCATAATGACGTCCACCATCGAAACTTTCTTAGGGCCCGCTGTGATATTTATTTGCCATGACAGGAAAACGCAAATAACAGCTTGATCAAAACTACTGTACAGAGCAATCTCCACTCTGGTTGGTCCACTTGAGCCTTGAATCTACCTTATTTTTGGCTTAAAGATTAAAATGATTTAATAAAGTAAATGGACAACATGGATAAGTGAACCCCACATCCTTATTGACGCAGGGATGAACGTGATGAGGTCGAGCATCGTCTCCCTCAAGAGGATAATTGTTCCGAATCTACGGAACTTCTCTGGACTCCTTACAAAGGCTTCTCGAATCCATGAGAAAGAAAGCAAGAAAAATAGAAAATAAATTTTAAAAAATTCGAAATTGATTAATGAATGAAATAAATGAATTCACAACCCTTTAAATAGAGATACCAAGCAATGAGAGAGAAATCAGAAGCAAACTACAACTAAAACTCTTAGAATTCGCAACTTATTATAAATAGTAAACTTACTATTTATAAACGGTCTGACGTCAACTAGTGCGCAAGGTTTTCGGCCAAAAATAATAAGTGTCCTATTTGGTTTCACCAAGCTGTTCTCTTAATTTTTCTAAGCTCTTTTAACGTTGGGCGCAACTCCTAAAGCCCAACGGATGAAGAGTTATAATCAAACTAAAACTTATTATTTATAGTAAAAATAGAATTAAACACGAAATTCGACCGTCGATATGATGGAATCTCGAAAATTTGGTTTGGGCAACCCGACATAGCCGGGTTGGTTGGCTAAAGTATCTCATCCTACCTCAAAATCATATATTGGACGTCGAGTAACTCATTCTGGTTTGTGAAATATGCCCATTTTAAGGTTCTGACGATCTTGATGACTTCTGCTTCTGATCAGGTCTTCTCTGATCTATCTTGGACATGAAAGTGTCCGTGACCCCCCGCTCTACATCACTTATCCTGTCATGGATGGAGTGACATCAGCGTGATTACACTGTTTAGACCATCCTATCCATTTAATTTAAAAACAATAAATAGCCAAGTATTCAATGAGATAAACGGTGGGAAAAGTAACGGATTGGAATTGTAGCATCAATTCTTAAAAGTTAGGCCACCTTGTGACCAGATGGATGCATCACCTTGTCACGTCCCCGCATGAAGAGATGGTTGTACGATATTCTGTTTCTCACAGCTCTACCATCTTTTCTCCTGTACGGGGATTGTAAATCACAAAGTTAGGTGGGCCATATGAGAAGGTTCCATACGTAGGTATTTCTCTCACTTTTTTTTTTTTCTTCTATCATGCGGCCCACTTGAGCTTTGAATCTACATCATTTTTGGAACATGTCCTGACATGATCTAAAAATACCGATGAATGAGATGAATTGATGGATAGAAGGATATTATGGTGATTACACTGATTAGACAATCCTGTTCATTTAATCTATAACTATCAAATTAAAAGCGTAAGATAAAGAACTGATGTAATAAAGAAAATCAAACAAATAGGAAATGGACATTTTGCCTACTACACAGATGAGCCCTCGTTGAAAACACTAATTCTTAAAAGGATAACGGCATTAATAATATTTTCACCTCAAAATTAGAAAAGAGTTTCTTGTGTAATCCTAATTTAGCCTCATAAATAATATTTATACTTGGTGTACAAAAATACCTAAAATGCTCTATTTTGGTTGGATCAATCCCGCACCATTTGGGGTTGAAAGTGCTTTCCCCAACCTCTTGTTAGTGCAAAGGCACCCTGAACCTATCCCAAGGCTTTAATTATAACTTTCCCTACACCATTTTACATAATACAAAAAATATATTGTAGCGAAAAGTAGGAAACGTAAACAATTAAAGGCCCAATATGCAGTGATATATACTATAAGAAAGGTATTGGATGGAATGTTGGTATATTGGATTTGGAAAACTATTTAAACAAAATAAATTTAAATTGAGAATAAGAGAAAGCTTATTGGTTTATAGAAGTCGAGTCGTGACATGAGTCACTCGGCTTAAAATCAAATTTGCTCTCCTTGGACAGCGTCCTAATGCAACAGGTTTCTAGAGCAATCGACCTTACAACAACTATGATCCGGTCTCAGTGGTGCACTCACTGTATATGGGCTCGAATCACTTGTAGTCTTAACCCGAATTAGAAAATACTTAAACTATATTTTTAATGTAAAACAAACTTTTTATTACACACTAAAACAGATGAGAACAAGTCTATTTATATACTTTATGAAGACACCCTTTAAGGGTATGGAGACACCCTTTGAAAAAGGGTTGTGACTACTGGGTTTAAACCCAATTGGTGTGACTATTAGGCTTAAAAAGACACAACTTTTCAAAACAAAATATGAAAGGATGCAACCTTTCAGACTTAAGTGAAAGGACACATTCGTAGGGCACATGTGCACCTATGGCCACGACCATGGCCCGTCCTAACGGATATTTTGAAACACTAAATTATTTTAAAATAATTTAAAATACAACATGGAGTTGTAGCATCAGTTCTTAAAACTTAATAAATCACTCATGCTAGTGCATGGGTGGACCCTATGGAAACATTGCCCTGCCACATGTCTTGTGTGTAGGGCTGTCAATGGGTTGGGCTGGCCTGATGGGCTTTCGAGCTTGGCTTGAGATGGGCCGGGCTTGGGGTAGAGTATCAAGCCCGAGGGCCGAGTTTTGGCTTTAAACTCCAGCCCCTTTATCAAGGGGGCCTGGGCTTGTACTTGGGTGTTTGAAAGCCCGTTAGCCTAGCCCGGGCCCAATATCCCTTTCAAGATTTAAAAAAAAAAAAGTTCTCCCTCTTGCTATTTTTTTTTATAAAAAAAACGTCCCTCTTATTGAAATTCGAAAATTCTAATCTCTTTCCTTTTTCTAAAATGGGGAAGAAGGGTTGAGTTCAAGCAAATTAAGGCTGAAATGGGAAGAAGAAGGGCATATCTGAAGCCGATTGAAGCTTCCTGATGGCGAAGTACTCGAACGACATCCATGGCAGTTCTACTAGTAAATGCTTGGTCGTTCTTTTGTAAGACCTCTTTGTCCATCTTGTCAAAGGAGATCACCGAGATTGTTATATAGCTTGTCTGGTCAATTTAATCAGACAAGACGCCATACGTGTGATTGAGGGCCTGTATTCGGATTATGATGCGCGGATGTGACAGTCTACTTGACTCGAAAGTTTGATTGAATTGATGGTGTTCCCCGCATCAATATGGACAGATTGGAGACTGGGCATAGGATCTAGTAACCCTCTTAACCACTGGTTTGCGCTTTGTTCATTAGATTTGTAAATGGCAGGAGTTAGCCCTTCCGAATGAATTATTTGTGCATTGTGACAATAGACGTGTGTCTACAATTAAACATTAGGACTTGTTCTTTTAGCGCGATTTGTTATCATAGTTCAATAGTAAAAATAGAGAAAGAAGATATATGCCTAAAGTGTTATTCTATTAATGTTTTTTTACAATAATGACATTCACAATCGTCTTGGGGGACGACGATCCGTTTGTTGCTCAATAGGGACTGAGCTTCGTAGTGGAATAGTTGTGATGTGCGGGATGGACGTCTATTCGCCACTTGATTGGAACTAGGCATCATGGAGAGACGGTCGATAGAGGGTGAATCTTTGACAATCTGTTTGTTGCTCAGTTAGAATCGGGTTCCGTGGCGAGATGGCTAGTGAAGTGATAATATGTTCGTAGTCTTAGTCAAAATCAAGCACGTGGCGAGACAGTTGTGATATAACTATATATCCGTTTGTCGTTTGGTGTGGACTAAATTTCGTAGTGAGATGACCAACAAAATCACCAAGCACATAGCAGGAAAGCCCCATAGCTTTCCGCTTGAAATTGAGTAGTAATGAGATTGAAACTAAACTAAAATAAAAAGATAAATGTCAATGGTGGACAAATAAATAAGAGTCGTTTGATTGTATTAGCATGAGGCCTGGAACTCTTCGAGTAATGATGTTTATATAGGCTTCCAAGGAAGCAGTAACCTTGTGTAGTCTTCAATATCATGAAGGATTTGAACGATCGACTGTAAAAATCTCTTTGATTCTTCCACATCAGCATAGCTTATTGTGTATGATCATGTGTACAAGAAACATGTCTCGTGCGCGTCGGCTAAAGTCCTCACATCCCTTGACTCTCGTATTAAAAAGTTGTGAGTCTTAGGTCACTTGCCTTTGACATATGTAGAGAGTTGCTTTTGACAAGGCTCTTGATTAATCACAAGGAATATGATATGTATCTCTTTCAATTGAAGCCTAAGAGTGAAGGAAATGAGTTGTGTACACTAGGACTTCTAAAATATATAAAATCATAATTTTTACAAAGGTTTGAGTGTCACTTTCTTAGAAGAAAAAAATCTGACGGATACATAACAGCTAACTGTCGATTCGATTGACAGTTCAAAGAATTTTTCATTTTGCTCGCTGGACAGTTTTGGCCATTCTCGATTGGACCGTCGATTCGATTGATAGGACATATCAATTCGATCGACTTGAATGGATTGACCGTCGATTGGATTGACAATCTTCAAAACTTATAACTGAATATGGTTTCTGGTTTTCAGTAGATCTGAGCTTCTATGAGTCTAGCTAAACATGTTCATAATTTTAAGACTAAGGCTTGGGATGATCAAACATTGATTTTTCTATGGGAAAATGGATCATCTAAAAGTATGTTGTTTTGGAACTAAGTTGTCTTTAAGGCTAGGTTAACCAAGGCACTTCAATTTACCTATATATCCAAGTCTTGATGCTGCAAGTCTTTAAGTATTCGGTCTTGCAATGTCTTTTAATGAAGGGTTAACCGACTTAAGACACACTAGCACATATTATTAACAAATCAGAAAACTAACAATCTCACCCTATGTCAATTATGTAACAAAACCGGAACTAGATCCTGTTCCGGTGCATCACCAATGACAAACCAACACAACTCAAAAATTACATTTCAAAATCACAAAGATTTACAACGTAAATACATACGAAACATGATATGAACACATAACTATGCTCTCCGTGAAGTGCTCCCCCTAAGTCTATCAAATCCACCAAATAAAACCCATAAAGCATAATTCAAGATGTATTGATGAGATATCTTGATCTTCTCCCCATTATTGTGACCCTTTGATGTTTTTTCTTCATGGCTGTTAATTTGTAAGCCACTAATCCAAGAGCTAAATCCATCCCATATTATATATAGAGTTTTAGACACCACCCATCCACAGTGCTTTCCTTCAAATCAATAGCCTTCAGGATCGAACAGTTGGCCCCACATGTACAAAATGGCCAATCAGAACGTCATTCACATCCTGATGCACCAGCACCTTGTACATCTCGTTGCAAAATGAGCACAAGTTCCCGGGGCTCAAGCTGTCAACGAGCTGTAATAAATATCGCATTTAGGCCGAGCCCACCACAATTAGTAGACGTGCCCCGAACTGGGACCACAGCCAGCATTATTGGCGTTGATGGGTCAGCCCAGGCCACGACATGGGAAGCTTGGCTCATCTTATTATTATTTTCACGTGTCTGTACATGTAGACATTATATGATGAGCTGCTTGCCTTTGGCCGTTCATGGTGGGCCCCAATGGTACCATGCATACGTGGCACACATGTAGTATGATTAGGATTATTCAAGACGTGGGGCCAGTCCTGATCAGTCACGTCTCGAAGAATCCATACGTACCTGGTCGGTGGCTGGAAGTGGTGCACAGAAGCCGGATCCTATGCACCATTTGTAGAATGAGGTTATTCAACTCCTGCATAGGACGTAATATTTTCATGATATCTAATCCGTCCGAAAGGTTAGCCCCACTATAAAATTGAGATTCCTAAAAAATGAGGTTGATCTAACGATCATATTGGCTTCCACATGAATCTAAGGTCCATTCCGATGTAATGCCCTGTTTCATGACCTTTAGGACAGATTTGATACCATACGTATACTGCGGTTGGCCCACTTTCTAAATTTGTAGAATAAGTATATTCTACAAACGTGGTAGAGGATCGGACATGACGGCCCACTTTCACGTGCACATTCGAACAAACGCAGCTGTCCAAACACGGGCGATTCTGTATCAACTGCAGGGCCCACATTTCCAACAAACAGAGCTATCAACGATTGCTAAAATGAAAGATACAGGTGGGCCACACTTATGGAACTCTATATGTGGAGACATTGTCCAAGAGGATTGATCGTATGCAACTCGTTCTGCCAGTTGCAATATCTTGTCGTAAAGCTCTCGCTTACTAGATGCATGGTGGTCCAACCATGGATCCAATTGTCCACTTGAAGGGGCTCTATCTAGAACTTTCCAAGGCCCAAAACTCTTCCTCACCACTTGATCTCAACCGTTCAATAAATGATTTCTTTGGTCGCCGACCATTGAATGCTTATATATATTCTTGTCTATTTGTAAGTTGTTGATGAGACACGATCTTTCAATCGGAGCCATGGATGATCTAAGGTGGGGCCTACTAGTAGTTTGATTAACTTTGGATATGGACGGTCCATATGTCATTGGATTAATTACAGTAGGGGCTCAATCTTGAAGCTCTCCACCTATCGAGGATTTCAACGAAGTGGTCCACCTACTTCGCTATCATGGATTTGCACGGCTGGTTAAACTATCCAAGTCACACTCTTTATTTTGTCGGTGAGATTCGGGTTGTATGTGTTGTTGGGGGAAAAATATGACAAGTCAATAACTCAGCTTATGGAATGGACCAATTTTACCGACATGGCCGGAACTCACTAGGCGCAGAGCCTGACTGAGGCCCACATGTCCCGAGCCAAGAGGCGAGGCCTTCAAGGAGGCCGATACAGCCTCGAGGACACTTAAGGAACCCCTCCAAGGGCACATAATGCCGACCCAATGCATAGGTTGGCCAAGCATAGGCCGATCAGACCTTGGCCCAACCCTAGTCCAGTCTACCAGCTAGGTCGGCCATGGGTTAGCCATCTTCAGCCGACCGCAGTTTGATCGGTGATCAAATTGATTAGCGTAACTCAACATTATATCTCATTCAGAGCTTAGCCAAGGAGTCGGTTCGATATCAAAGATCTGTTTTCCGAGATCCTTGAAAGATAACTTCCGATTCTGAAAATCTAGGATATCGAAGATCTCGGGATTGGCTTAGATAAGGATCAATCTTCTACAAACTAGGAAAGAATCCCAGAACTACGGGATCACATCTCTCCTATAAATTGGAGATACCTAAAGGTGAAAGGTACACACATATTCTCACCCCTAAGTTCTTATCAAATTACTAGACCTAGATTCTAGGCCTGACTTTGACATCGGAGGGTCCCCTGCATAAGTCAAGGTCTCCTTTATCCTCTTCCTGTGCATGTGTTCGGGTACCAAAAAGGGGGTGAGCCGGAAACTGCATCAACAGTTTGGCATCATCTGTGGGAATCGACATTGTAAGTCGTTTTCACTCTACCAAGAACACTACAGAATCTGCTATGGCGAGAGGAAAAAAGAAAGTCCAAACCCTTCCCGAGGTGGTCCCGATCGCGACCCTGCCGGCGACCGATCACGCCCCACAATCCATGGATCGGCCAGAGTGGCAGGAGAGTTGCCAAGGCTCCCCAGCCCACCAGGCGACTTCTGGTTCGACCAGGCGTACTCAACGGAACTGTGGGAATGGCCGGTGTGATGCTTGGGAAAGAGACATTAGGTCTAACCTGGATTACATGAGGCAGATGCAATAACAAATGTAGTCTCAACAAGTGCAGGAACTTAACCAGAGGGAAGGAAGGTCAAGTGACGCCCGCCAGTTCACTAACCCACAACCTTCTGCCCCACGAGCAACTCCTCAGCCAAGTCAACATCAGGATCCGACTGAGCCGGCTCCGACTCATGTTTCGGGGATTGTCCCTTTACCTGCTTCCAACCTTCGACATGAAATAGATCGGAGGAGATGCAACCGACCCCCGACCAAAGGAACTGCGGATAGCGAAGAGCCGTGGAAGATCGAAATTTGAAACCTGCAGAGACAGATTGCGAATATGAAGCAAAATCATTTAATGAACCCTTCTGGAAGGGAGAAGACAATCCCAGTTCATAGCTGACATAATGTAGGCTAGACTACCAGATAGGTTTCGCCTGCCGCAGATCGCGCTCTACACTGGGAAGGTCGACCCAACTGAGCATGTAGAATCCTTCTGGACCTATATGGAGTTGCACGATGCCTCAAACGCAGTTATGTGTCGAGCCTTTTCACTTACCCTGTCCGACACTGCCTAGCTCTGGTTCAAACAACTAAAGCCGAGGTCCATCAGTTCGTTCGCCGAACTCAGCGATGCGTTCGTCACGAACTTCATCGGGAGAAAGAAGAAGCTTAAAGCGTCTGCACATTTAAACAACATAGTTCAGAAAGACGGGGAACTCCTCAAGGATTACATCAGGCGCTTCAACCTTGAAGTCCTACAAGTTCGGAAGCACTCGGACGAAACGACCCTGAATGCCATCATGTAGGGGCTAAGAGATAAGCCCTTTCTCTTTTCCTTAGAAGAGAACCCCCTATCCACGTTAGCCGAGTTCATGAACAGGTCGCAGAAATACGCTGACGCTGAGGAATCCAAGATTTTGCGAGAGGCAGCCCAAAACAGAAATACCTCGGCAAAAGAGTCAATGAAGAAAGAGGCCGATTCGGCCAGTATCAGCAAGAAATGGAAGGACGATCAACCTCGAGACAAAATCAAATCAGGAAAATGACCTGACAATAAGTTCACCACGTACACCCCTCTCAATAAACCTCAGGAGCAGGTCCTGATGGAAATAAAAGGTGAACGTTTCGTCAATTGGCCGAACAAACTGCGAGGCAATCCTGATCGACGAAGTAAGAACAAGTATTGTCATTTCCACCGTGATCATGGACACAATACGAGTGACTGCTACAATCTGAAGCTGGAGATTGAAAGACTCATACGTGAAGGTCATCTCGACGAGCACATGGACTCAAGAGCTGATAGGACCGTGACAGTGGAAGAACTCCAGAGTGACAACCGACCAATAGAGGAAATCCGAACTATTGTCGATGGTCACAAGGGCGGAGACGACTCAAACAATGCTCGCAAAACCCATGCAAGGAGCATTAGTCGGCCTGAATCCGAGGTCATGATCTTGGTCCGACCCTCAAAGGAAAGAAAATTGGAGAAGTATGATATGACATTCACAAAAGAAGATGCACGGGGCATCCATCACCCACATGATGATGCCCTGGTCATATCCGTCACTATCGCAAACCGTAAGGTATTTAGGGTCCTCGTGGACACAGGATCATCCGCCGATGTGTTATTCACTCAGGTGATCGAGAAGATGAGTATTGAACGATCCATGTTACAACCAGTACGAACTCCCTTGATCGGATTCTCAAGTCGACAAATCCTCCCTGAGGGAGTCATTCAGCTCCCCCTCACTGTCGGATATGCCCCGAACCAAGCAATTGTAATGGTAGACTTCTTGATCATCGACCAAACTTCTGTCTACAATGTTATTCTCTGTCGGCCTTCGTTGTGCCTTCTCCGAGCTATAGTCTTGACCTATCATCTGTCCATGAAGTTTCCAACCGAGTTTGAGGTCGGAATCGTCAAAGGAGATCAGCAGGACGCTCGACGATGTTACGCTACAGCGCTGAAAGCCCCATCTGAAGTTGCGACGACCGAGACATTGGACCCGCGCGACGAATCTCTCGAGCGCGGTCAGCCAATCAAAGACCTCCTTCAGATACCACTCGATGAATCCGACACCTCCAAGACTATACAGGTAGGATCGTCCTTGACGTCCCCATTAAAGGACAAACTGATATCTCTGTTGCGACGATATGCGAATGTCTTTGCATGGTCTCACGAAGACATGCCAGGAATTGAACCTTCGGTCATGACCCACCGCCTCAATATCAATCCGATCTACAAGCCAATCAGACAAAAATGATATGCCCTCGGCCCTGAAAGGTACATCGTGATTGAGGAAGAGGTCAGCAAGCTCCTCAAGGTTAAATTTGTCGAAGAGGTGTACTACCCAGATTTGGTAGCTAACATTGTACTAGTAAAAAAGGCCAATGGGAAGTGGCGAGTCTGTGTTGATTATACCGACCTTAATAAAGACTGCCCAAAGGATAGTTTCCCTCTCCCAAGGATCGACCAATTGTTCGATAGCACTGCGGGGCACGAATTACTTAGTTTTATGGATACCTATTCATCAGATTGTAATGCACCCGTCTGATAAATCAAAAACTACCTTTGTCACCAACAAAGGTCTTTACTGTTACCAAGTGATGCCATTTGGTTTAAATAACGCAGAGGCGACCTATCAGAGGTTGGTCAACAAAATGTTCACCCGCCAAATAGGGCGAATGATGGAAGTGTACATCGTTGATATGCTCGTTAAGAGTGTCAAAGCTACAGATCATATATCCAACCTTGAAGAGATGTACCTCATTCTCCAGAAATATCAAATGAAACTGAACTCGAGCAAATGCGAATTCGACGTAAGCTTGGGCAAGTTTCTTAGTTTTCTAGTGAGCTAGCGTTGGATCGATGCGACCCCGAGAAGATCCAGGCCTTACTCGACATGGACTCGTTAAAAATGATTAAGGACATCCAGAGGCTGACTGGAAGGGTCGTTGTGCTCAATCGCTTTGTGTCCCGAGCCACGGATAAATGACTTCCCTTCTTCAAGCAATTGAAGGGCGGCAGATAGTAAACTAGACAGAAGAATGCGAGGCAGCCTTCTAGCACCTTAAGGTGTACTTAGGATCGCCGCCATTTCTCTCCAAGCCCAAGCCGAGCGAAATGTTGCTACTTTATATGGCAGTATCCGACACAACTGTAAGCTCGGCCCTAATTCACGAACACGAAGGAAAACAGTTCCCGGTCTACTACGTTAGCAAAACGCTTGTCTCAGTAGAGACGAGGTATCTAATCTTGGAAAAAGTGGCCCTAGCGCTGGTCACCTCTTCCCGACGCTTGCGGCCATACTTCCAAGGTCATTCGATCGTTGTTCTAACCGATCAACCATTGCGATAAATACTCCAGAAGCCGGAAGCCTTAGGATGTCTTACTAAGTGGGCAATCGAACTGAGTGAGTTCGACATCCAATACAAGCCTAGGGTCGCGATCAAAGGCCAAGCCATGACTGATTTCATTGTTGAAGTAACACAGCAATCCGAGCCAACCGTAGCTGACCCTAACCAAACCGACTCACCTGAAGGGTTGGCCACTCAGCAAAATTAGAGAGAGTTCGACCCCGCTCCCCTTCCTGACCCTACCCATTGACGCTTTTACGTTGATGGCTCATCCAACTCTAAGGCAAGCGGGGTAGGGGTCGTCTTGGAAACTCTCGATCACACGTATATGCAGTATGCCTTGAGATTTAGATTTCCAGCTTCTAACAACACAACAGAATATGAATCTTTGCTCCTCAGACTTCGTCTGGCAGTTAGTTTGGGGGCCACCCATCTTGACGTATATAGCGATTTGCAACTAGTCGTCAACCAGATAGCCAACATCTATTAGAATAGAAAAGAGCGACTGAAAGGCTATCTACACAAAACTAAAGAGATGATCAACGGTTTTCAACATTGCACCGTCGTCCAGATCCCACGAGCTGAGAACTCCAAAGCCGATCTACTAGTGAGGCTCGCCACAGCCGACAAGGATGATATCCCTAGATCCATTCCAGTCGAGTTTGTGGCTGAGCCAAGCGTCGATGAGACCGACGCCACAACTGTGCTCCCAATTGACTTGGGACCCACTTGGATTGACTCAATCATCCGTTATCTCGAGACTGGCGAGTTGCCCGAAGATCGAGCCAAGGTGCGACGACTAAGGATCCGAGTCGTTACATTATGCTCAACGGGATACTGTATAAGAAGAGATTTTTCTCACCTCTCCTGAGATGGTTGCATCCCGGTGAGGCTGACTATGTCCTAAGAGAAATTCACGAAGGCATCTGTGGAAATTACTCTGGAAGACGATCCTTAGCTCATAAGGTTATACGGAAGGGCTATTACTGGCTGACCATCCAGCATGACGCACGGAAGCTCATCCAGAGCTATGACAAATGTTAGAGGTTCGCGACCATTCCTCGATAGCAGTTAGAGGAGCTCACTCCCATGGCCCTTCGCTCAATGGGGGATTGACATCATCGGACTTTTCCCCACAGGAAATGGTCAGACCAAATTCGCCATTGTCGCGGTGGACTACTTCACCAAGTGGGCAAAGACCGAGTCATTGGCTAAGATAACCGAGCAGAAGGTCACAGATTTTGTCTAGAAGAACATTATCTGCCATTTTGGAATACCTTGGACTATTGTCTCCGACAATGAGAAGCAGTTGACAATAAGCAGTACCAGGAGATGTGTAAAACCTTGAGATCAGAAGTGTATACTCGTCTCCACGCCATCCACAGGCAAACGAGTAAGTTGAGGCCGTCAACAAGATTATCAAGCAACATCTCCGAACCAAACTTGACAGAGCTAAAGGAGCTTGGGCCGAGGAACTTCCTAAAGTCTTGTGGGCCTACCGAACCACAACTCGGACTACCACAGGAGAAACCCCATTTTCCCTAGCCTATGGATCGGAAGCGGTCACCCCTGTGGAGATTGGACTATCAACCGCCCGAGTAAGCTCATTTGATGAACAGGACAACGAAGAACTTCTGGCGCTTGGCCTAGACCTTCTAGAAGAGAGAAGGGAACAAGCATGGCTTCGGATGATCGTCCGTTAGTAGTAACTATCTCGGTTCTATAACGCCCAAGTCGAAGTCAGACGATTTCGAGTGGGAGACTTAGTCCTCCGGAAGACATTCCAGAACACCAAGGAGGTCAGCGCAGGTACATTGGGGCCTAATTATGAAGGACCCTACGTGATCACGAGTACCATTCAGCCCGGCACGTACCGATTAGAAGATCTGGCCGGCCAATTGCCGCCCCATTCATGGAACGCCGAGCATCTTAAGGTCTATTATCCCTAAGTTGGTAGATGAACGGCCACTGCCCGAACTAGACATGCGCAGATTTATAACTATGTAAATCAGACAATTGAATGCGAAAGTTTCTATGGGAAAAAGTTTTCATTGATCAAATTGTAAAGTTACATCAACATATGTATCAGTGTTACATTAGCCAAAAGAAAAAAACAACAACTATAGTACAAGACGATGCTCTCTTCATCTGAGATTCTGAGGCTTGGGCGCTTAGTGTGCTTGAAGTACCTGAAGCTTAAAAAGGGAGTAGAAGGGAATTTTGCTCTGCATAATTAACATCAAGGCTCGACTGTCGAGTCAGGGGCAGCCGGAGAAGTCGCCTCGATAGCCTCCACACTGTCCGAACCGTCAGATCCCGACTCACTCTCGTCGAAGCCAGAGAGGTCGAGCTCGGGAAAGCTCTCCTTCATCCCCCTCATGCACTCGGTGTAACCTTGGCGAAAGAGAGCAGCCTCTCGTCCTTGAAGGTCTGTGACGACTGATATTCTGCAACAATTTCTATTCGTGCGACGGCGAGAGCAGCCTTAGTCTCCGCCCTAATTCGATTGGCCGCATCACAGGCCATAGCACACTCCCTGCGGCATTGATCGTATGCCCTTTTGGCCTCTTACAATCGCGAGGCCAGCCGAGCCCTTTCCGCTGCAGACTCTTCAAGGGCGACCCTCGTCGCCTCTAGCTTGGCCTCTGCAGAGGCTACTCGAGCCTCGACAAATGATAGCTGAGCCCCGACCTCTTCCACCCGCCTATTGGCCCTGGCTAGCTCGGCGCGGGCCTTCAGCGCCCATGGCGCGGACTGCATAAGAAAAATAAAAAAAAGGGTTTGGTATCTAAGAAGGAAGCCAAATAAGCAAGCAACAGCGATGGCCGCACTCTTGCCTCATGGAGTGTCGTCATCATCTTGGCGAACATCTGCTCCATGGAGGATAACTCGAAGAGGCCAACAAACTCCTCCTCGACCGCCTAATGACTCTCCCCAGGGAGGATCCCCTCGACATGTCGAAGGAAGATCCCTCTCGCTTTCTCAGCTGCCTCCTCTCTTGGAGGCTCCTCCTCCCTCCTCGGGGGGACCTACTCTATAACAGGTCCTACCACGGGATCCTCTTGAGGCTCAGGGGGAACTGCCTTCGCTACCTCTGTACCCTCATCCATGACCTTTATGACGGTCGGACGAGGAGAGACATCCTTCCCCTTATCCTTGAAGGACGTCTTTTGCTTCTTCGAAGCCCGAGGGTAGCACCGAGAAGGAGCTCTGACTTTAGAGGGAGGACGGAGAGGAGGCCGAGCCTCAGACATCTCTGCATTAAAAGTGAAAACACAACAGTGTCAGCAAAATCGTCATCACTACAAAGTAAAAAATTCCCAAGTCCATATCGTCATCTACCTGTAAAAGCCGCATCCAGACCCGACTTAAGAAGACGCTCTGGTTGGAGAAGCCTTCTCCAAGATCTCCTCTCTAGGATCAGGGCTCGCAAGTCCCGAAACAAAGCTATGGAACCAGGGTCGAGCTTCGACGGCCGCTTGGGGACGACTGAAAAAGAAGAATGCGGACAGTCAAAAGACGCAAAGAGAGGACTCAACCGAATAAAGCGACAAACAAATTATTATTCGAATTACATGCCTCGGAGAAGGCTCGTGGGACAAAGGCGTGAAGGGTCCTGGTTTGGCCGTTTCCAAGCGACCAAAAGCTCAGAACCACCGATCTCTCCAGTTTTTATTGGAGGATGGAGGGTCGGTTATCAGAGCCCCGCCAGTATTTCACCAGGAGCAGAAGTAGTACCAGCCGAGCTGCTGAGGGTTCGGTTGCACTTAGTACAGATGGAGGAACTCATCCACTCTTAGCTCGAGCTGCTCCATCTTGACCCACAGAACCACCGATCTCTCCAGTTTTTATTAGAGGATGGAGGGTCGGTTATCAGAGCCCCGCCAGTATTTCACCAGGAGCAGAAGTAGTACCAGTCGAGCTGCTGAGGGTTCGGTTGCACTTAGTACAGATGGAGGAACTCATCCACTCTTAGCTCGGGCTGCTCCATCTTGGCCCACAGAACCGCGCAACCGAACAGGTCCTTCCACCTGTTCGGGGTAACTTGCTCCGTAGCCATGCTGAGGCTACCCAGGAGATGTCGAGCGACCTCCTGAAGTGGTAGATGAAGGCCGCATTGCATCGCGGCCGCCCCATGAGGGAGTTGGTCGGGCAATTCATTTGGCAGGGGAAGACGAAAGATAACGGAGATGAGAATATGATACCTGAACTGGATCCAAACTAGGTCTTCCCCGGATAAGACCAAGGGCACTGGCCCCCTAGACCCTTCCTCGACCTCGGCCTCCTCAGATTTGCCCTCGTCAAAAGCATCAGGCCTGCCCAGAGAGGGCTCCGTCATTGTCTCCCGCCAGGGGGATAGATTCAATGCCCCGACGGGAGCCACCGGCATTTGCGCTTGAGATTCCAGCACCCTCTGCGAATGCTGAAATGCAGCATCCGCGTTCGCCGCTATTGCTGCTAGCAGCGAAGATGATTTCGATGTGGCCCGAAAGCTGCTCGCTTCACCTTCGCTACTACAAACTCCCTCCCGAGGGCTTATGGAGCCAGATATTGTTAAAATTAAAAGGAGGAGAGGGAGAAAGGGCTCATTGGAATTCGCGAAGGTACCGAAAAATGCAGGGATCGGAGAGTGCAGAGAACAGAAAAAGCAGAGGGTAGAAGAGAAGAAGAAGGACGCGAAAATGAAGATGGGGAAAGGGCTAGGGCATCCCTTTTATAGTCGTGCCACGTGACATCGACATTTAAGAGGGAGCCGCATCAACGCCTCTTCAGATGCCCTAGTTCGACACGTGGCACCACACCACGCGCCTTCTGAATCTGCCATCAAGTACCCTGCCACACGTCCTCCTCCCATTCGCCTCGCCACTAAAACGACGACTTCCAAGCCCACGTGACCTCGGGCAATGAACCTTCGCGTGTTGAAGCGAAATAGCGTGCTTCGATATACGTTTTGGTCGCCGTACCAACAATAAATTCTATATCATAAGCTCGGTCCAAACATAATCCGACCCAATTCCGATCTACTCATCTCCTGCCATAGGTCGATACAAGGAGTAGGGGGGCTCCCTGTTGGGGGAAAAATATGGCAAGTCGATAACTCGGCTTATGGAATGGACCAATTCTAATGAAATGGCCCGAAGGCGCTTAGCCTGACCGAGGGCCACATGTTCCGAGCTAAGAGGCGAGGCCTTCAAGGAGAACGATACAGCCTCAAGGACACTCAAGGAACGCCTCCAAGGGCACATAATGCTGACCCAATGCATAGGTCAGCCAAGCATAGGCCGATCAGACCTTGGCCCAAGCCTAGTCTGGTTTGCCTACTAGGTCGGCCATGGGTCGACCATCTTTAGCCGATCGCAGCTTGATCGATGAGCAAATCGATTAGCGTAACTCAACATTATATCTCATTCAGAGCCGAGCCAAGGAGTTTGTTCGATATCAAAGATCTATTTTCCGAGATCCTTGGAGGATAACTTCCGATCCCGAAAATCTAGAAGATCGAAGATCTCGGGATCAGCTTGGATAAGGATCAATGTCCTACAAACCAGGAAAGAATCCCAGAACCATGGGATCACATCTCTCCTATAAATTGGAGACACCTAAAGGTGAAAGGTACACACACATTCTCACCCCTAAGTCCTTATCAAATTACTAGACCCAAATTCTAGGCTTGACTTTGGCATCGGAGGGTCCCCTGCATAAGCCAAGGTCTCCTTTGTCCTCTTCCTGTGCAGGTGTTTGAGTACTAAAAAGGAGGTGAGCCAGAAACTGCATCAACATGTGTTGTTTCACAAAATTAACCTAGTCCACTCATCGAGTGGGCTAATGTCTATAAAATTGAACAGTTATAGAAAAAATAACTTTAATTATGTTCCAATTAATTGTAATTATGTATTAGAGATTATGATTATTGAGAAGTGATATGGTGGGCTCGCTATGTGGAAATCTTTCAATGTGGACAATTGTAACTGGATTTGATGGCTTGTATATCACTCATTTGGATCATCCATTAGGTCTGGTCCACTCATCATCCATTACCTTGCAAAAATTAAAGCGATCTGATCATCTTAAACCTTCATGATTGGTGTTTACGCTCATTTTTGGAATACTTTTATGAAGCAATGAGATGTTGTTAGGTGTTGACACTATGTGCCAAATGATGAATGAAATTCTACTCACATACTGAGAATATTGTTTACACCTAATCTAGTACGCCCAGATCAAACGGTACAAGTGATGCCATCTGACAACTATGTTATGGTGTAGATGAATTTAAGCATGCACATGAGAAAGATACATGTTAGAGTTCTATCAAAAGTACACTTTATAAAATCAAGAGTCTCATTAAAGCAATTCTTTCTCTTGGCATTAAATGCTAAGATTCTATCAAAGCAAATATCTATATAACATTAAATGCTATAATCATGCAAAAAATACTCTCCAATATATTATCTAAAAAAGTAAGAGTTTCTCCCTTATACACATGGTCCCACGCGATGGACTGTTGTTGAGGGTCAAATATTGTATATTAGACCCCATTTATCACCGGATTTATGAACATGCCACCGTTTAAAAAACCTAATTTAATCGTGTTTGTGATGCAAGGTACATTTGCAAGTGTGGGCTACAAAATGGTGCTAAAAGTGTATATTTGATGCTCTGAAATCACCACAGCAAGGGATGGACTCCAGAGGACAAAGATCAACGAATTTACATGCCCGGGATCAGAGAAAATCAACCCGTTCACGTTAAAGAGGCCACACAGTCATCCAGATTGCAAGATCACGAGGTTTCCACCATCCGTTCAGCCTGAAACTTCATACATGGACTGAGGAGTATAAATTAACCGTACACGTCAATTTTCACCCATTGGAGACCTCTAGAAGTGGTCCAACGGACAGATCAGCCCTTTAATCTCCAATTTGGGGCCCACCTGATATTTGGAACTGCTTCAACTTTGGTATTGACGGCTTAAATGATATGACAAAACGGATGGACGGAGCAGATGTCTCAAAACATCTCTCTGGGACCCACGTGTACAGCATGTGTGTACTGTGTACAAGTGCACCGGATTTGCACCTAATCACTCAACGGTCGGTCAACGGCGCTGACCGACTTCTTTTTTAAAAAAATCCAAAAACGGAAATTTCCGTTGGTGTGTTGAAACCGAACCCATCGGTTTCTGTTGTGGGCCCCACCCATTGCATATTTTAGCAATCCGGACCGTCCATCGGAGTCCTAAGGGCCCATTCACCAACGCCTAGGTGACGTTTTGTTTAAGGAAATAAGGAGGATGGATCACAGACATCCAAAAGAAAGATGGACTGTGGAATGATATCAAATGGACCACGTTATCAGCACTCCAAAACCAGCCATCTTGGAATGGTTTTTGGAGACGAGACTAATGGACGGCGTGGATTCCTCCGTAAAACTCGGAAATGGGCCCCACCAACCTCTGCAGAAAACGGAGACTTCCGTTTTTAAACTGCGTCCGTGAAACGGACGCCTGGTTTCTGTTGTGGGCCCCACTCATCATCCAAAAGGATGATCCATACCGTCAATCAGAACCCCAAGGTCCTTCTTACCAAGGCCTAGAGGAGGAAATTTGAAGAAGGTCCCGCGAACGGTGTCTATGTGATCAAACACGAGATGAACGTCTTAAAAAATATCAAGTGGGCCGCATCGAAACTGCTTCCAAAGCACCCATACCTGACCGAATTTGCGAGGGGAATCTAGTGTACGGGTCAGATTTCCCGTATGAAGCCAATCAGGGGCCCACCGACTTCATCAGCGTAAAAGATGAAGCAGGATCTGTTTCCTTTTTCGTCTGAGAAATCCGGCCACTGTGGGCCATTGTACGCACACAATTGCGGTCGGATCTTCCATCTGGACCGTTCAAATGAAGCCCAAGGTGGGATGAACCACCACCAAGAAGGCATAACAGGTTTTTGATTAATCAAACAGGTTCTCCCACAGTCGAAAACGCAAACCGCGTTTCGGTTTCGTGCGCATGAAAAAGGCTTGTATTTTCTTTGCTGCATATGGGCTACGCACTCAGCACCGACCCTCCTTGCCTATAAAACGCAGAAGAAGAGAAGATTATTCACGGCTGGAGGAAAGGAAGAGACAGTGAAGAGAGAGAAATAGAGAGAGAGATTTTTATTTTATTTTATTTTAATGTTTTCTTCCTTTTCCTTTGGAGTTTGATTTAGCCATGGTTGGCTAAACCCCTTAGCTAGGGCTAAGAGGTGAAGCTTGTGGTGTGATGGGAGGACCTCTACTACTTTGATTCGTGTTTGAACTGATCTTGATGCTAGTTGATCTTATGGAATGTTTTCAGTTTTTAATGATGTGTTGTGACTTAAATTACAATATATTTGCGATGACTTTGAGTATGTCCATTCTCTTATTGTGATTATGCAGTTAGGAAGACATGTTGCTCACCATTGCCCCTTAGACATGGTTGGATGACAGAAATCTTCCCTAACCGCCATATATCTCCTGATTGGTTGTGGATTGGTTTAGTTCTATTGTTTACTTTGTCTCAGGGCATGGTTTTGTGATGGAAGCGACTCTAATCCTCATACCTATCTTCTCTTTGAAGGCTAGATCAAAGGAAGTGCAGATCGAGTATTTAGCGATATATCTTCCAACTGGATAAAGATGGGACTCGAAGTCCAGTTGCGTTCATGAATCGACAGTAGATCTCCCTAATCTCTACAAGTGGATCCTCTGAATCCCTAGTTTCCCTTTCTCTGAATTCTTAAGTTTTAAATAAATTACTTCACCATTATTCCTCAAAGTTCACCTGTTTAGGTTTCATCTTTTAGTCTAGTTCTAAATCTGGTTAGTTTCTGATAACGTACAAGTTTCAGTCCCTGTGGATTCGACCTCGGTCTTACCGAGATTTTTACTACATCACAACCCTATACTTGGGGAGTGAACAAGTTTTTGGCGCCGTTGCCGGGGATTGACGGCTACGTTTTTTTTAAATTAACTGGTTTTAGCATTAGTTTAAGATTAGGATTTTTAGGTTTTATTTTTAGAATTTCCTGATTCAGGTTTCCTTTAATTTTTAGAAATTTTATATTTTAATTAACTTTCTATTTTAGATGATTTTCCCTTTTTAGAAACTAACCCAACTTTCCTATTTTGTAGGATTCTGAGATAGGTTTCTAAATTGGTAATTTCTCTTCTCCTTGCTATTTCTAGACTAGGATTCCTTTTTAGCAAGTTTCTAATTCTAACTCTTTTAGAATTTAATTTTGTTTCCTATTTTATTTTTAGAAACTTTCTGGTTAAAGACTTTCTGTTTAGAAACTAACTTTCCTGTTTTGTAGGTTTTTCAGAAATTTCTAATTCGGTAAGATCTTTCTAAATTCTACTTTCTATTTTTAGAATTTCCAGTTTAAGAACTTTCCTCTTTTGTTTTTAGAAATTTTATACCTTCTTAGGAATTTCTCTTTTTCTAAATTAGAAATTAGTTTACTGCTATTCCTCTTCTTAGGATTTTCTAATTTTAGGTTTCCATTTATTTTAGAAATTCTTTCCTTTTTAGAAACTCACATTATTTTCTATTTTAGGATTAAGATTTCTAATTTAGAAACTTTCTAACTTCTATTTTTAGGAACTAATCTCTTTTTGGTTTTTTTTTTTTTTCAGGTTCTTAATTTAGGGACTCCAAATTTGGTAACTTCCTTCCAACCCTCTCTTTCTTTCTAGATTTTTATTTCCCTTCTTAGGATTAGGTTTAGAATTTGATTGAGGGCTGTGAGTGTTTCATGCCCAAGTGGGCTCGTGACAACACTCGACGTCTCTTGACTGAAGGAGGATTAGTTGAGGGGTTAACTGTCCATCGCAGGACTAGACACCGCTCGAACTCCCCTGAGTTAATTGAGGATATGGCTGGAAATCAACCTCGTCTACCCCAACCTAGGGTAGAAGATGTTCAGGATGAGAATGAGGTGCATCAAGCACCCCCGCCTCGTACCTTACGAGATTACTTACAACCGGCGGGGGTGAGTACGCCCTCATGCATGATTTTTCAGGAGAATGCAGGACATATGGATATCAAGCCAGGGGTGATCCAACTCCTTCCTAAATTTCATGGGCTTGAGTCAGAGAATCCATATCTACATCTGAAAGAATTCGATGAGATCATGACTACCCTATACTTTCCTAACGTATCTGATGACACAGTTAGGTTAAAACTCTTTCCCTTTTCTTTAAAAGAGAAAGCCAAGACGTGGTTACATTCATTACGTCCTCAATCTATTGGCAGATGGAATGACATGACAAGGGAGTTCATTAAAAAGTTTTTTCCATATCATAAGACTAACACCCTTAGGAAGTCGATCATGAACTTCGCCCAAAGGGAAGATGAAACATTCTTCCTATGTTGGGAGCGGTTCAAAGATCTTGTCAGTTCATGCCCACAACATGGTTTTGAAACGTGGCGCATCACGAATTTTTTCTATGATGGACTGACATCTCCCATGCGCCAATTAGTTGAGACAATGTGTAATGGGGAGTTTATGAATAAAGGTGTCGATGAGGTGTGGGACTATTTGATAAACTTGCTGAGAACACACAAACATGGGACATCTCCCCTAGACCGAGTACCACGCCTAGGCCACTCATTCCAAAGAAAAAGGTGGAATGTACCTCCTGAAAGAGGATGATGATATTAATGCCAAGTAGCCAATCTCACTCGAAAACTCGAGGCCATGGAATTAAAGAAGGATAAGGCCAAGGAAATTGTTTGTAGTATTTGTGGTTGCAACATTCACACTACTGAGAATTGCCCAACTATATCTGCCTTTCAAGAGGTATTGAATGAGCAATCCAATGCTGTAAGCAATTACCAAAGACCTTTCAGTGGGCCCACCTCTAACACATACAATCCTGGCTGGAGGAACCATCCAAACTTCAGTTGGAGGAATGGACAAACCGCTACACCTCAAGGTTTCCTAAATCAAAATCCAACTCAAGAGAAACCTCAAGAGGATCCGGTTCTGAAACATTTTCAAAAGCAAGAGCTTTTCAATCAGGGTATGCTACAGGCCTTTCAAGACCTTACAAAAGCAATACAAGGACTTAAGGCTGAAAATGCGATTGGGAACAAGGGGAGCTTCCCAGCTCAACCTCTTCCCAATCCTAAATCGCAATATGAAATTAGCGACCCAAGCTCTTCAAATCAGATGGAGCAAGCTAAATCCATCACCACTCTTAGGAGTGGAAAAATCATTGACAAAACCATTCCGGTTAGGGCTGAAAAGTCTAAGGACCCGGAAGTGGATAAAGAAGATGGATCCAGCCATGCCCCACTAGAGTTAGAACCGGAACCTCAAGGGAAGCCGGTTGCTCCGTTTCCCCAACGGTTGGTTGCACCAAAACCTCTTCCTAACTCTCAGGATATTCTAGAGGTGTTGAAACAAGTGAAGGTCAACATACCTCTACTTGATGCCGTGAAACAAATACCTTCCTATGCCAAATTCTTGAAAGACTTATGTACGACCAAAAGACGGCAGAATATTCAAAAGAAAGTTTTCCTGACTGAGAAAGTGAGTGCCATCCTAAAACAAGATGTGCCGCAAAAATTCAAAGACCCCGGTAGCCCAACCATATCATGTGTAATTGGGGACTATCGAATTGATCACGCACTTCTTGACTTAGGAGCAAGCGTTAATCTTATTCCCTACTCGGTATACAAACAGTTGGGTTTAGGTGAATTAAAACCCACCTTAACTACACTACAACTTGCTGATCGCTCTGTTCGTGTACCAAGAGGAATAATTGAGGATGTGTTGGTCCAGGTTGATCGATTTTACTACCCAGTAGATTTCATCATCCTAGATACCGAACCCATCAACAATACAAGCACTCAGATTCCCGTCATTCTTGGTCGCCCATTCCTTGCCACTTCAAACGCAATTATCAATTGCAGGAATGGTGTCATGAGTATGTCTTTCGGGAATATGACATTAGAAATGAATATCTTTTTCAACACTGGCAGACGGGTAGAGGAAGATGACGATATCCACGATATTAACATGATCGATACTTTCGTGGAAGATAGGACACCCCTTACCTTATCCTCTGATCCTCTAGAGGCATGCCTGGCCCACTCCCATGAGTTTGATGATGACATAATTAGGGAGACGTGTGCCATGCTTGATGCAGTACCGGTACTTGAAGTTAACCGGTGGAGGCCTCAATTTGAAAAGTTACCCCACACTGATGAAGTGCCTCTACCGTCTAACCTCAAGCCACCGAAGCTTGACCTAAAACCTTTGCCCTCTGATTTAAAATATGCATACTTAGGTCAAGATGAGACATACCCGGTGGTGATTTCTGCCCACCTTGAGAAAGAACAAGAGAGTAAGCTTATATCTACTCTCCTGGAGCATAAGGGAGCCCTTGGATGGACAATCGCGGACCTCAAGGGAATCGACCCCTCGATTTGTACTCACCGCATATATCTTGAGGATAATGCGAAGACAGCTCGGCAACCACAACGTAGACTAAATCCAAACATGAAGGAAGTGGTTAAGGCCGAGGTTCTTAAACTATTGGATGTGGGTATCATATACCCTATATCCGATAGTCAATGGGTGAGTCCAACTCAGGTGGTTCCTAAGAAGTCCGGGATCACCATCGTAGCCAATGCCAATAATGAACTCGTGCCGACTAGAGTCACTACTGGTTGGAGGATGTGCATTGACTACAGGAAATTAAATACCGTCACGAGGAAAGACCACTTTCCTTTGCCCTTCATTGATCAGATCTTGGAAAGGTTAGCTGGTCATTCCTATTACTGTTTCCTTGACGGGTATTCGGGCTATAATCAGATAGAGATCGCCCCTGAAGACCAAGAAAAGACTACGTTTACATGTCCTTACGGCACCTTTGCTTACCGAAGGATGCCGTTTGGACTATGTAATGCTCCTGCCACCTTCCAGCGATGTATGATGAGCATATTTTCTGACATGGTGGGGCAATATTTAGAGGTCTTCATGGACGATTTCTCTGTCTTTGGTCCATCTTTCAGCGAGTGCTTGGAAAGTCTTAAATGTGTGCTGAAAAGATGTGAAGAAAAGAACTTGGTACTTAATTGGGAGAAGTGCCATTTCATGGTTCAGAAGGGAATTGTCCTTGGACACATTATTTCATCCAAAGGAATCGAGGTGGATAAGGCAAAGATCGATCTTATCTCTAACCTACCTCCACCCAAGAACATAAGGGACGTGCGATCCTTCTTAGGACACGCCGGGTTTTACAGAAGATTCATAAAGGACTTTAGTCTCATCTCTCGTCCTCTATGTAATCTACTTCAAAAGGATGCACCATACGAGTGGACTAAACCATGTCAAGAAGCTTTCACTAAGCTTAAGGGCATATTGACTAGTGCACCTATCATACAGCCACCTGACTGGAGCATTCCTTTTGAACTTATGTGCGACGCGTCTGATTATGCTCTTGGGGCAGTTCTAGGCCAGAGAAAAGATAAGAAACCATACGTTATTCATTACGCAAGTAAGACTCTAAATCCTGCTCAAGTAAACTACTCGACTACGGAAAAGGAACTCTTAGCCGTAGTGTTCGCCTTGGACAAATTTAGGTCCTACTTGATTGGATCCAAGATCATTATTTACACTGATCACGCAGCGCTTAAGTATCTTCTGTCTAAGAATGATGCTAAGCCCCGCCTGATAAGATGGATCCTCCTACTCCAGGAATTTGACCTAGAAATAAAAGATAAAAAGGGAGTAGAGAACGTAGTGGCTGACCATCTTTCTCGCCTTAATCCCTCTGATTCCTTTGAGACGACACAGATTAATGACATGTTCCCTGATGAACAATTGTTCAGAGTCTCTCATTCACCTTGGTTCGCTGATATCGCCAATTATCTTGCCACAGGTTCCATACCGACACATTGGACTGCGCAAGATAAGAAGAAATTTTTCACCGAGGTGCGCAAATTCTTCTGGGATGATCCATACTTGTTTAAATATTGCCCAGACCAAATCTTGAGGAGATGTGTGCCAGATAATGAACATCAGAGTGTCATCTCCTTTTGTCACTCACAGGCCTGTGGTGGTCACTTTTCTGCAAAAAAGACCACGGCCAAAATTCTGCAGTGCGGCTTCTATTGGCCCACTATGTTCAGGGACACTCATGAGTTTTGCAAAGCTTGTGAGCGTTGTCAGAAATTGGGAGCATTGTCCCGTCGAAATATGATGCCCTTGAATCCCATTCTTATCATAGAGGCATTTGATTGCTGGGGCATCGATTTCATGGGACCATTCCCCCAATCTTTTGGAAATTTATATATTTTGCTTGCCGTAGATATGTCACTAAATGGGTCGAAGCGATTCCGTGTCGAACCAATGACCACCGCACGGTCATTAAATTCCTGAAAGAAAACATCCTTTCTCGATTCGGAACGCCTCGAGCCATTATTAGTGATGGGGGCTCACACTTTTGTAATAGACCATTTGAGAGTTTAATGAAGAAATACGGTATCTCTCATAAGGTGAGCACCCCATACCACCCACAGACAAGTGGGCAAGTTGAGATTTCCAATAGGGAGATCAAACACATTTTGGAGAAAACGGTTAACCCTGACCGTAAGGATTGGTCAATTCGATTGACCGATGCCTTATGGGCATACCGTACTGCCTTTAAAACCCCTATTGGAATGTCTCCCTTTAGACTCGTCTATGGGAAGGCTTGCCACTTGCCTGTGGAGTTGGAACATAGAGCTTACTGGGCAATCAAAAATCTAAATTTCAATCTGAACAACGCTGGCTCGCTACGCAAACTTCAATTAAATGAACTTGAAGAAATCCGGAACGACGCGTACGAGAACTCGAGAATTTACAAGGACAGGATGAAGGCGTTTCATGACCAACACATTCTACGAAAATCATTCACGCCAGGTCAAAAAGTCCTTTTGTATAATTCTCGATTACATCTCTTTCCGGGTAAGCTTCGATCTCGTTGGACCGGTCCCTACATTGTCGTTACTGCATATCCTCATGGGGCCGTCGAGATAAGAGACCCCGACAATGGCAAGGAGTTTAAAGTAAATGGACATCGCTTAAAGCCATTTGTCGAGAAATTTGATTCAGAGGACATGTCCATGCCTCTGACTGATCCTGTTTACCAGGAATGATCTCCTAGTCTGATGGAGGTATAGGTAGGTTTCCCGTTTTCATAGGATTAGGGTAGTTTCTTTAGTCTGGCTGAAGACGTTAAACTTAGCGCTCCTGGGAGGCAACCCAGCTTTTGATTTCATGATTAACTAATTCAATGTTTGTGGGTAACATTGCTGCAAACCCTCACGAGACTACAACTCGTCCACTAGGGGCAACCTAGGGGTTTAAAGGCTTATTGCATACGCTAAATGCAATCGAGAGCACCTGCGAAAGTGGTATAGGTAAGATTTTATTTTTGTTATGCTTTCTCTCTTGGGCTGACTTGTTTTCATGTTGATACCTTTATGGAAAAGCCCCTTGATTCTTTCGTCCAGGTACTATCTCCCCATCACTTCTCATTTACTTTCGTTGTCCCATGTGCATTGCATGCTTACATCTTTTACATTGAGGACAATGTAGATTTTAGGTTGGGGGTGGGACATTAGGTTTCCTAATCAGTGTTTTCTTGGTCTTGAGCAAAAATTGTGAAAATTTTTAAAATTTTCTGGAATTTCTGTGAATTCGAAGTGATTTTGATAGCCATCTAGGGCACTTAGAATTTCAAGATTTGTGGAGTTGGCAACGTATGACTCTTGGATCCAGTATTTGTTAGATTTCACGATAAGTTCAAACTGTTAATCTAGGATTAGAAGTTTAAACATTGATTGAGTCATGATTCCACAAGACACATCCTGCTTGCACATTAAGGTTCAGTTCAATATTGAAGGATTGACTTGGTGATCAGTAAGCATGAAAGGAACCAACCTGGGGGAATTTGTCCATCATGTTCAATAAGAAGAATGAAAGAAAATGAGAAAACCCAGCTACAAGATAGCTGCCTGCGGAAAGGGTTGGGCGAATGGACTTCACCATGGGTCTGCTCCCCATAGGTATAGAGTAGATTCCCCATGGTTGTCTTTAATGAAAAAAAAAAAAAAAAAATGCTAGAAAATACGAGAATTCTGGGCGATTGATCTTCACCATAGGTTTGCTCCCTATAGGTGAGGATTTGATTCCTTTCATTGGCATTAATTTTGATGGAGAAATCGAGGGATGGAATGTTGATCTATGAGGCAGGATTTCGTTTAGGTTTGGATTGTTATGGGTTTTCTTACTCATTACCAATGATATCAAGAAATAACGGATTAAACCTTACTGTTGATAAGCTGAGATCACACTATACACTCATGGAACTCAATGTGTAGAATTATTCTAGTAATGGATTAATATTTGAACTTGATTATGAAGTCTACCATGCGCTTACCTCCAGGAGAAATTTTATGCCCAACATTCATGAATCTTAAATTTCTCATATCTAAATCGTTTTTCAAAGATATCACTCGGTTTCATAGAAATTAACCTGTAAATTCTCAACTTATTTTTCGCATATTTTGCTCGGGACTAGCAAAATGCTGGTTGGGGGTTGTGTTGAGGGTCAAATATTGTATATTAGACCCCATTTATCACCGGATTTATGAACATGCCACCGTTTAAAAAACCTAATTTAATCGTGTTTGTGATGCAAGGTACATTTGCAAGTGTGGGCTACAAAATGGTGCTAAAAGTGTATATTTGATGCTCTGAAATCACCACAGCAAGGGACGGACTCCAGAGGACCAAGATCAACGAATTTACATGCCCGGGATCAGAGAAAATCAACCCGTTCACGTTAAAGAGGCCACACAGTCATCCAGATTGCAAGATCACGAGGTTTCCACCATCCGTTCAGCCTGAAACTTCATACATGGACTGAGGAGTATAAATTAACCGTACACGTCAATTTTCACCCATTGGAGACCTCTAGAAGTGGTCCAACGGACAGATCAGCCCTTTAATCTCCAATTTGGGGCCCACCTGATATTTGGAACTGCTTCAACTTTGGTATTGACGGCTTAAATGATATGACAAAACGGATGGACGGAGCAGATGTCTCAAAAACATCTCTCTGGGACCCACGTGTACAGCATGTGTGTACTGTGTACAAGTGCACCGGATTTGCACCTAATCACTCAACGGTCGGTCAGCGGCGCTGACCGACTTCTTTTTTAAAAAAATATGAAAACGGAAATTTCCGTTGGTGTGTTGAAACCGAACCCATCGGTTTCTGTTGTGGGCCCCACCCATTGCATATTTTAGCAATTCGGACCGTCCATCGGAGTCCTAAGGGCCCATTCACCAACGCCTAGGTGACGTTTTGTTTAAGGAAATAAGGAGGATGGATCACAGACATCCAAAAGAAAGATGGACGGTGGAATGATATCAAATGGACCACGTTATCAGCACTCCAAAACCAGCCATCTTGGAATGGTTTTTGGAGACGAGACTAATGGACGGCGTGGATTCCTCCGTAAAACTCGGAAATGGGCCCCACCAACCTCTGCAGAAAACGGAGACTTCCGTTTTTAAACTGCGTCCGTGAAACGGACGCCTGGTTTCTGTTGTGGGCCCCACTCATCATCCAAAAGGATGATCCATACCGTCAATCAGAACCCAAGGTCCTTCTTACCAAGGCCTAGAGGAGGAAATTTGAAGAAGGTCCCGCGAACAGTGTCTATGTGATCAAACACGAGATGAACGTCTTAAAAAATATCAAGTGGGCCGCATCGAAACTGCTTCCAAAGCACCCATACCTGACCGAATTTGCGAGGGGAATCTAGTGTACGGGTCAGATTTCCCGTATGAAGCCAATCAGGGGCCCACCGACTTCATCAGCGTAAAAGATGAAGCAGGATCTGTTTCCTTTTTCGTCTGAGAAATCCGGCCACTGTGGGCCATTGTACGCACACAATTGCGGTCGGATCTTCCATCTGGACCGTTCAAATGAAGCCCAAGGTGGGATGAACCACCACCAAGAAGGCATAACAGGTTTTTGATTAATCAAACAGGTTCTCCCACAGTCGAAAACGCAAACCGCGTTTCGGTTTCGTGCGCATGAAAAAGGCTTGTATTTTCTTTGCTGCATATGGGCTACGCACTCAGCACCGACCCTCCTTGCCTATAAAACGCAGAAGAAGAGAAGATTATTCACGGCTGGAGGAAAGGAAGAGACAGTGAAGAGAGAGAAATAGAGAGAGAGATTTTTATTTTATTTTATTTTTAATGTTTTCTTCCTTTTCCTTTGGAGTTTGATTTAGCCATGGTTGGCTAAACCCCTTAGCTAGGGCTAAGAGGTGAAGCTTGTGGTGTGATGGGAGGACCTCTACTACTTTGATTCGTGTTTGAACTGATCTTGATGCTAGTTGATCTTATGGAATGTTTTCAGTTTTTAATGATGTGTTGTGACTTAAATTACAATATATTTACGATGACTTTGAGTATGTCCATTCTCTTATTGTGATTATGCAGTTAGGAAGACATGTTGCTCACCATTGCCCCTTGGACATGGTTGGATGACAGAAATCTTCCCTAACCGCCATATATCTCCTGATTGGTTGTGGATTGGTTTAGTTCTATTGTTTACTTTGTCTCAGGGCATGGTTTTGTGATGGAAGCGACTATAATCCTCATACCTATCTTCTCTTTGAAGGCTAGATCAAAGGAAGTGCAGATCGAGTATTTAGCGATATATCTTCCAACTGGATAAAGATGGGACTCGAAGTCCAGTTGCGTTCATGAATCGACAGTAGATCTCCCTAATCTCTACAAGTGGATCCTCTGAATCCCTAGTTTCCCTTTCTCTGAATTCTTAAGTTTTAAATAAATTACTTCACCATTATTCCTCAAAGTTCACCTGTTTAGGTTTCATCTTTTAGTCTAGTTCTAAATCTGGTTAGTTTCTAATAACGTACAAGTTTCAGTCCCTGTGGATTCGACCTCGGTCTTACCGAGATTTTTACTACATCACAACCCTATACTTGGGGAGTGAACAACTGTACTGGTATGGAAGAATCAATGAAATTTCTACAATCGATCGCCCAAATCCTTTGCGATACTGAAGATTATGCAAAGTCATCGCCTCCCAAAAGCCTATATAAACAGTACTCCATAAAGAGCTGTAGACATCAAGCCATCACAAATAAATCTAACTTTATTTATCCATCCACCATGAATATTTATCTTTTTATAGTTTTGGGCTTAGCGGATCACAAGTTGAAGACCCATGCGTTCGACTTGTGAGCTCAAGTTGAACAATTCGAAGCGCGATCTCTGCTCAATGTACGCGATGAACGTCGAGCTCGATAAGACGAATTTTTTTATATAGTTTTGGGGTTAGCAGACCACAAACGAGCGGTCCAAAGCTAAATTGGTTAATCTGTGCATTTATTGAATAAGCTAAGCCACGATATTTCTCATGCATGACGATTAGTGTTTGTATTAGTTATGTTCATAGCGCTACCTACGTATTTGGTATTAATTGACTAAAAACCCTAAATTCTAGGGTAATTAGGGTACCTAGTCAGGTCAGTACGATCTTTTGACAATAATGCTTGTAGATGTACTTAGGTATAGTATGTAAATTTTTGCATGATGTTACAATATGCTAGGTGATTCCATCTGCCATCTCGCCATATATTTTGGTCCACACTAGACGATGAACAGATAGTCAAATTATGACTGTCTCATCGTATGCTTGGTTCCCACCAAGACCACGAACAGACTCACCTCACTGGCCATCTCACCACAGAGTCTGATTCTAACCGAGCAATGACTAAATTATTAAAGATCCACAATCTATTGACCATCTCACCATGAGGTCTAGTTTTTAATCGAGTAACAAATAGACAACCATCCCACATATCACAACCGTCCTGCTACGAAGTCCAATCAGCGATTGAGCAACCGAACGATCGTCGGCCCCACGTGAAACACATCTATCTACTTTTTCAATTTATCTTTCATTTATTGTCTTTTATCTTCAGCATAGCCTAGCCTAGCTTTAGAATAGATCACTACTGTCCAGTGTCCACCACTACAGTACTGAAAGATTAAATTAAATATCCACAATTGGATCTTGATTAACTGAGTTCTTACTTAGGTTATCACACTTATCCGGTCACATCATGTCAACCATTCACCTCGATTATCTATTACGACAGATGGGTCAGGTATTCATCTCTTGATTTCTTATTTCTCTAGGCTGATTTCAATACATTGTCGATTGTAATTAATTGGCCACATTTAATTAATGAAATCGGCATTGTTCAGTTATTTGTATTTATTTATTCATTTTCATTCTTTGAAGAAGTATATTACAATTATACTGGTGAAAGAACCAGTCCGTTGACACAAGGCAAAAAGAATCCATTTGAAAGGGCTAACCTCTACTCTTTTACAAGTCATTTGATTGTTGATCACAACTGGCGGTTGAGAAGATAGTTGGATCCCGCGTCCAGTCTCTAATTAGTGTGACTCAACGCGGGGATACTAGCGTTCAATCAAACATTGAGTTGAGTAGACTCAAGCACGCTCATGCATCATAATCATACATGAAATCTGAAAATAGGCACTCGATCACACGCGTGACCTTATGTTTGATTGAATTGTCAGTAACAACAAAACCTGTCTTCGACGATCATATCTTGCCCATCCATCTTTGCATGTTACACTTTATGGGTTGGATCACAATTAGTATGATTTTTCAAGGCAACCTATGAAGAGTGCAGTGAATCTAATGGCCATCCCAGGTAGATGATATGTATGCCAACAAGTCCAAATGCGACTAGATGTATGGAAAGGTTTTTATACTTTTAGCCAATTGTTGGTTATCAAGATCAATTTTCTTATCTTTACCTTAAGCATATGATCTCTGATGTGTAATTATGAATTAAGTAAATTAACTAAAATAAGATGAATTCATTTTTAAGTGGCACCCAAACATGCCTTTTATCAGCAACACGACAAACTCACCAGAGTTCCAGTGGCAAGTAGCTCCAATTTCACACATACCATGTTGGGTTGGGTATCTAAATAATAAATCATCTAGCGCTCTCAGAGCGCTATAATATATAGTGCTCTAGTCGCATTGGGATATTTGGATGGTCCAAAGAATTTATTTACACTAAGAATTAGGTTGATTAGCCTTTCTCTAAAAATAATAGATGACTCTAGAATTTAGTTGTTTATATAAAAATAAATAAATCTGACCAGCAATATGTGCAATCAATTTACCGCGGGTCATCTACGAATCAGAGTACTTATTTTGTAAGGAATAACTTTTATCATGCAATCTTAACCATCCCATCCATGACTTGAAAATAAAAGGCTAAAATGACTAACTTAGGATGGATTGAACCATTTTATGAGCATAATTTTTACATGGTAGCCTGTTAAATATATGTCATACCTTTTTTCTTTTTTTTTAACACACGCACACACACCCCCACACATTCATGCCATAGCGGGCTTTCACCACCTATGGTTACTTGAACCCTTGACCGGTGTTGAAACTCCTGAGAGTCACCACCCGAGCAAGTGGAAGGATCCATATGCCATACCTAATATATTGTCAAAATGTGTTTATTTGACTTTTCATGAGTCAATGCAACACCGCACGAGTATGCACGGGATCATTTCTCATTTAAAAAGTTGAACATGTATGTTTATCTAAATAGCAGAATAAGTGGATCGTTTATCAATCAATAATGGTGGGAAGATATTTCATATGCCCTGGCATTGCGTTGTAAAATGAGTTTGACCTTCTACATCATACACCCTTATGAAAATCTCTGAATGGTGCTATGACTTTCTATTTATGTTGGTGAGGAGAACAAAACAAATATATATATATATATATATATATATAGAAAAAGAGGGTTGGAGAAGCTTTCCCATCATACTTCTCTATTCCGGAGTTTCCATACCGTATGTTTTCATATCCATTTGAATAACCGTGTAAGGACCATGCTCCAAGCATCCTACCCCAAATTTGTTTCTAATAATCGCAACTGTAGCAAGCTCACTAGATGACTCAATTTGAATAATCCAACAGTCAAATTGAAAACAATGATCATATGTGGCCCCACCTAATAAGAGTCTTACAAAGCATTTATATGCAGCATGTAAAACTTCCATGCATTACTCTTGTGCACATGGCGAACATGTGGTGGTCGAAACTGTTGTCATTCCTAGAAGTAGATTCTGTTTGATCTTATTTGCTTCGGTAATGCGTAAGCTCTTTCATGACCCACCACCAGATCAATAATCAAGGGCACGAATTGTTTCCCACTAGCACCTCGAGGAAGAAATCATGCACAAGCTTTACGTAGAAAAGGCAAACTAGCATTCCTTATATCAATACTCTTATAAGAATATGCTTATATTTTTCTATTTTACATCGTATACTTTTTGTAGTTGATTAATAAGAATCAGCTACCGTGACCCATACCATGATATCCACACCTTCCAGATAGTTGTGGCCCCGTGCTGAATGGAATAGCTTGAAAACAAAAATCATTGTGACGATCCCAGCCATTCCAACTAGATGCATCAAATAGACTATTAATAGATTAAATGTATGAGTGATGCCGAATGTTGAAGATGGTCCAATTAGTATCATTTTAGTGGCACAGACTATCAACAATTTGAATGGTTTTGATTGAATTGTAACATTTATCAACAACCATCAAAGAGGATTACCATTTTTTAGTTAATTTATATTTAGGTACTATATGCTTGTGTTATTTATTTCCACAGCTATGATCTACTAGAAATTCTCAGTACAGATCATTCGATGGGGCTAGGTGGACCCAGTGAGAATCAATGAAGACCATTGAATAAGAGTAATCCACCATATATTGCACAAAATAATGAAGAACATATAATCATATCGGCGGTGATATCATAAGAAGCTAACGATCATTTCATTAGGACCACGTTAATCTAGAGAGGACCCCTCCTCCCTACTCCATCATGATCATAGATGTGGTCCACATATAAATTCGCACCATGATTAGGCATGAAAATTTCACACTGGATCCTCATTGTTTTCTTATACTAATCAATGCTCTGTCGTTTGGGACCCAAATATCAATTGAGAACCTTTAACCTTTTTCCAGCCTTATTGGTGAGGAGAATGCTTACCCGACAGTAGCTATGATGGACCACAGAGTCACACTTTTTACGATGGTGGGGCCCACCACAAGGTGCATATGAAAGAAGAGTTATATATATGATTGTTGAGTGCGGCTGTTAACCGGTAGCACATGAAAAAGAACGAAATAATTCTGGAGTAGGCCTATGGTTTAGTTAGGGCCGGCCACTGCTGCCCAGAAGTGCTGGTACGGATAAGCTTGGTCTGATTATAACAGCTGTGGGTCCAATTTGTAGAACCTGTTTAGAAATCGGGTTAGGTTCGTGTCCACCAGTTTTAGTTGGAGTCGGACGGGATCTACATCTTGGACCTGGTTTAAATAGGGCAAATTTTCTTTAATAGTAGAAATTATATTTATGTTAATAGATAGTATCTCCTACAACTAGTTGAGGTGTGGGGCCTACCATGGTATATGTATGGTATCTAACTAGAGCTGGGCATCGAGTCAAGTCGGACTGAGTTAGGGCTGACCCAACTCGATCCGGTTTTGAAATAAACCTGACGCGAACTTGACCCGACTTGGTACCGAGTTCATGCATGCCTGACCCGATCCTAGTTAGGGTGATGTAGAGCGGGTCGCGGACACTTTCATGTCCAATATGGACCGGAGAAGGCCCAATTAGAGGCAAAAGCCATCAAGACCATTTGAACCTTAAAACAGGTATATCTCGCAAACCGGAATGAGTTATTCGACGTACCGTATATGATTTTTGGGTAGGACTAGCTACTTTAGCCAACCAACCAACCCATGCCTAATTTGCGAGATTCCATCGTATCGATGGCCGAATTCCATGTTTAGTTCACTTTTAACTATAATTAGTAAGTTTTAGTTTGATTATAACTCTTCATCCGTTGGGCTTCAGGAGTTGTGTCCAACATGAAAAGTGCTTAGAATAATTAAGAGAATAACGTGGTTAAGCTTCATAGGACACTTACTATAAAAGTAAATTTACTATTTATAGTAAGTTACGAATTTTAGGGAGTTATAGTAATAGTACCTTTTGATTTCTCTCTCATTGCTGGGTATCCCTATTTAAAGGCTTGTGAACTTGTTCATTTCATAAATCAATCAAATTTCGAATTTATTAGAATTTATTTATATTTTCTTGCTTTCTTTCCTCGTGGATTCGACAAATCTCTGTGAGGAGTCCAGAGAAACTCCGTGTATTTGGAGTAGTTATCCCTGAGGAAGATGGTGATCAACCTCATCACGTTCATCCCTCCGTCATAGGGTCTGGCCTGGACGAATCCGGACCGAGTTTAACCTAGTCACAAGTACTGAGTTAGGTTGAGTTGGCACCGAGTTCGGTCGGGTGCAGCGGGTATCCAGGGGTTGAAATCATAACTCAAAACCAAGGTGCACTTGCCAGAATTGCAACCTCTCCATCACCTACACAACATCTCAAATCTGAAATGTCAAATCTGTGTTTTTTCTCTCTATATATGTACGAGTCGAGTCAATACCGAGTTGGATTTCGGGTTGGGTCGAGTCAAGTTACTAGGTGACCCAACCTCGACTCGGTTTGAGTTTGAATTGGACGAAGTATGCTTGGTTAGGATCAACTAACCCACTCGGTTCGGATCGAGTCGGGTCAAAACGAGTCAAGCGAGTGGAGTTTGCCAAGTCGAGTCATCTCGTACGTGCCAACTCTATATCTAACTTGTCTAATATGGTCACCCTATGAAGAAAAATGGGATGACCCAAAAATCATATCAATCCAACCTTCAATGGGCATGAGATTGCATGATTTTGGCGGCATCTTATTTTTGTGATGGGGTAACCCTATTGAACGTATTGGATGGCATATATACTTCATGGCCCCACAAATAGGTGGGCACATTTTTTCCCCTCATCTACATCTGGTTTGTGTGAGACCTTCCCACTAAATATCTCATAGAAGTTTTGGATTAGGCTCGTTTTCCATTCATCTCAGTGGGAACAACCTTATGAAAGGGTTGGATGGCACAAAAATATCACAGTGGGCTCTAAGAAGGCTCCAATTGTAGGCCTTTTGGGCACTACTCTTTCGTGTGGTGTGGCCTCTTTGAGGTTTGGGTATACTTCATTTTTGCACCCACATTCTAAAACAAGCTAGCAAAACTGATGGACGGAGTGGATGCCACACGTACATGGCAGTTGGCCACAGGGAGCTTTTGCATTTCATGAACAACTTCTGGAGTCGGTCTCTCTTTCCTCTCCTACTCTTCTTTCTTATTTCCCTCATCCTTCCTCTCTCTCCGATCCTAACAATGAAATGAGGTTTGCTATGCAAAATGCATTTGTCAAAGTGACACACGTGCATGTGATCTAATCCATCCATGAAGGTGGGACCGACCATGTAAATACCCTTTTTGATCCCACATTGACCCAACTAGAAACCTAGGTCTAAAGGCACAATGGGTACCCAATGACAATCAATCGGGTCCCGGGTCCTTCAAAAATGAGACAAAGACCCGAACATGGTGAACCCAAGTACGAGAACTCTATCACCTGACCAAACCCTAGATTTGGTGATATGGAGCATTGATCTGTTGGGACCCATGGAGGATGGACCATGCTACAAAAATGTTGAAATCTGAATATCCCGCCAGCCAAGGAGCCCTTTTTCCAACTGAATGTGGATCATTGTCACATTTTTCTAGCCTTGGCCGCCTATTTGCAGGCAACAAAGGTTGATCTGCATAGGACCCAAGGGGCCGCTGGTTTTGATAGCTGAACCATGGCCATACTAACCAAGTATCCTATGCATATTCACAGTTCATGGATCATACGATTACATCGGTTCCTCTTATTTCAAAAGGGGAGTGACTGTTTACACCTATTCTCACTGTAAGATACATCCATTCCTTCATCTTTTGGTGTATAATATTTTTATTGTCAGTTGTATGATAGTAAAAAATTACCATTCTTAGTTGAAAGGTACGCAACTATGTACTATTTGTAGAAAATCAAACTAACAAGGCAAGGAAAAGAGGACATTGGCATTTGTATCTAAAACATGGTCTTGTAGGTTTGTGAGGTGTAGAGGAGAGAAAGAAAGAGACAAGAAAGCAGAAAATAGAAATAATTTCTAATAAATTCGAAACTGATTAATTAATTCATAAAAACGAGTTCACAACCCTTTAAATAGGGGTACCAAGCAATGGAAAAGAAATCAGAATCAAACTACAGCTACAACTCCTAGAATTCACGACTTACTATAAATAGTAAACTTACTATTTATAGACGGTCGTGATGTCTACTAGTGCGCAAGGTTTTCGGCCAAAAATAGTAAGTGTCCTATTTGGCTTCACCAAACCGTTCTCCTAATTATTCTAAGCTCTTTTCACATTGGGCGCAACTCCTAAAGCCCAACGGATGAAGAGTAATAATCAAACTAAAACTTACTATTTATAGTAAAATTGAAATTAAAACAGAGAAACAACCGTCAATCCAGGGGTTTTTCGCAATTCCGGGCGTCGCAACCCAGCTGGGTTGGTTGGCTAAAGTAGCTCGTTCTACCATAAAATCATATATTTTACGTCAGATAACTCATTCCGGATTGCTAGATACGCCTGATTTAAGGTGCAATGGTCTGGGTCACTTCTGTCGTTGACCGGGCCTTTTTTGATCCATCTTGGCCATGTAACTGTTCGCGACCCGCTCTACATCACTAGCACTTTCGTGGTTCAAGTTCCACACTGAGTTCACTATAGGTTGCAGGGGGCAACGCTCCCTTGCTTGAGGATCCAGGAGCGTGCCCTCGATCGAGAGGATAATTTTGTAATTTCACGCGGAGTTTTATGTAAACCTTAATTCATTTGGAATAAGACATATTCTGTAGTGAGAGAGCGAGCTACCTTTGTATTAAGGGCTGATTTTTCATTTTGTTACCTTTACGTATAGTGGATTGGTGTGAATTCGTGGATATATCAAAAGAGAATCACATAAATTTGTCTTGTGGTTTGTCTTCTTTTTTTTTTTTTTTTTGTTTTTTCTTGTTGTTTTTTTATTCAGATATTGTTGTGCATGTGATTGAGAATGGATCTTTCTTCCAATACTATTTGAGTACAAGGCAACACTCTTGGACAAGTTGCATAAAGCTAGTCCAAGTCTTAAAACCATGTACTTAATAGTTATACACAAGCACTTCTAATTATAGCCTATTACTAATATAATGTTGGAAGCAAGCAAACCAATTAATAAGATATTGCTATTCAGAGTAAAAACAATTAATTACAAATAAATTTGTAAATTTCTCGCGATAATCATTACTTATTTGTAAGCGGAATAGGTGACTCTTTCCAAATGAGAAATGAGGATTTCCACTTGCTATCCAAAATAAACCATCCTTTTAAGAATATGTTGATGAACCAAGCTAGAAAAAATAATCATTATTGTTATCCATGTCCGCTCCATCAGTTTCTCATATCCAAATAAGCTTTCAATAATTTTAATCCCCTTTGTCGAGGTGTGTACCATGAGTGATCTGAACTTGCCCAGAGTGATCTCCCTTGAGATGTAAGTGAAGTTGGTGAGCCTCTGATGGGTAACTATCACTTGTGATTCTAAGCTCCTAAACGGATAATAGATTGTTAGAAATATTAAAATTGTGACACTAGAATCACTATGGGTTTGTTCAGTTTTATGAGTCCATATGACTCATTTTTCACATAACAACAAAGTTCAAGTGTTACTGGACAATTAGATGGGTATTTTTGATATTTTCCTCTTGAAATTGTGACTTTTAGAGTTAGTTATGTTAGGGTTAAGAGAGAGTTATGATTTTAATTTGCTTTTTTTAAGCCGTGGTTTTTTTCCGCAATGGCTTTCCACGTAAAAAATCTTGTATTATCTTTGTAGTTGTTTGAATTTCTTTTTCATTTTTTCTTATTTGTTTCAATTCAAATTAAGGTGCTTTTGTATGGCCAATTCCCTAATAAGGAACAAACAAGAAGATGATTAATAGCGTATGCCATTGCAAATCATCCTCTGCGTAGCAGTATTCATTGTCAAGTCATGCTTGCATCTGTCATTCCAACATCCCTGGTTGGTCACTGATTAGCAAACTGATTTTGATACTTACGATTAAAATAGCTTTTTTCTCCGGCATCATAGCTTGATATTCGGTCTCTATAGCTGATGATGCTGTAAAAGAGTCTCTATAGCTGATAATGCTATAAATTAAGACTCTTTTGCTTCTTTGCCTATGACACACTTCCCGAACCAAGGCCGAAACAGCAAATCAATGTATGGCAACATTTAAATGGGTCCCAACCCACTTTTGGGCTGTATTCGACCGTTAATTCATCTAAATTGTATTTTCAGTTTGTACTTTGTACAAGTGGGGCCCAGTGGTTCAGTATCCAAAATAAAAATAAATGAAATATGGACCCCAACTATGGAAAGGCCATGGCAAAGCTTTTTGGTAGGACAAATAGGCCAACTGTTGATTATAGACGGTTTACATTTAACCAAAATATCCAACTATTTGATGATCGGAACCGTCCAAATTAAGGGATCAATAGTGGATGGGCCGTCCTACTTGTACAAATTGAAACACATGGCCCATTATGTGAACCTTCGGCCAGACCATCACAAATGGACCGTCCTGATTATTGATATTTCCCACTAAAAATGAACTGTTGACTCAGTTTGAAATCATTAGTTTTCAATCAGGATCCAGGGCTGTCAATGAGCTGGGCTGGACATCAAACTTCTGGGCTGCAGATGGGCCCTCACTTCTACACCTGCAGGCATAACTGGGCCCAATATTAGGCCCGCAAGGATGGGCCCGGATCTTTGTTTTGTTATTCATTTCATACTGATGATTAGAGAACCTGGCCCACGCCTATTCATAGGTGTTATGGGCCCGTTGCAGCTAGTGTTCATGTGGGAACGACCTGCTTTTCAATGTAGGCTTGAGACCTTAGGATGAAATTCGTATTGTGGGCCATCCACAAAATGTTCCATTAGACGGACGGTTCCAATCATTCAAACTGCCTAAATGTAGGCCCATCAGGCTAACTAATTCTCACACTTAAATAAGCGCCTCGATGCTTTTAAATAGTAAGCCGAGGCCCAGACCATGAGATCAAATCTCCCTGCCCGTACCGTAAACTGCCACACCTAGACTTAGTGGTGCACACGGGTTGGTTTGGTCCAGTTCTAGGGTGAAACTAGAACCAAACTGTTCCTAACGGCTCCAGGAAAATCGAAACCGGACCGTTAGCACCCTAGAACCATACCAGAATCGGACCGTTAAAACTGGTTCGGTTCTATGGTTCTAGGCTTTTTATAATCCAACCTAGAGAGAGAGAGAGAGAGAGAGAGAGAGAGAGAGAGAATGGATGGGGGGCAGCCGCAACACCGTAGCAGGGGGCGGTGCATGAAGACTGAATGGAGAATTGATGTAGAATGTGTCACAGATGTATTCCTAGTATGGTTGGGCCAAAAGAAATTGGACCGTAAATTGACCGTAACTTTTGATCCGGGTATCGTTACGGGGGCGTACAACCTATCAATCTTTACTGAAATGGGCCATCCGAGGTGAACCGACCCACAACGTGGGTCGCATCTGTCCGTTTCGTCAGAAAACGCGCACTTTCAGCTCAAAAACAAATTTTAGGAAAAAAATTATTATTTTTAGTAATTCCGAATTTTTTAATATTCTTCTATTTTTAGAGTTTCAGATTTTTTTTTTTTCCTTTTTTGAAATAACTTTTAGGACTCTTTTAGAGAAAGTTTATTTAGAATTTTTATTTTTAGAAATTAGACTTTAGAAGAGTTTTATTAGAATTAAGATTTGTATTAGAGTTAAAATTTAACTATTTTAGGTAATTACGAATTTTAGTTTATATTTTTCTTTACTAATGGTGCAAGGAGACGCATTGGAGAATTTTATTAATGATTCATTAATCAATTTCGAATTTATTAGAATTTATTTATATTTCCTACATTCTTTCCTCGTGAATTCGAGAAGTCTCTGTGAGTAGTCCAGAGAAGTTCCGTGGATTCGGAATAGTTATCCTCTTGAGAAAGATGGTGCTCAACCTCACGTCCACCCCTGCGTCAAGAATGAATAGTTTAAGATTTTTTTTTAAAAAAAAACTTTTGAAATATACAGTCTGGTCCAGGTTCAATTCTAGGTTCAATTCACGGTTCAATTCAGTTCCACGTTACCGAAACTAAGAATCGAATCAAACTAATCAATTCTTTAATTTTCATAACCCAAACAAAAACCGGTACACTTTAGAACCGGATCAAACTTGTAAAGTTTGGTTGGTTCTGGTCCGGTTTTCAGTTCTACCGGTTCCATGTGCACCCCTGCTTAGACTTGATTATTTATTTATTAATTATTATTATTATTATTAATATTATTATTATTTTGGGTTAGCTTGTTAGTGTACACACATCTCAGCGCACACACACCACTGTTAGGCACCCCCACTTCATTGTGTTAACTGGGTATTCACTTTACTGCAATGCCAATCTTGACCGTCCAAATCACGGGATTCATCATGGATGGACCGTAGCATGAAATCACATGGTCAATTTGCGTGGGCCTCATTATTGGTTGATCATAGCACGAAATTTACAATTCTCAGACTATCTTATCCATCCAATTTTACCTGTGGAATTTGAACCGCTGATTATTATCCTTTTCTCATTCCATCTCGGGGCCAGGTACTATAGAATCAGGACCGTCCAGTTGTATCTTTGATGGTACACCAGTTGATGGGTTTTTGGCTGATGCTTGATCCACAACATGAACCACTAGAACGTCCAAATTCCAGGACCAACCATGGATAGTTCAATCACCTCAAAATTAGATCAATCAAGCAATACGAAACTCTGGTTAACCAATCCAATTAGTGTATTAACGGTTTACTTTGAGTTCCTTGAATGCCATTTCATCAATTTATTAGTGCCTGCGTATCAATCATATCCTCTACCAGAGTATCGAATTTTTTTCCCACCCTGAAAAAGAGGGAAACGGATTGGCTACTCCCCTGCCACTAGCCAATGGCTAGTGGTTGGTGCTCTGTGGACCTCAACATATTGTATGTGTCTCATCCATGCTGTCCATCCATTTTTAAAGATAATTTTATGCTATGAAACCAAAACTGATGTAGATCAAAATCTCAAGTGAGCCACACAGTGTTTATTAAACTCTCACCATTAAAAACTTCTTGGGGATTCAAAAGTTTTGGATCAAGCTGATATTTGTTTTTTTGCTTTCATCCGGGTCTGCATGGCCTAATCTACCGGTTGGATGTCAAATAAACATTACAGTGGGCCTAGGAGATTATTAATGGTAGACGTTCAATCACTACTGCTTTCCCGTGGAGTGGTCCACGTGAGATTTTGATCTACCTCATTTATGGTATATATTATCAAAATGATCTCTGCTATAGTACACTTGAGCGTTGGATTACTTTATTTTTTTGGCTCATTACTTAAAATGATCTAAGAAAATGGATGGACGGCATGGATGTATCATGAATGGGAAACCAGATTTGATCGTATTGCGAATCAAAAATTACATTTATTCAATTTATCTAAATATCGAATTAGTGGATATTTTTATTGTATGGTTAAAATGAATAATACAAGTGTCGACGCAAATGGAAGGTTAGGATCACCCAACCAATCAAATTTTTGGGAGAAATTTATGACTGTGGACCCCACCTTTTATCTAGCAGTTTTTTTGAAGCAATACAAACTTAGAATACGGTCTCGGACCTCCTCGTACGGACTTGGAATTTCAGGACGAAAATACCCCTCCTTCTGACGGAAACGGATTCGATACTCCCCCTGCCACCACCGGCTAATGGCAGACGGTCGGTGGTTCGTGGGCCCCACCATGATGTAGGCTTTTCATCCATGTCGTCCATATATTTTTTCAGATCATTTTATGGTATGAGACCAAAAATGAGGTATATCCAAATCTCAAGTGTACAACATTACAGGAAACGGTGTTGAGTGAGCGTCAACAATTAGAAACTCAGGTGGAGCCCACTGTGATGTTTGTGAGAAATCCTCCCTGTCTAATCTCATTCATAGGATCACAAAGACCTAGATGAAGAGGAAAAACAAATTTCATAATGATCCAAAACTTCTGTAACCCCTAAAAGGGTTTCAATACTAGACATTCAATTCCCCACTGCCTTTTACAGTGTGGTCCACTTGATAGCTAGATCTATCTAATTTTTCACCTCAAGCCTTAATACAAGGTCGCCAAATAGATGGATTGGGACCCACAAAAATCGGTAGGGATTACAACAGGAAGGAAGGAAGGAAAAAAAGAAAGAAAAAGAAGTCAGCAAGTTGGGGTCGACCGAGTTGGGACGAGGTTGACCGGGTCAGAGCTAGGCCTATCGCTACGGATTATAACCATAGCCATAACTGTAGTGCTATGCACTTTTTTCTCTTTTTTATCTTTATTGTTTTTATTTTTATTTTTTACATGGAAAACATTTTTCCCCTTACATTTTTCTATAATACATAATTATGTAAATATGTATATATAAGTATATAAAAATATTTTTCTATCTTTTAATTCATTTCTTTGTCTATTTATTTAACAAGCATGTCTCTTAAACTAGCATGATTTTTTTTATTTTTATTTTTATTTTTATTATTTTTTACACACCCCCACACACTCACACTAGTGGAATTTCACCACCTATGGATACTCAAACGCTTGACCGGGTGTTGAAACTCCTAATAGTCTACCACCGAGCTGGGCAAACATGAAAATGAGCGGGGCAAACTAGAAAATTAGTGGGGCAAACTGAAATATGAGCGGGGCAAACTAGAAAAACAGCGGGGCAAACTAGAAAAACAGCGGGGCAAACAAGAAAAACAGCGAGATAAACTGAAATATGAGCGAGGCAAACAAGAAAACAAGAAAAAAGTGGGGCAAACTGAAATATGAGCGGGGTAAACTAGAAAAACAGTGGGGCAAACAAGAAAAACAGCGGGGTAAACTAAAATATGAGCGAGACAAACTAGAAAAACAGCGGAGCAAACTAAAATATGAGCGGGGCAAACTAGAAAAACAGCGGGGCAAATTGAAATATGAGCGGGTGTGACATCGGCATGATTCCTGCACCATGTCTTACTCTTATATTTATGAAAGAGTGAACTGTTGAAATTAATGATTTGTCATCTTGGGTGCCCTTTAAAAGATTTGGGGACACTGCTAACATTCATGTAAAGGTGTGGCATTGGCAAAAATCTACACACTCGTATGCACGTGTATAGTTGTTTTTTTTTTTTTTTCTAGTATTAAATCCAAACTTTTCCACTCTTCAAATTTTGACTTTTTCATTTTCTTACCAAAATTTTTACTGTATTTTTAACAACTAAGACCAGGGCTGAAAGTTGGATGAGTACAACCCGATCGACCTGTGACTAACTTGACATTGGGTTGGGCTTGGGTAGGATGTATTGGGTTTGGTTTCAAGCTTGGGCTATATAAACACCAACCTTATAAAACTTGGGTCGAGCTCGGGTTGAGCTCTTGGGTTGCCTGACTCAAGTCAAACCCGATTGATATATAAGTTACTTCTAAATTATAATTGAGTATGGATCTTCTTTGTTGAAGGGACAAGAAATTCTAGTGCTTGGGTCACATTGGTCAACATTATTTCTGATGGCTCAAGCTAACAAGATAGGCTGGATTTCTCTCCCTCAAATAGATCGCGTGATACACAACACGACTTTTAAAGGAATAGTTGTCCTATATTTTAGCTTGTTTGTTTAGAAAAAATGAAATTCTTTACAATAAATTACTACATATATAATTAATAAAATCATAGGTATAAAAAATAAAATGTGTATTAAAATATAATAAATTAATGTAATAATGAAAATATTACCATGTATCCACCCGACCAACCCGACCGAGAGCATGCTTGGGTTGGGCTTGGGTTGAGAATTCCCAACCCGAGGTGAGGTTGGGTTAGGGTTGAGGTATAAGAACCTTGGGTTGGGCTAAGGTTAAGCACCAACCCGACCCAACCCAACCTAACCCGCCCGACTTTCAGCCCTAACTAAGACCTGATTTCAGTTTGCCCCGCTGTTTTTCTTATTTGCCCCGCTCATATTTCAATTTGCCCCGCTGTTTTTCTAGTTTGCCTCGCTCATATTTCAGTTTGCCCCGCTGTTTTTCTAGTTTGCTCCACTCATATTTCAGTTTGCCCAGCTGTTTTTCTTATTTGCCCCGCTCATATTTCAGTTTGCCCCGCAGTTTTTCTTGTTTGCCCCGCTCATATTTTAGTTTGCCCCGCTCATATTTCAGTTTGCCCCACCGTTTTTCTTGTTTGCCCCGCTCATATTTCAGTTTGCCCCGCTGTTTTTCTAGTTTGTCCTGCTCATATTTTAGTTTGCCCCGCTGTTTTTCTTATTTGCCCCTCTCATATTTCAGTTTGCCCCGCTGTTTTTCTTGTTTGCCCCGCTCATATTTCAGTTTGCCCCACTATTTTTCTAGTTTGCTCCGCTCATATTTCAGTTTGCCCCTCTATTTTTCCAGTTTGTCCCGCTCATATTTTAGTTTACCCCGTTGTTTTCCTCGTTTGCCCCGCTGTTTTTCTAATTTGCCCCGCTCATATTTCAGTTTGCCCCGCTGATTTTCTAGTTCGCCTCGTTGATTTTCATGTTTGCCCCGTCGAGTGGTAGACTATTATGAGTTTCAACACCTGCTCAAGCATTCGAGTATCCATAGGTGGTGAAATTCCGACCACGAGCTGAGTGAAATTGGCCACGAAGTGAATGAAATGAATTTTCGACCATCAACCTAATAGAATCTTGAAAAATAAGTAGGTTAGTTAGCTAAAGTAGCATCTCCTACTCCCAAATCCTATATGGTACGTCAAGTAACTTATTCTGGTTTAAGAGATATGTTTATTAAATGAATAAAGAACGAAATTAATAAAAAGAGAGAAATTTTTTTTTATATGCTTGTATATACATATTTATATAAATATGTATTAGAGAAAAATATAGGAGAGAAAAAGTTCTCCTTTAAAAAAAAAAAAAAGTACAAAGGTGGAACAGTGAGTTGGGTAGGGGTGTACACGGTTCAGATCCGGTTCCAAAAGGGATGAGAACTAAAGGTGGCCCCCTTTACAATAACAGTCCATATCAACAGCTGGTAAGACCAATTCATCTACATCCTTGGCCATTCGTTCCAGTTTCAAAACCGAAACCGAACCGTGTGCACCCTTAGAGTTGGGGTCGACCGGGTTTGGACCCGGTCGACCCTAACTCGCTGTCCAACCTTTTTCAATGGGCGGGCTATGGGTAAGGCTATAGCTACAGCTATCGCTACAGTTATAATCCACAGTTAAAGGTCGCCCAAAAGGCAGAAAAAGTTGGGGCATTTTCGACCTAAGAAACGAAGCGTACGGCTAAAAATTACTAAGTTTGTATTGCTTCCAAAAAACCGCTGGATAAAAGGTGGGGTCCACAGTCATAAATTTCTCAATTTTTGGATTTTGACTTAAGAATCGGTGGGTTCCACAATTTAGTCTGTCTGGTTTAAGTTAAATAATTTCCGCGTATCAAGCGTGACACTCTCCAAGAGCATCAAACAACTCCTCTTTCGTAAGGTCTTATCCATTGTCCACGTGGCATACATGAGCGTGGACTGCTTAACTATATTTACATCTGACATTTCATCTCGACCTTCCATTTCAGAACCATGATGACTAGCTTCATTCTAACAGTGTAATTTTTAAAATACACCCATGTATAGTGGGTCCTACAACTTGGACGGCCTGGATTGACATGCATGTTGTTACGTGTACAGTCGATGAGACACGAATTAAAAAAGTGGGTTGAACTCTCCCTTCTCATACAATGCTCGGATCCCCACCATATACGGTTTTTCAGTTTGTAAAGTGGGGCCTTTATTTATTGAATCTGAGCAGTGGTTGTATTTAATCTCGACCGTCTACTATTCGACCACCCATTGAAGCGTTGGGATAATTGAATTTGGAAGATTGCAAGGGCCATCAACGGTGCGATCCATGTTAAAGTGGAGTATGGTCCATTTAATAGGGTAGTCCTCTGGATCACGATATCATAGTTTTCTTAAAAATGAAACGAGTAGGAGAGATCCTTAACCATAGTTTAACCGTAAACTACGGGCCGTAAAATCAACGACTTGGATCACTAATCCACTGGCACCACTTGTAATGGACACTGCATAATAGCTCTGAATTCGCAAGCAAATGCAAAAAGAATAAAATAAAATTCAGAACCTTTGTATATGCGTTTACTACCATCTATTTCAAGTTTTTAAAAAAATGGAAAAAAAAAAAAAAAAAAAAAACCCATTTTTCTCTTTCCATTCTTCTTTTGCTTCTGACTCTCATTGATTTGGGATTTCATGAATGTCTTTGAGCTGCCACAAATCATCTTCCCAAATCACCTCATTTTGGGCGTAGAATCCCATGAAATCGTCTTCAACGAACGGAAACCACCCCAAGAACAGCTGCTCGTCGACAGTCGTGAAGCACGGCCCCTCCCCCGGAAAATCCCACCACCCCATATCAATATCCGGCGGGTTTTCCGACGGAGGAAGAGATTCCAAGGATGCCCTTTTGCCTCCTTCGTCGCCCTTCGCGACCTCGTTCCCTTTCTCGCCCGCGCTCGTCTTAGACTTGGAGGCTTTGGGAAGCATTTCGGGAATATGGAAGGTGGAGGGCATTTCGGGAAGACGGAAATTGCGGGGCATTTCGGGAAGATGAGAAGTGCCTTCGTCTTCTCTGCTCCTTTTCCTCGCTAGTCCTTTGAAGGAGCTCATTTCACACGCTCTTCTTTTCCTTTCGTGTGAGAGAGAGAGAGATGCGGTGGAGACTTGAGGAGTTGGGCTTATATAGAGAGGAGAGCGACCTTCGGTAACACACGTGCCACACATGTGCGAGATCCGAGATACTTGTCTGCTGGGACACACGTGTGTGAGGAAATGGGGGGGCTAAAATAGACAAACAAGCCACCCATGTATCCTAGGAGCACGTGCACGGACGTGCTAAAGGGGCATTTTAGGCTCCTGTGTGAGATCCGAGCCATTCGTTATGGGGCCCACCATGACATGTCGTGGCCCATCAATCAGATTACAATTGGTTTCATTTCCTGACTGTTTATTCTTCTTGTACACATTAGGCGCTGCTGATGACCTTCTACGCACTCGGTGAACCAGACGGATGGCTTGGATCTCGCACATGTTTCCAAATGTGTCGCGCGTGCCGCGAACACTTCTCAAATTCACATGGACGCGATCTGGGGCCCACCACGGTGTCTGTGTGACATCCACTCCGTTCATTGTTTTGGCGACTCATGCGATGACGTAAACCCAAGAATCGGGCAGATTCAAAATCAAAATGGGCCAGACCACAAGCAACGGTCACGACCGGACGCCTACCATTCAAACCCTCTTTGGGGCCCACAGGTGCGGTAGGAACTAGGAAATTCGCGCCACAAAGGTAGAACGGTTTTGCCGGGATCGGAGAAATAAAACGCGAGTTCTTTGTTTTCAATTTACCGCGAGATTTTGAAATACACGAGCCCGGGAAGCGGTAGGTGGGACGCGGATTTCCTACACGAGTTGTTTCAAGGAGCCCGTTCAAAAAAAAAAAAAAAAAGACTGTGGGGCCCACCGTTGATATTGAGTGAAATCCACTCCGTCATCATTCGTACTGGCTCGTGTTAGAAGGTTATGAGCCGACCGAGAAGTCGAGTGGGAATGGAAACGCTCACCGTTGAAACTGTCCTGGGCCCACGGTGATTTTTATATTCTATCCAAACTGTTCATAAGGTAAGTCTCACGTGGACGAAGGAAAAAACAAAATAACGGTCTGAACCGACGAATGTTTCAAGGGTTGGCGTCCCATGAGCACTTTTCCGTCTGGTGTGGCCCACTTGAGTTTTGGATCCGGACCATTGGTTAGGACCGTGGTGGATGGACATATGCCTAGGGGAATATTCTCGGTGGGAGATAGGAGAACGGTAACCTTTCAAAATTGGGGACACCATCTAAGGAGAGAAATGCGGCAACGGCACACATTTTCACTGAAGGACTAGGATTAGCGGCTATATACTTCTAACCTTGAAGATTTTAGGTCATGGTCCATGCATGGTGGGGCTTAATCAGTTGCTAGGATGACCTTAGTTTGTAACCTCACTAAAATACTTCTTTGTCCAAGCTTTTCTTCACCTTTGAAATCAAACAATTAGAATTTTCACACCTAGATCAATAGCTCAAGTGGTAGACTGAGTGAAAGATACTTCGTTTCAATACGGAGGTCTTGGTATTGATTCCCTAGTGAGGGTGGCTGACAGAAGTGTGAACTGACAATGGATATACTAACAAGCGAACCAAAAATAAAAAATAAAAAAAATATTAGGATTTTCTAAGGTTAATTTTATGCTCTTTCTTGTGCGTGTGTATTACACTAAGAAAAAAAATTGTTACATGCAAAAAGAACAAATGGTGGGAGCTACATACAAAGTCGGGTCCCTAATTTACACCATGATCCATAGCTCAAGTGGTCGACTGAGTGAAAGATACCTCGTTTCAACACTGAGGTCTTGATATCAATTTGCTAGTGTGGGTGGCTAACAGTGAAGTGTAATGTCAAGAGAGAACAAACATATGCCACATGCATATGCATGATATGCCTAATATAAAAAACGCTTGGTAAAAATTGGCATCCTTTTTCAAAAAAGCCATGGAAAGAATTGTTAGTTGATAAGTACACAAAGACATCAAAATTACCTGATTACTTTTCTCAATGGTCAAAATCCCTCCTAATGTCTAAAGTTCATTACTCTCTGAAGACTAATCACATGAATAAATTTATCCATGGCCACTTGTGCAATATATAGTAAAGACAGACTAATCGCATGGATAAAATTATCCTTAGCCACTCATGTAATATATAGTAAGGACAGACTAATCGCGTGGATAAAATTATTCCTAACTACTTGCAATATATATAGTAAATACAATCGTGTGGATAAAAATATCCCTAGCTACTCCCACGATATGTAGTAAAGGATAGAGTAAGATGTTAAAGTCGATCCTTTGATATACATTGATATATCATTGCCGAATGGGCTCAAGCTTTTAGAGCAAGTGATTATTTGACATGGAATTAGAGAGGAAGGTATGGGGACCATGTGCAGGGAAGTATTAAAGTCCCTTGATATATGTTGATATAGAGATGACTTGAACTTTTAGGGCAAGTGTGTATTTGATGTAAGATAAGATATAAGAAGAAAAGAGAATATTAGTTAGATGCGGTAAAAATTCAAATGTTTTGCTAGTTTGGGTAGGTCTGTCCGCAAATCTTAATGCTTTTTAAAGTAAATGAAAAGTTGACAAATAATGTAGGCAAGTAATTACTAAATTAGAGGACATTTTAATGTGCCATTATCGGTGAGGAATCTTTTCAGACATTGATAGGCCAGATATTTAATTTGTATGTAGTTGAAGTTGCGAGGAAAGTTCCAAAGTTAGAAAAAGCCTCACTTGAAAGTGATTTGATACCTAAGAGGACACCATGGGCTTTTGAATTCTCTACGATAAGGGAGTTGGTCTTAATGTTATGTTTCATGATGCATATTATGTGGGTTATATAATGACACGTATGTTGGCTAGTGATGAGTATTATAATGATATGTATGTTTAAGTATTTATGAACATTCAAACTTGAACCAATGTCTGTTTCATAAGTATAGCAAAAAACAAGCAACGGTTTCTTTGTTGACTGCCGCTAAGGCGGCACAAGAATGTGTATGGCTTAAGCCGGTCGGCGAGTGCGGAATTATTCTTTTGGGTTAGACTGTGATAATGAGAGTTCAATTCCTTGGGCTGATATTTCATCGTTTCATGCAGCTACAACCTAACTCCTAAGTCTCCTACTAAAAAACTCATGTGCATGCATTGAACATACACACATGAGAGAGGGGAGGAGGGCAGCCCATGTCGGCAAAGGAACATGGCATTGTGATACAAGATGCAAGATCTGGACCATCCATCATGTATATCCCTTCTGTAAAGACCAGTACCATGCAAAAAGAATCAGCTCATCCTACTCGTCTTGCGAGAAAAATGGACGGACGAGAACAAGCTGTCTCTTGATGTGTAATCCCATGATTCTTTCCTCAAACAATTCTTGAATTGCTGCTATCTTATGTGTGAATTAGTTCAAGCTTGTACGAGGCAATAAAAAAATGGAAAGAGTCAACTTCTAGGATATATATGGAGGGAATTTCAACGGAAGGTGAAACTCCATTTCGCCTAGTATGTTTTCCAAGTTGAGAAGGCAACTTAAAGGCACATCATCAGGTTTGGGAGTAGATTAAATGAGATAGATAGATTGAACAAACCTAACCTCTGATTCGTAGACACTTGTTTGTGGAAACGAGGAAAATGGATTTTTTTTTTTTTTCTAATTCTTCCATTAAATATCTAGCAATCCAATAATCAGATAATCAAATGAGCTTAATTTTTAGTTCATGATAGGTACCATAATTTGGATAGTTTAATCTAATTACTTGTATGCAATGTGTGCAATTTCTAGGTGCATGTGTATCTTAATTGCACTCTACCAGAGTATCAAAGTTTTTATCAAATTGCTCACAATCAGTTAGGATAATATGGTTATGTTCTTGTATTCAAAATGACTTACTTTTTTCAAATAATTTTATTGGTTAAAATCTTGTTTTATCCAAACCGTCCATTCTTACATGCATGGCATTCATCAAAAGTAAAGATCACCTGATTAGTGTGAATTTTTAATTCTGGCATTCTCAAACAAAGGCATGAACGGATGGACGGTCAAGATGGATGATGTGACATGAACATCGGGTATGAAATCGGCTAAAGTCGGCACAAGATTCTTCCATCTTATTATCAATGATAAAAAAGTAAAATCAAACGGAATGATTTTGATACTTCATGGTACCCAGGCACTAAAAACTTTACACGTGATGTATCTTTAACTTAAATCAAACGGTTCAAATGGTTGGCCTTTTTTTAATGATTCACAAAACAGAATTAGACAGAAATTATGCATTAATTATCGATTAGTTAACGTATAATGGCAATCAAAATGGAAAACAAGTAGTCGCTTGGATTCAACACACATTTCTACAAATTAGAGATAAAAATTATTAAAGTTTTGTTATTTTAGTTTTATAACCTATCTAGAACACATCTTTAACTTGGATGGTCCAATTTAAATTGGACATGTGGCACCTGTACAATTTTAAGTGCCTATGGTAGCATCCATAAACTCCGTGAGATTATCAAATCCATCCTCAAAACAAGAACATATAGAGCAATTTTTAGGATACATGTACATGAAAAATGGCCTAATTTTTAGGATACATGTACATTAAAAATGACCTAGTTTATTCAACTTGGTGGAATGCATCTTATGAACAAATTGATTAGCAAATACAAAATATAGTGGATGGTATTGGATGCATAAATTTCTCCATTTCTAATATGTGTATTAGTTGTTGATGAAATGAAACTAATTCATGTGTCTCTTTTTATCTAATCAAACCTTGGAATTCTCCAAAATATGTAGATCCAACTTTCCTTTTTACAAAATTATTCTTCGATTAGACTTCTAATTTGATGTGTGAATAATCAACTTAGGGGTGCAACTCAAGGGAATTGGGTTGGGGTTGGGGTTGGGGTTGGGGTTGGGGTTGCGTTGGGTTGGGTTGGGTTGAGAGTTACCCTAAGTCCAACCCAACCTCGAAAGACCCAACCTACAGCCCAATCTGACACGATTTTAAATTCAATTGTCAAACCAAACCCAACCCACGGTTTCTATACTAAATGTAGGAGACAGTCAAGGAAAACCATGGGATCCAACTATATAAAACACCTAGAAAGTTCGATGAAAGGGTTTATATATATATATAATATATATATATATATATCTATATATATATATATATATATATATATATATATATATATATATCTATATATATATATATATATATATATATATCTCTTGTGTGTGTGTGTGTGGGAAAAGGTACAATGCGCTCGAGCTGATTTTAACGTCCCATGAGGTTGAGCTGTGTGGGCCCCACCGTGATGCGTTTCGAACATCTACCCCATCAGTCAGATGCACTATTCCATCGTGGGCCTAGGTCTCAAAATTCAAGACAATCCGTGACTTGTGTGGGCCACACCACATACAGAAGTGGAGAGGGGCCGTGCACCATTAAAACATTTATGGGACGTTTTTTGGGCCCACCTAGATGTGGTTTGCAAATCCAGCCGATCCATTATGTGTGTCCCACTTGGATGAGGGTTCAGACCAAGTTTCAGCAGCATTCAAAACTCAGGTGGGCCCCACCAAGTGCTTTTATATGTTTTTGGCATGTCTTCACATGATTTTAGATGGTATGGCCTACCTGAGTTCTGTATACGGCTAATTTTTGGGATATCCCATAATTTAAAGGGGACCCATCAAATGCACGATGTTGATGGTCGACACGCATCACGGTGGGGCCCACACAACTCGACCTCACGGGACGTTAAAATTAGCTTAAGCGCATTGTACCTTTTCCCTATATATATATATATATGAAACCCCATGCGACAAATTTTCACTCCGATCTATAATTCTGGTGAGCCATAGCAAAGAGAAATGCAAATCAAGGGAGGAAACTGTTTTCATTTTTCATGGCCCATCAAAGTTTTAGATCAACGTAAAACTTGGGCCCGGGGGGATTCACGAGGTGCTGCTTCACATGAACGGTTCAGATTTTGGATTCCCATCACGTATGATGGGTTCTCAAAAAAGTTCGTACGTAGTATGTACGAACTGGTTCGCAGGTGAGCGTTTCCGTGTGTGTGTGTGTGTGTGTGTGTGTGTGTGTAGTTAGAACTTAGGATTGAGTTTCCATTTCATGCATGTAATAAGTTGTTGGAAAGTTTGACAATCTTTATATGATAACCAATGCCTAAAAGCAATGACCCCTCAACAAATTTTCAAAATTAGGTTGTTTTATGAAAATTTTCAACTTTAATAATAAAAAAAAAATAATCTAATTCTAGTAAAATTCTTCTAAAGCCTAATTTTTAAAAAATAAAAATTTCAAATAACCTTTTCCTAGAAGTCCTGTCATTATTACAGGTTATTTTTAAAAATGAAAAAAAAAAATCTAAAACTCTAGAAATAAGAAAATATTATAAAAATAAAAAAAAATCAAAAAATCAAAATTACTAAAAATAGTATTTTTTTTCCCTAAAATTAATAATTTTTCCTAAAATTTCATTTTAAAGTTGAAAGCTATGTTTTCTAGCGAAACAGACGGACACAACCCACATTGTTGGTCGATTCACCCCAGATGGCCCATTAAAGTAAAGATTGATAGGATGTTCGCCTCGTAATAATACTAGGATCAAAAGTTATGGCCAATTTAAGATTCACCTTCTTTTGGTCCAACCATAGTAGGAATGTTGCCACGTCTTACGTCATATTTTTGAGTTTTAAGCATAAGCTTATTATTTTTATTAAGTTATATTTTAGGAGAGAGTCCTATAATAACATTACTTAATGTTTGAGTCGTGGAAAAGTGCTTGAGTTAATTTACAAGTCATTTAAATTTACCGTTTTGAAACAGTTTACTATTTGAGAAAATTTACGAATATAGGGTTTTAAGTTCATGGCTAATGTAAGTCATATAAAAGAGCTTTGTAATACTTGTATTAATAATTTTATTTTTTCTCTCATTTTTAGAAATTTCTCTCTTCATATGGAGTTAACAATTATTTTTTAGAAAAAGACCGTGATCTCTTTTATCAGTGCGCAAGCTACATTAATACTTCAACTCAACTAGACATTACCCAAATACACATGATTATGCCTAATCCAACCATTCTTGACTAGAATTTTCTCGACCCAAACCAGACCCAAATTTATATTGGGTTGGTGTTTTCCAACTTGAACCAATGCTAAGGTCCTTGACAACACGAGCCAACCTGACTCAAACTCAGGGGATAGGGTCAATTGGGTTTGAGTTAACTCGAACCCAAGTTGTAGCCATAGCTCAGCTTTGTAGGATGTTAGGTATACCAGAGCCTCCCTTTGAGTCACACCTGTGTATCCCACGTGATATACTCGACTTTACAGCATGTTAGGTAACGAAGATACCCAATGAGTGACCATCTGCATCTCAGATGACAGGCACACGCAATACCTCATCATTGCCATGATTGGTACACCTCACGCTATTCCTACTGTAGGGGTGGGAGGAAATTCACATCTAAACTCACAACTAAAATAATATTCGAGTTGAAAATTTAGGAATAAAAATGCTCCTGCTTGAAGCCCCACTAGCACTCGTATGGACGTTGAGTGCGGGAGAAACTTCGTGGCTTTGATCCTTGAGGCATGTTGTGGCCACCACTTGGCCATTAGCCCGCTGGAAGGCAGATCCAATCCATTCATTCCCTTTATGGCTTACTTTTTTTTTTGTTAAGATGTTAATTTCATGTTAATACGAGCTGTCTATGGCCCACAAAACCTAACATTAATTGATAATGGTAGTCATTCATTATCAATTGTTTCGTTGTTGTGTGGTCAACCTAATCGATGGATGTGACATATTCTTCAAACTATGGCTTTTCATAAAATTCTGACAAGAATGGATGGAGTGGATTCAACACATATCCTATGGTAGGCCCCACAGGCAGTGTTTGAAGCCCCATAACTCTTAACACGTGACAACATCTACCCTTAATCAATGACAATCTATACCCTGAACACGTGACAACCTAGGCCTTAACCTTTTAACAACACATGGGCACGGTCTATGAGCTAATCGAGTCGGGTATGTGGTGAATCCAATATGTTCATTGGAGTTAGCATTTTATAAAGGCAATGTGCTAAAAAATGAGTCACATTCACAGAACAAGTGGACCACATCACAAGGAAAAAATTAAAAGTAAATGACCACGACTATTGTTTGTTTGAGCTAGTCACGTAGAGCTTGTGTAGGCTAAAGTTAGTATATTCTAGCTAAAATAGTACTTTACAAGAGAATGAACATATTATATCAACCTTCAAGTGGGCCCATTCATTATGTTATGGCTACCTCATGCATTGAGAGTGGAGTTTGGAAGGTTCTCTTTTAAGCAAAAGCACCTACATGCATAACTCTTAAGGGCATTTTGATTAATGAAAAGGCTAAAAAGCTTAGAGAGACATTTAAAAAAAATTAAAAATTAAAAATGAAAAAAAAAAATGAAAATGAAAATGAAAAGGGAAGTATTCTCTTCACATTACTAAACATTGTAGCCATTTTGATTTTTTATTTATTTTTTTTTTTTGATTTTTTTTGATTTTTTTTTTTAATGTAAAGATGGGCCTAAACTAAACATTGACATTTTATATTTTTTGAAGACAGATGATAGAAACCTCTATGTTGAAGCTTTCCTAGAGCCAACCATGATATTTATCTACCATCTAAACCAATCATAAGAGGTCGTTTAGCACCATGGCGTTGGGGGGATTTTAGGGGTTTCAAATCCCTTGGTTGTTTGGCACTGTAAAGTAAATGGGGGTTTCAAATCTCCTCAAACATGGGGTTTGAAATCCGAAGTGAGCTTGGATTACATATAATAAAATCTTGCATGAGTAACATGTGTGTCACTAGACTATTAATCTATTGGACACATGATCCACTAATGATATCCCAAAATAATTAGTTATCAATTGCATCACTATAATTGCTTTAATACGTTGATCAGTGCCGTCCAAACACTGTCCATGTAAATCAACGGTTAAAAATCGTTGGTCAATCACTTGGACATGATCTCTTGCTTATAGCCCATTGGAGACTTGAAATTTCATCATTTTCAAGGCAAAGTATATATTTCAACGGACTTATTACAATCATTGTGTCAAACATTACATACCTTCACTAGTTAAAGATATTATAGTTGATTTAATAATTAAATTCAAACCCCTGTAAATATAATTTATGCACGTCTACTTTTGAATTAAAGTTTATTATAAATTCAGATGCCAAACACAATAAAAGCATTTCCAATCCATAGGGTTCCAAATCTACTCTCCCAAACAGACCCTAAGGCTATCATCATTAAAATAAAGTGTAATCACAAATATCATCTTCACCCAGAACTTGTGTTACTCTTACAAGGTTTTAATGATCAGCTGTTTATTGTCACATTGGTACACGTGAGCCGTGGATTTCTGATTTTTGGAAGGAGTGAACATGTCTGTGGGCCCCACGTAACCTCTGACCGGAGTAACTTACTTTGGGGGGAGGGCAGAGGTAATGTTTTCTGCGTAAGGATCGAACATTCGTTTTCAGCTGATGGACGGATTGGATTTAGTAGGACCGGAGAGCGTAAAACAGGTGGTTGTACTTGAGGACGATTTCCGTCAAAGATGTCTGAACATCTTTGCTGTCTTCAGAAGCAAAACGGCGCTACCGAAGACGTTGGGAAAAGCAATAGCACGCACGTGAGGTGCGTATGTAATTTACTAGAAAAAACAAGGTTAGTTATGTAATTACGGATGTGGATTGGCTGGTGTACAACACAGCACCGACCTGGCTGGTGTGTTTACGCACCAATTCTGTGGGTCCCACCATGAGATGTGTTATATCTAAACCGTATGTCTATTTGGGGAGCTCTCGGTACGGTTTGAACGGAAAAAGAAGACAGATCCAAAGATCAAGTGGACCACACTGCAAAAAGCAGTTGGGGATTGAACGTCTACCATTCTACCATTGAAGCCCTTTTGGGATCACAGAAGTTTTGAATCAATATGATATTTGTTTTTCATATTCAGGTCTACTTGACGTTACTACCATATTGGATGGAAAATCAATGTTATTGTCCTGCGATTGTTTTAATGGTGAGAGTTATTGTCCCACTGCTATTTATAGTGTGATCCACGAGACGTGGTTAATGAGACGCTCATGATATAAAATGATCTCTTCAAATGGATGAAGCGTGGTGCACCAGACTATGACTATGGGGTGTACTTAATGTATGTGCTTACATTCATGTTGTCCATCCCTTCTGAAAGCTAAATTTAGACTTGATCTAAAAAATGAACCAGATCTAAATCTCAAGTGGACTACACCACTGAAAACCTCAGTGATTGAATACTCATAATTAGAATATTCTTGTGAGCCACTAGAATGTTTATTTGTCATCCAACCTATTAATAAGGTCACAAGGAGACAGAGGTGTAGGGAAATGCAGAAGATGAGCCCTCAAGATCTGACGGTCTACACGATAATTGGGATCCTCACAAAGCTGAAGATTGATGCTCCAATGGCCCGTCTATCTACTACTGGAGCATATTGAACTTTTCACACCTCTGATCCTACGGTATATAGTGGTCCTGGATTGCGATCTATAGACCAGATCGTCCCAAGGACAAGCTTAACATGGACAGACTATGCTGCACACTATCACTCTCTGTATACCCTCGATGTTTCTTCTGTACTTTACGAGAGAGGGCGTATTCCTTTTTATAGGATAGGAAGGAGATGGGATGAGACCAGATTATCCGGTCTTTTCCCAACCTCCTATCTAAAATCAAATTCAAATATGAATTTGAAATTTTAACAGAAAGGAAAGAACGCAGCGGAAAGAGTCAAACCAAATGGGACCCACCCACTAGTGATTGCTCACGAGTGGGCCCCACTGGCCTTCGACCAACATCTCCCACTCAATCACATTGTGGGATAGGCACATAAATCTGTCCAACTAACTTGCCTTATAACAATCAAATACCAAACATCACGATCAAAAGAATCAGAGGCGTGGGACTAGCTGGATCACCATAATCTTCTCACAGGTGCTTAAGTACTAAGTGACCACCTAACTAGTACTCAATAACCCAAGCTTTGTAATGCCTGTCCTAGTCCGCATGACCACACCGGATAGAGTTAACTCCCGATCTGGAGTACTCGGCCAACATATGCACTTATCCAACTTATCGAGTTATTCTGAAAACCTGATTTTTCACAAATTTCGACTAAAACCAATTCAAAGAAATACTTATATATATATATGCTTTTTAAGAAAAATATTGTTTGCAAAAAGTCTAATAAAAACAACTCGATACTGCCGGCGGATAAGTCTTCAAGTGCGTATTAATAGTTCTAGAAACTTGGTGTAGCTGTCACGGGATCTTTCCCACGCAGATGTGTAATTTAGAATTAATCAAGCCGCTTTCCTAGCGTAACCGAGTCTGGTCAATCAAGGACCTTTCGTCATTGTACACTAAAGTAGCAACACTCAATCTCATCCTCATAAACACAAGAGGAGGGTAGCTAAGGACACAAAGAGTCACCTACGGGACTGGCTACTCGCACGTTGCAATGATTAGATCGAATCAAAGCAATCTGTAGGTAATAGGTCTCAGCACGTGGCTACAACTCACGTCGTAAAGTAGACAATACTAGGTGTAAGTCGGGTCTACAGTACGCAGGTTATTCTATATAAGGTATGACTCATCTCATAACCTCATAACCTGACTTTAATTTCAGGCCATAACATTGATCGCATAAAAAGGAATGGTGCGATTATGTTATTCGACTTTATCAGTCTCATCTACAATCTTTATAGGATTGTAGGCGAAAATGACTCACTCATATCCTCATCCTTTATTATTCACAATAAAGGAAAGTTTATACCTCAATGTATAAACATAACCCCAAATGTACCTCTCTTGTACATTCAAGGTTGGTCAACCCGTGCGAGTGGGTGACCGGCCTGCCGACAAAAATAGAAATCCTACATGATTTCAAGGTAAATGCTGATGATCTTCTTACCTAGTTTATATTAGTGTTCAATACAGAATAAATGGAATGTATTATTCATTAATGAAAGATCAAAGGTACTACAAAACAAGTACATCAATCAAGTTTTCCTCAATCCCATCTGCCTGACGTGGACCTGAAATAGATCTCTAGCTATAGGTTTTGTCATGGGATCAGCCATCATCTCCTTGGTAGGAATGTAACTGAGGGCGACCTTTTTATCTCTCACTTGATCACGGACGTAATGATACTTGATCTCAATGTGCTTAGATTTCTGGTGGTGTTTAGGGTCCTTTGCCAAGTCAATGGCAGAAGTATTGTCAATCTTTAGCGATATAGGCTAACGAACACTCGGTACAATACCCAGACTCAATAGAAATCTGCGAACCCATACACACTCCTGAACTGCAGCACAACATGCAATGTACTCGGCCTCCATAGATGAAAGAGTTGTGGATGTCTGTTTCTTACTCGACCATGAGATAGCTCCTCCTCTGAGTAAGAATACATACCCTGAAGTAGACTTTCCCTCGTCGGCGTCATTACCCCAAGCAGCATCCGAATATCCTTTGAGCTCGAGGCTTGTGCCTTCATAACACAACATTAGGTCTTTTATTCCTCTGAGATAGCGGAATATACGTTTGACGGCTTGCTAATGAGACTGTCCTGGGTTACTCTGATAACGGCTGACTATGCCAACTGCATAGCTAATATCCGGTCTGGTGCAAAGCATAGCATACATTAAGCTTCCTACTTCGCTTGCATAAGGTACTGAGGACATAGCCAATTTTTCGGCTTCAGTCTGGGGACACGATTTCCTGTCTAACTTGGTAGCTTTATCCATAGGGGTTTCAACAACTTTTGAATTTTAAATCCTGAACCGCTCTAAGATCTTTTGTATATAGGTTGTTTGAGACAAGCCTAAAAATTTCTTAGGGCGATCCCTGATAATTTTTACCCCAAGGATAAAGTTGGCTTCACCGAGGTCTTTCATCTTAAAGTTCGAGAATAGCCAATCTTTAGTCAATGTCAAAATTGAATGTCATTACCAGCTAACAGGATATCGTCTACATATAGAGATAGTATCAGAAAAGATCTTCCAGACCGTTTCATGTATACACAATGATCTTCTTCACTCATTGTGAATCCAAAAATGGTGATGGCCAAGTGGAACCTCATGTACCACTGTCTTGAAGATTGCTTCAGCCCATAGATAGATTTCAACAATTTGCAGACTTTCTTTGGATGTTTTTTGTCCACGTAACCCATGGGTTGTTGCATGTATATTTCTTCATCCAAGTCACCATTTAAGAATGCGGTCTTTACATCCATCTGATATAACTCTAAGTCTAAACTTGCGACAATGGACAAGATCATGCGGATTGAGGAGAACTTTGCAACAGGTGAAAAAGTCTCCTCGTAGTCAATGCCTTCTTGTTGTGTAAAACCTTTAGCAACTAATCGTGCTTTATACTTGTCCACTGTACCTTCTACCTTTCTTTTGATCTTTAGTACCCATTTGTTACCTAGCGATTGGAAGGCAGATCAACAAGTTCCCAGACTTTATTCTTCTCCATAGAAGCGATCTCTTCGTCCATAACATTTACCCAATCGGCCGAGTTAGAAGATAATAATGCATCCTGATACGAATCAGGTTCATCATCATCAACTGCAACGCAAGAGAATGTTTACCTTCAATATCAAAATATCTTCGAGGAATCAATCCTCTTTCGCTTCGACGTAACTCAGGAGCCTGCTGAGATGTCCTCCCACTGTCCCGACGAACTATAAGAGTATCATCGTCTTGTGAAACCGAATTCCCACTCTCCTGAGATACATCGGGTATTTCAAAAAGTTGGATTGGAACCTTTTGTTTCATTCGACTTGGGTATCTATCTTCAACGAAGGTCACGTCCCGGGATTCTATCTCAATCCATCGTCCATGGTCCTCATAAACTAGAACGTATCCCTTTGAATGCATAGGATACCTTATAAACACGCATTCAATGGTTTTACTATCAAGTTTACCTCTATGCGGAGTAGGCAGTAAAACATATACCAAAGATCCCCAAGAGCGTAGGTTGGTTAGAGCAGGAATCCTCCCAGACCACATCTCATATAGATTCTTAGGAATGGATTTGGATGAGACTCTATTAAGGACGTAGACGGCTGTTAACAGTGCGTCTCCCCAGAATGTGGTAGAGAGATTGGCTTGAGCCATCATCGATCTAACCATGTCCAATAATGTCTTATTCCTTCTCTCTGCGACACCATTTTGTTGTGGAGTGTAAGCCATTGTGTACTGCCGAACTATTCCAACGTTTTCACAGTATGATTTAAATGTTTCAGATGTATACTCGCCACCTCTATCAGATCGAAGGATTTTAATCTTTTTCTCAAGCTGATTTTCCACATCAGCTTTGTATTTAAGAAAGCAATCAAAAGCCTCAGATTTGTGTGAGATGAGATACACATATCCATAGCGTGAGTAATCATCAATGAAAGTGACAAAGTATTGACATCCGTTCCTGGCATGTACATTAAAGGGTCCACAGATATCTGAATGGATTATCTCTAGTGTGCTCTTTGACCTAGCTGCTTTGGAAAATGGTTTCTTCGAAGTCTTCCCGGACACACAATGTTCACAAAATGGCAAATCAACTTTGGATAAGGAGTCTAACAGACCAGAACGTACTAGTCTTGTCATACGATCCTTTCCAATGTGACCTAACCTCACGTGTCATTTTTGAGATTCAGATACTACAGTTTCATTCGACATAGCAGACAAAGCAATAGATGCATTATCACATTCTACGTCTAGAATAAATAAATCTGAAATTAAATTACCCCATGCAAAGATGAGGTTATTTTGTCTCAAACAAACTCTTGTCCCGGAAAATCGAATATCAAAACCATCAGCTAATAACCTAGAAACAGAAATTAAATTCCGACGCATCCCCGGTGCATATAGAATATCACGGAGTATTATTGTTCGCCCTATGCGCGTACGTAGATGGAAAACGCCAATCCCTTGTACGTCTTCAACAACATTATTACCCATGTACAACTTATAACTCCCCTTGGCTACAGGCCGGAATTCCTAGAGTCCTCGACGACTGCTTGTCACGTGCTTTGTTGCGCCTGAATCCAAAATCCACTCGTTAGATATGATATCAACGGAAATGATTTCAGAACAAACGCCTACATACAAAGTATCTAGTGACTGAGAAATTACCGTCTTTTTATGGGCGCACTGTCAAGCATAATGGCCGGAATTTCCACAGACGAAGCAGACTACATTTGTCTTTTTCTGCTTCTTCTTCTCATTCCCCTTCTTGAGATTTGGAGCAGATGCTGTGGTCTTCTGTTCTTGGTTATTCTTCTTCGCCTTCTTGCGAGCTTTGGACCGTTTATTGTTAGCTTTCCGCTTATGGGTCTCTGCTACAAAGGTCCTGGCCGAACTTGGCTGAATTGCATTCATTTCAACCTCACGTACCAAGTGGCCACAAAAGTCTCTGAACGTAGTGATAGAATCAGTATGGTTCAGAATTCTTTTGATTTGGCCCCAAGATTCAGGCAAGGAACGGTGCATAGCTATAATCTTCTGATTTTCAGTCAATTTACACCCAACATTCCTAAGGGCACCTATCATTTGCTCCATCTTACGGATATGATCTTTGATGGGGCAGCCGACGGGCATTCTATACTCCTGCAATTCCAATTCCATTGCCCTAACTATTGCATCTGACTTTTGCGCATAGGCATCTGTCAGTGCTTCCCAGATTCCCTTAGCAGTTTCATGCACTTCATACGTAGGTATGAGTTCTTTGTGCATAGTGCTAAGAAGGACATTACGGGCTGAACGATTTTATTTTCGCCACGTATTGTAGCGAGTCATCGCAACCCTATGTTCTTGTAAATTTCCGTTTTCAACCAAGATGGGTTCCTCTTGAACTACATCGAGTGTGTGAGATATATCGTCCTCGTCCAGAAGGCATCGCACCGCGCGGGACCAGTCTTCGTAGTTGTTGCCGTCGAAATGTTGTCCTTTCAGCTGTTCAGCGATCAACGCTTTGGTGGTCATCTCTACATTGCATGAGTATCACTACTTAGCTAAGATCTAAGGTATTGACACTAATCATCAGCATTTCTACGTGTTATACAAATTATCAGAACATAAAAGTAGTCAACACATCTTAACGAAATCTGAAAGTCCACATACCCGAATGGGCGGTGTAGAACAATCAAGTTCTCAATTTAAGATGAAATTGGTACTTTCATAAAGTTATAATTGCATAACATGCAACCTTCCATTATTTGGTTGCATGCATCATTTGGTGGAGGAGATTAAACTCCCACTCAGGTTATGCACAACCTTTAGTTTTAAGGAGGATTCTAGCACTAAATTTTTTTATGTTCAAATGAAAAATAAGGAGGGCTTAGATCTAAACACATCAAGCCTAATTATTTCACAAATGTAAACATCATCAGAAAGAAAGAAAAATGAAGTGCTAAATATAAAGAGAGGATAATCTTCACCTGTGATCATGACCATTAGTGAAGGATTCGATCATTGCCTTTAATGATCATTGTTGATGATGGATCCTTTCATCAACATTGATCATCATGGTTGATAATCGTTTCGATCACTAATGAGTTTTAGATCAACAGTGAAGAAGTTATAATAAAGGAAACATGAATTCAACAAATATTTGCATTCATCTTTCAACAGATCTACTAATGTGGAATTAGCAAAACTCAAACATAGTAACTGCACGTGTACATCAGCCAACATGTGTACAGTAACACCATACACGTGTACAGTAACATTTGATGAATAAAAATCACACATGTACATTATACGTTTTCCCTGTATACACATGTGCAGAAATCACACATGTGCACACGTCACTGTATACACATGTACAGAAATCACACATGTGCAGCAATCACGTGAATAGTAATCATGTGTTAGCACGTCACATGTAGTTCATACGTGTACATCACATGTACTTGATGCAACACGTCACTGTACATGATACACCAGCCAATCACGTGATTTGCAGCTATGTGTACACCAGCCAATCATGTACAATATGTGTACACGTACAATATATACAATATGTGTACATGTGACAACAACCAATCACGTGATACACCAGATGGATGGACGGTTTGGATTCATCACAAATCTAGTGATGAGTCCTGTAAGTTGCTGACATAAATTTTATATCTTTCAACGTGAATTAAATATTTCACGTGTTTTGGTTGTATATGTCATTTAAGGAGTGTGTGGTAGTTGTATATAACAACATGATGTGTACATGCATCTGATACACGTGTACAGCAAGCAATTCATCACGTCAATCACGTATACACGAGTACAAAACATCACGTGTATACAATTCATCACGTGTACGGCTGGTATGATTATATAACACGTGTATGGCTGGAATGATGTACTTGGTTAACGTCAATTCACACGTATGAATATTCATGTGTGTACAGCCAACATGTGTACATACATGTACATTAGCCACGTACATCATGTTTTGATGTTAACGTGTTCCATATACATTACTTATAGTGCAACACGTTAACACGTCATATACGTGTTATGGTGCAACAAGTCACACGTACATATACATCAAGTTATGGACAGCAGCCATGCACAATACGTGTCCAGCACGTGTACAGTACTTGAAGTACAACACGCAGCACTAGTATTATTGTACACACGTGTACAACACATGTCTACACGTGTACACATGCAGCACATGTATACACGTGTACATCACAGCATATGTACATCACAGCAAGCGATGATGGCTGATTTTTAGTGTTGTATTTCAATACAACAACTATATAATGGCTGGAACAATGCACATGTATGTACACAGTCACATGTGTACACATCTATGTACATGTATGCACATAGTCACATAATTGGCTGCAATGCTGATGTACACGTGTACAACAATACATCAACTTATGTAAAGGACCAGAATTTGTACATCTTTGCTGTCCATCTATTTTGACATTTTATTTGAAGGCATGCTTACAAAAAAAAGAAGCACTCCTAGAAAAAGAATACCCATCCAAATCGATGAACGGTTTGGATGCAGCTTAATACCATGTGATCATACTCACATGAATGGCTGACGTCAATGTGGCTAATGAGATGAATATCAGTTAATGCACTTCTCTAATGCAGCTATATTTTAGTGTTATATTTCAATACAACAACTATATGGCTGCTACATCAGCAAATCCGCGGTAGCCATGTTTTGGTGTTGTATTTCAATACAACAACTGTATTTCTGGTATGATATACATCTATGTACATTGTCAAATGTGTACGCATCTATGCACATCTATGCACATCTATGTACACAGTCACATGTGTATAGATGTACACATTCATATCTATGTAGACCTTTTTGGTACATATTTGCACATCAAGAATTACAGTGCACACAGATTTGATATCATCCAAAAGCCAGGAGCATGATTTCAATAATTTAAAAAAGGGCCACTTACCTTTTAGATGAAAATTATAAATTGGAGATCCGCCGTATAATTGCTCTGATACCACTGTAGGAAAATGCGGAAGATGAGCCCTCAAGATCTGACGGTCTACACGATAATTGGGATCCTCACAAAGCTGAAGATTGATGCTCCAATGGCCCGTCTATCTACTACTGGAGCATATTGAACTTTTCACACCTCTGATCCTACGGTATATAGTGGCCCCGGATTGCGATCTATAGACCAAATCGTCCCAAGGACAAGCTTAACATGGACAGACTATGCTGCACACTATCACTCTTTGTATACCCTCGATGTTTCTTCTGTACTTTACGAGAGAGGGTGTATTCTTTTCTATAGGATAGGAAGGAGATGGGATGAGACCAGATTATCCTGTCTTTTCCCAACCTCCTATCTAAAATCAAATTCAAATATGAATTTGAAATTTTAACAGAAAGGAAAGAACGCAGCGGAAAGAGTCAAACCAAATGGGACCCACCCACTAGTGATTGCTCACGAGTGGGCCCCACTGGCCTTCGACCAACAAGAGGAAGGGACAAATCAAGTATCAGTTTGATCCAAAACTTTTAGATTGACAGTAAGTTTTTAAAGGTCAATCACCACTGTTTCCGGTGGTATGTTACACCTGAGATTTTGATAACATCAAGGTGCGCCTCACAATCAAGATCCACCGACCTCAGATCCACGAAGCCACCTTCATTGAAATCTTCCCCTTCCATCAAGTCTGCGAATTCATTTCATGCTTTGATACTGATCCCAAACTTAGAGGGGCCTCATCACAGGAAAGAGTGTGAAATCTGCCTAAAATCTCTAAATTCAAATTGTGTGGTCTACCTGAGTTTAATAATAGCATTATTTTAGATTATTTTTACGTGATAACAGCCATAGGAACGTATTGGATGGCATATATATAATAACAATGGTGGGCTCACGTACAACTAACAGTAGGCCTCCCATTTCAACGGTTCTGAATGACATACCAGAAACATGTACCAATTCGATTTTTGGTCTCCAGGAATAACATGAGGCAGCGCACTACGTAGTCGATCTCATGCACGTGCTCTTCACATGGTGGTCGGTTGCTTGTAGGCACGCTGCACGTGACCGTGGTGTTCATCTAGAATCCCAGTTTCCCAACGCCCGTCAGCGTGCGTACGTGGATTGTAATCTCCAGCCGTTTATTCAGTGGGCCACTATGTCTACGTACATTCCCAAAATGTAATGCTGATAAATGTTGTAAACTTTTGTATACTGTTTTTTGGAATTCAATTGGAAGGGACACTTGTTTTTGCTAGAAAGATATATCATGATAAAGGTATTAAAGAATATTTAAAGTGCTTTTTACTGAATTAAAACGTAAATATATTAAAATAGAGAGCAACTAACAAATATTCAAAAGCAAATCAGATTGCCGAGAAGCATCTAGAGATGCAACTAAGAAGTATTAAAAATTAGACCGAATAGTTTAGAGGTATTCAAAAGCGAAAAGAAGGGCTGAGAGACATTTAAAAGCACTAAAACGAGCAATTGAAAAACATTTTAAAAAGAAAAGGATAAATGGAAACGTATCTAGAAAGACAAGGATATGAAAGACTACATGACAATGGTTTTACTGTCATATTAAATAGAGAAACATATGAAAGAATCAATACTACACGTTATCAAACGATCAACAAAAGCAATGCGGCCGATGTATGGCTGATGAACAATTAACGACCAAAGCAGAGCTTGGTTGAGTGAGGAAGAACAGTTAGGAAAAAGAAATGTAACAGTCATGAGTTCAAGCCAAACAAGTTGATCCTTTGGAGATTTTGTCGGTTAGAATGCTCAATATGTCGTATATCACTAAGCAATAATGAATTTAAGTTTAATAGTCACGAGTTCAAGTTGAAACTCTTAACAGATGGATGGCTAGTCATGCTGAAAGTATGAACTAGATCATGGCCATGTTTGCCGAAAAAGCACCGCAAATACTTCTTCCGTAACAGAATATGCCTCATCCAGTGCAGGAAGTATGAAATCTTTTGTCATTGGTTGAATTTAGGTGACCAGAACGAGAGGTCAGGAATGTCATTCCTGAAGAAGGAAACCAAGTATACATGGGGGTAATCTTTCCCTAAAAATTCATTGTGAGACCCGACCCGAATTCGCATGTGTGCATGTGTAAGTATGCATTTCGTTCATTTTGGTCTCGCAGTCCTACCGGTCAAATTTCGGCGACCCACGACTTTCGGATAGTGTTTGCGGTCACCCTTGAGTTTGGTCACGTAAACCCGACTCGGATTGACCAGAAACCTACGCCACTGTGACCGCATCGTCGTCGAGGTTCCAACCCCGCGTCTTGTGCGAAAATCCGACGTGTCCATCAAAAGTTATGGGCCGCGCATCATTTGGACCATTGATCACATTTTTGGTGGGACCCACATGATTTGCACGTTTTCCCATGTGCATGCTTGCCAATGGTGATGACATCACCATTTCCATGATGTCATATAGCCTAGTCTAGCAATGGTGGAATCCCTTCTCCAAACTCATCGTGACTCTTTCTTTTTCTCTTTTCTAGAAGTCATCATGAGACTTTTTTTCTTCCCCATGCAATTTCTCTTCCCCAATCTGAAATTTTCTAAAATTTCTCTTCTCTAAGGAGAGAGAGAGACCACCACATCCTCTTTTCTAGCAAATGTAATCATTACTTTGAATAAAACTCCCTTCTTGCTAGCAGATGCATCTCATTCCTCTCTCTCTCCTCCTTTATTTCTCTCCCTCTCTCTTCTCTTCTTCTCTAACAATTTTCACCCATTTTCCAACCCTTCATCCTCCATTCTACCCCATAATACAGCCTTTAGTCTAGCATCTTGACCATTAAACATCTTTCCTTGGAGCTTGAAGACTATCTTGGAGGTATTTGCTTGAAGATCTTGTAGGTGGGTGTGCATGTAGTTCAAAAATTCAGATTTCTTCCATTTCATACTCGTTCTTCCCTTTTCTTTCATGTTGAAGCTTGTGGAGCCCATCAAATGATGGTGGTGGCCCCCAAAATTTCATGGATGAGGCTCATAGCCCATCTTACTTGCATGCATATTCCATGCAAAGGGCCATTCTTCATGGACCCCTACATAGCTTTTCTTTCTTTGATCAAGGATCTTTGGGTTATCTAGACCCTTGATCCTTGGTGGAGATTGCATCTCCACCATAGATCTCAAGTAGAAAACTTATGATCACGTAGATCTTGTATATCTTGTGATAGTGGAATGTGCATGCATTGTGTGATGAGGGGAAGGGCCTCAATGTGGCGGAGATCCTTCCCTTGTGGCCGGATTCTTTTATTTTTCTTGTTTATATGTCTGAAATCAAGATGTGTATGACCCACCTTGTGGACCAAAAATATCCAGACCATCCATGAAGGTTGGACGTCCATAACAGTCCACCCTTGGACGTCAGAGCCCCCTAATCCACCTATATGGGCACATGCAAGGGGTATTTTGTAATGGGAAGGGTCTGGATGTTTGTGGGGCCCACTGGGGTGGCCCATACCATGATTTTCTGGCATTAAATCTCCTTTTAAATAGTGTTTATATTTATTTATTTTTAGTCATATGTTGTTGTCCAGAACTATCTGTGCAGATTTTTGGGTCATTTTGAGGCCAGATTTTTGGGCATCTGGAGGAGTGTTTGGTCCCATGTAATATATGTTTCTTAAAGGTATGGACCCCACCTATAATCATGCCAAATTTCAGCCCCATCTGATCTTCATTGGGGTCCCGAAGGTGTGGTCCAAGTGAGGTGGACAGTTTGGATTTTTTGCTCTGTTCCAGCAACATTCCACCCTGGACAAGTTGGAATTATGAAATTTATTAAAATATTTTTGGGTGTCTAAAAATTATGAAAATTTACAGGGATATTGACCACTCATGTTAGGACCCATCTACAAAATTTTGCGGCCAATGGACGCTTATATTCACCATGGTGGTGGCTGGACCGGCCCACTATAATATGGTGTCCAGATCAGTCCGATTTTTATGATAGATTGATTTATTTAAATAAATTAAAATATTTACAGATGCTCAAAAATTCTGAAATTTTGTAGAGGTGTGGTCCACTCATGATAGGACCTACCTACCAAATTTCAGGGCCAATGGACCTCTTTGAACACTGTGGAGAGGGCTGGACTATCCCACCACATTTGGACGTCCAGGTCTGTCTGAATTTTTGGACAGACTATATTGTTTAAATTAATTAAAATAATTAGGAATATCCAAAATTTTCTAAAATTTTATGGGGGTGTGACCCACCTATGGAAGTGTCACTATGTAAAATTTTAGCCCCAACTGACTCCATTTGGGCATCCAAAAGAATGGGCCAAGATGGTTGGACTGCCAGATTTTTCTGCTGTGCAGTCCAGCAATATGCCTTGATAAAAACCATAATTCAAAAATGTTTCCTCTGATGGTGGGCCACCTTTTTAGGTTTCCTCTTATTGTATGCATGATGAGGGACCTTGGCCCTCAATTCTCATAGTTTTAGAGGCCCTGAACCCACTCTAATGGAGTGCCCAAACTTAGGACAGCAACATGTATTGCAAAAATTTCCTGTACATTATTGTCTCCTTTGTTATTTCAAACTTTTGGGCCCCAGCCCATTGGACTTTATGTATGATTAGTTGGGGACTCATCCCTGATGTTCTAGGGCCCATTGGGGCCATGATTATGGGGCCCGCCATATTGAGGAAATTAGGCATTTATTGCTCTCTTATATTTTAAAATACTCTTGGGCCATTTTCTTTTACCATATTATTATGTTGGGCTAGTAGGCCGGGTTACACAAGTAGATGGGCCTTTGGTTGCCCACCAAATCAACTTTATACTTGGACTGGGTTGTAGGCCCAACCTTACTTGACTAAGAGCATGACATTTGCCCATGTGGTTTGAGCAATGGGCTGCCCACTAGGCCACCACAATATATGGAATTAGTGGCCTTTATGTTGGGCCCTAACCCTTCCCCTATGGGCCCATAGTGGTATGTATGGGTTGGGCTATGTGTGTTTTCCTTGGACCCATGTTTTGGATAGGCCTTGCGCCACCTTTCTGAAGCCCGACATGAGTGTATGTGGTATGTTTATGGCTGCCCATTTCTTATTTCTAATATTGTGTGGTCCTTGGGCCTTGATCTGTGATCAATTAGAGATGGGCTACCTCGTGAGGACCAATTGTGTTTGGATGTCCACATTAGTGGCCCTAAGGTAGGCCCATAGGATTCTATAGGTGGTTAAAGGCTCACCATAGACCCTTGTTAGGCCCGTCTCATCTATTTAGGCACATATCATTGTTCTCCTTAGTCTCGTGGGTTACCACTAGAGGCCCCCACTAGGTAAATAGGCCCCCACTAGAGGTTGTATTCCTTATGAGGAAATTGGTTAAGTACCTAAACCCTTCATGGTTAGGTAGAGAGTTCATCTTCATCTCATTGGCACACTTATTCATCTTCATGGCCCACTCCCATACGCATCATATGCATGCTTAGTTGAGGTATGATTGGCCATAGTTGTGCCATTGTATAGGACATGTTGGTAACTCCCTGAGAGATGGATGCTTGGGATTGATGCATGGGTGATTGTGTGATTTATGCATCTGTCATTGCATAGCTTGTGGATATCCGCCCTTACTTCATCAAGGCCTTGCCTCCAAAGGGGTATTCGTGGATGGCCGTATGTGTGGACATCGAAAATATTAGTTGAGCATACCGAGTGCATAGGATGTCCATGAGTGAAATTCTCAAAACTTCCATGGCACCAAGGATCTGCTCCAACGCCGTGACATGGTGGAATACATGAGCGCACGAGGGCCTTATACCGTTAGGCCGCGACTCCCACTGTCGTGTAGTCGGTTGGATAGGGGTATGGCCTTTCCTTCATGGTGTGTAGTGGGCATTGTTAGGCTAAGTCTAACCAGCTCGTGAATGAGTCTGCTACCGTCAGGCCTTGCTTGTGATTGACTGTCCACAGGCGGGTAGTGGGTCTGTAGAGCGGCAGTCATTCAGCAGTGTAATGGACCCCCGGTGATTTCTTTATGATTGAAAATGTACTTAACATATGGTTTAGATATGAGCACTGACATTATTTGCATCACGTCAACATTGACTGTGTAAGCCCCTTCATGCATTGCCTTGGTATGGCGTTCAGTACTCATCGCATCGTATTCATGATAAGCCTTGGTAAGGCTAGTGATATTCTCATTGAGCATGTTTCCCTTCTTGCATCTCCTACTATTGTTCTGTGCACCATTGTCACACACTTACACCACCCTCTAAGCTTCTATAAGCTTATGCACGATTGATGCGTGCAGGACACTCTAGGTAGGCGTCGTAGTAGCAGAGCGTTGAGTAGAGCTGAGCATTTGAGGACTCCAGTGTTGCCGACCTTTCTCTCATTTCATTTTTATCTCATGTATGTCTTTTTGGACCTTATAGATGATTGTAAAAGTTTAAATTTATAGTGGATTTTGCGATGTGTGCCTTTGTTATTCTCAGATGTACTTGTTGTGATCTTGGGTATGCCCGTATTGGTAATGATTATGCTGTTATGAAAATCCTCCTTGTAGGATTCCAGGATCGGAACCTGCCTCAGGAGCTGAGAATGTGGTACTATGGAGGCTGTTACGGCTAGAACCGGCCATCAGGTTCCTTGTGATTCCGGTTACCGAGTCTGGGGCGTGACATCCACCGTATCATGGAAAACAAAGCCAGGTAGGCCATGAACCACCTCCTATGACTAAATCTCACTGTTTGAATCGTGACTAAATTATTCAAATGGTCTATGAAGTAACAGGTAAAGTTCACTATTGTATTACTATAAGCCCTACTTAGAATAGATTGACCGTCGATCTTCATTAACATGGCCGACTTTGCCGTTTTTCGACTAAGATGGTCGTGTTCGACCAAGATGGCTGAATTTGATATTTTTCTATTAAAATGGCCGAATTCGACAAAGATGATCGAATTTGCCATTTTTCGACCAAGACAGTCAAATTCGACCCAGATGGTCAAATTTGCCAATTTTCGACTAAGATGACCGAGTTTGACCAAGACGACCAAATTTGATGTTTTTCAACCAAGACACTCGAATTTACAGTTTTTCGACTAAGATGACCGACTTTGGCAAGTTGGCCGATTTTGATGTTTTCCAACCAAGAATGTTGAATTCGACCAAGATTTCACCTTTTACCAAAGGTGAAGAGACATGATAGGTAATGTTGTACCGTATTTATAACCGTTCTTGGAAAACTTAATTAGAAAGGATACATATTATAGCAAGGAAAAAATATAGCATACTAAATATCTTTAAAGATACTTGGAGTACTTTTTACGGAATCACAATTGGCAAGATAATAAGACAATAATCAGTTGAGAGGTATTCAAAAGCAAACTAGGTGACTGAGAGACATCTAGGTGGCATTGCCAAGATGTGTTTAAAAGTAGACCGAGTGGCCGAGAGGTGTCCAAAAATAGAACAAGCGGCCGAGAGGCATTTAGTAGTGAAATAAGCATCTAAGAGACGTTCAAAAGTGAAACGAACAGAAAGAAACGTATGAAGAAAGACAAAATGATCTGGAAGACTACATGGTAATGGTTTCATTTAGAAGAATTAATACTACATGTCATCAAACGACCAACGAAAGCAATGGGGCTAATGTGTGGTCAATGAACAATTATCAATCGAAGCGGAGTTTGGTCGAAAGAAGAGGAACAGTTAGTAAGAAAAAATGTAACTGAAAAAAGTATCTAGAGAAAAAGCTTTTTAACTACCATAACCGCTGAAGTAATGATATAAATATTTAGAAGAATAAGCAATGCAACGGAACTCTTTAAATAGCAGAGGAAATTGACAGAGCAAGAGGGTCTCACACCAATCAAACAAAACATATCAATTTACTTTATCTTAACGTATCTAGGAGTAACGATAATCAAGTAGTGATAATTCTTAGCTATAATTTTAGTTGTAATCCAAATCTACGCTTATACGCTGGATTTGTCATTTATCAAATATCATGTGGTTCTTTTAAGAGATGCATTCTTGCAGTCACTCATAGTAGCTGGTTGTGAGTTTTTCTTTTTGTTTGATTTGCAGTTATATATTGAAAGTCATTTCTTATGAAAGAAAAAATGCAACCCATCTTTTAAGAGAGAACCCCACCCTCTGATTATCACCCGAACATTATAAAATTCTATAAGTGACTGAGTAACCGACTAATTTTCTCATAATCTAGTCATATACGTTCATATTTCATATTGCTTATTTCAATACTTGGGATTAAAGTATTTCGGTTTAGATCGAACTGTTTTATCTTTATAGATTGTGGCATACGTCACACATTACACATGACAAAAAACAAACCAAGTGCCAACAATAAAGACATCAAATCTTCATCAATCTTCATTTCACCATACATGCATGCAACCCAGATTGGGTACTACCTAGGAATGGTCCTGGCAGGGTTATGTGGGGCCAACATGATGTATATGTTTTATCCTTGCTGTCCATCCATTTTGATCATTTTACGGAATGAACCCAAAAAGGAGGCACATTGAAGTCTCAAGTGGGACATACCAAAGGAAGCATTGGGATTGAAAGCTTACCGTTGAAAACCTAGCTCCAAGTGGGAAAGGGATTGGCTACTCCCCCTGCCACCAGCCAATGGCTAGTGGTCGGTGCTCTGTGGGCCCCACCATGATGTATGTGTTGCATCGCCGTCCACCCATTCTTCCAGATCATTTTATAGTATGACCCCAAAAATGAGGTTGATCCAAATCTCAAGTGGACTGCACAATATTGATTAAACGCCCACCATTAAAAACTTCTTGGGGGCACCAAAGTTCTAGATCAAGCTGATATATATTTTTTCCCTTCATCTAAGTCTGTATGACCTAATTAACACGTTAGATGTCAAATAACCATTATAGTGGGCCCTATGAGGTTTTTAACGTTGGACATCCAATCAGTACCATTTTCTCATTGTGTGGTCCACCTAATAGTTGCATGGTTGCATATGAATTTTATACATTCGAGGAGTACCATGGAGTGATGTCTGTACCCAGTTACAATTCTCCCAGCTCTACATTTACGTCCCTCCATGTTGTAAAGGTGATTAACATGTAATTATTGCTTATTTGTTTCACTAATTAAAAAATGTATTATTATTATGATTTTACTGCTATGAAAATCAAATGTAGAAATACTCAGTTAAATAAAAATATATTTAGAAAATTCATAAATAAAATTGTAATCATTGCATTTTTTCGTAGCATCATAGTATTATTGTGGAAATCTCGAATCAAAAGCAACATTTTATTATGGTGATATTTGATATTAAATTAATTTAAAATGCTATTATTACAGTTATACTACATGTCAACCAAACAAGTAAATTGACACTCAAATGCATATGTTGTTAGGCACCCGTGAAATAATTTGTAACCATTTAAACATTTCCTTAAAATTACTATGATAACTAGTGAAACAATTTATCATTTAAAGTTACTTACATTGGTTGTTCAGCTTCTTAGGGCTCATTTGAATGCTTGTAATTGGAAGACACTGAAATCCAAATCATATGATAAATGAAATCGATGCCTAGTAGAGTCCTCATGTATATATGTTTGGATGCTTATAATAAAAATGCATTAAGTAAATTAGTTTTAATAACTCAAATTAGTATATTTTACATTTGACATAATAATTGTAATAAGCCAATTGAAATTATATTTTAACACAAAATAATGAAAATTTAAACCTCACATGGACTATAAAAGTGGGCCTACTCTTGAAAATATGACCATTTTTGACATTTGCATCCAATTCTCAGCCTTGTAAGAGGATTCCGATTTATGTGATTTTGCGGCAATACATTTCACATTGATTTCAATTACTACAGTTTGCAATCAATGAAATGATTTCGCGACATTTGCATCCAATTCTAAACCTTCTAAGAGTATTCCAATTAATGTGATTTCGCGGCATTCTATTTCACATTGATTTCAATTACTACTATTTGCAATCAACGAAATAATTATGCGGAATTTGCATCCAATTCTCAGTCTTCTAAGAGGATTTAGATTTATGTGATTTCGCGGCATTCCATTTCACATTGATTTCAATTACTATTGTTTGCAATCAACGAAATGATTTCATGGCATTTGCATCCAATTCTCAACCTTCTAAGAGGATTCTAATTTACGTGATTTCATGGCATTCTATTTCACATTGATTGCAATTACAATGGTTTACAATCAATGAAATGATTTTGCGGCATTTACATCCAATTCTCAGCCTTTTAAGAGGATTTCGATTTATGTGATTTCACAGCATTCCATTTCACATTGATTTCAATTACCATGGCTTGCAATCTACGGAATGATTCTTTTTACCTGCGTGCATTCATTTACTGCCTATTACAACCGTGTGTCTGCACCCAATAACAGTTCCATGTACCAGCTCAACAGATTTGTCCCTCAGTGCAATAGTTATTCACCTGTGAGTAAAAGTTATTACCACCAGCTATTCACCATTCACCTGCTTATACCTGTGCAGCCCAATATCCTGTCTATATTCCATCTAAGCCAAGCATTCGTTGAGCCCCACCATCATTAATGGGATGCTACAAAAATCTTGTATGTCCAATTAATTAAGTGAGCCACACCATAGAAAACCCAAATTAATATAGTGACTCACTTAATGGTTGGATCGAGCTGATTTTTGGGCCACCAATCACAGTAGGCGGACCTTCTGGACAAATTAGATGCCATGCACATATACAATGGGCCAATGTATGATCCTTGTATTATAAGTTGATTCTACAATGACTTGAAGGGAAACGGTCCACTGAAAAACTAAATAGAGTTGCATACCTAACATTTCATGTAATTAAAATTACACCGTTTAAATTACGGGTCCCATTTTAGATATAACATGAATAAAAAATTAGAATTATTAAATTAATGAAATCCTATCAATCTTATTCAACACATGAGCTACGAATCAGTTGTTAGAAATTTTCAACCACGCTGCTAAGTGCCTTCACACCAAGGACTATATCTGGTGAATGTGATGGGCCTCGATCATAAGACGAGGTGTGGGTCCTGGTACGGGTACGGGTCGAGCCGTTTCGTTTTCTCGCACACGAGATGGAAACAAATTCTCGGGGGATTCGGTGAGAAAGAGATAATCGGTTCGTAATGAATAAGAATCCAACAATTTTATATCTCAACCATAGGCGTTTAATCTTGACTGTTTACGGTGATGTGGTCCACCTGAACTTTGCATCTGTATCGTTTTTGGACTCATGCCCTAAAATAAGGTGGCAAACTGAATGGACGGCGTGGATTAATCACATAGCGCATGGGTACGGCCTACGGAGCTTTTCCATTACGGATTAGGTGCGGCCCTGATGTATGTGTAGCATATCTCAGGTGGACCACATTACAGGAAACGGTGGTGATTGAGTGTATTGATATTTCACACTTTCCTCGTTTACTGGGGTCCTTTATTCAGGGAAATCGCCTGTTGGTGGCCATTGATATTTCACACTTTCCTCGTTTTCAAGATTGCGACGAATCAGAAAGTTCAATAAATCGCATGTTTTTGGCTCTCGGGCGATGCAGGATTAGCTGATTGGGTGTTCTTCAGATTACACACTGAGCCACGAACATGGATGCACCACTATCAAAACGGTAGGATCAACGGATCTGAACTACACCAGTAAGTTTTACTGAAATAAAAGCTGACACGTCAGTCTCGAAGTTGGCAAAAGGCCAAAGCCAAGTCGACTAGACGTGTTGTACGAAGAAATATATGTGGCAGAGGTTCAGACGCGACAGAAGCTGGTCGGTGCCGTTCTATGCAGCATCGCATCGTTACTCTGATGGAGTGATAGCTGGAAGTTTGTTATTGGTATTTATGAAAAAACGTGCAGGCGAAGGACATGAGTTTGACATGCACCGCATGCACTCTCCGTTACGCATCATAACTCCTCGCGGGCCGAGCCAAAACCTGCAGAACCTGGTTTTCATCAAAACCGCTGGTTTCTTCCATTCGCGGTTTCTGTGGGTCCCACTGTTTCTTTTTGAGGCCCTGACTCACCTTAGTTCGATTATTCACCTTTTTTCTATTGTTTGTGATGGAATCCAGAGAGCAGATAAGGTGGGGACCCAGCCTCACCCGAAATCAGATTGCGTTTAACCACTGAGATTTATCGTACGGAGTAAACTCTGTTGGACCCACCATGAATGTATGTGGCTCATCCACGCCGTTCATCTGTTTTTTCGGCTCATTTTAGGAGTTGAGCTAAAAATCAAAGCATATCCAAAATCCCACCACAGGAGATAGTGGGGATAATGATGTTCACGGTGGAACCTTCCTATGGCAAACAATGATTTTATTTTTTATTTTTTATTTTATTTTATTAAAAAAAAAAAATCCAACCTATTCATAAGTATGAACAGAAGTAAAATATAAATATCAGCTTGATTTGAAACCCTTGTTGTCCAGTCAAGACCTCCATGATACTTTAATGATAACTATTCAATTCACACTGTTGGTTGTGGTGGGGTTCACTTGAGCTTTGAATATGCTTTTATTTTTAGCTTAACTCCTAAAATAAGTTAAAAAAATGGATGGACCACATGAATAAGCCACTTATATATTTATGGTGGGCCTATTAGAGTTAGTAACATAAAGCATACTGGGTTACCCATTAGGCAATCCGAATTTGCCTCGGCATGGCGGTGCGGCCCTTACTGTGGGGCCCACTTTAACGTATTTATTATGTCCACGTGTCCATTCATTTGCTAGGTTATTTTAAAATGAATAAGATCCGAATCTCAAGTAGACCGTAGTAGGAAATGGTTGTTAGTTATCATAAGTGAATTGCGTAATAAGGGCCTGTTTTGGGGCTAACATGGAGTGTGTGTGCTGACATGGGTGTGTACTAACAAGGTAACCGTAATTTTTTTTAAAAAAAAAAAAGAAAAAAAGGGCCCGTTTGATTTTCTTTGTTATCGGCATTTGGAACATAAATGAGTAATAATTACTTTTCACCGGCATTTGGAAAACACATTCAATACTAGCATTTGATGAGCGTATTAATGGTGAACTGCGTACTAATGGTGATTTATGTATTTATCCGCTCTATCCATCTATTTTAAAAGAATTTTAGAGCTTCATTCCAAAACAGAATTATATTCAATGCTTAAGTAGACCTCCTACGGAAAAAGTATGAATTGAAATTGTACAGTTGAAAATTTAGTGGGGGCCACGTAAGTTTTAGATCAAGTTGTTACTTGTTATTTTCTTTCATCCATGATTGTGTGATCTTATGAATAGGGGTGTACACGAACCACGCTAGCTCGATTAGCTTGCCCTACTCGACTCGAAAAAGCTCGATTCGACTCGGTTTGAAGTTGAGTTTGATTCGAATCGAGCTTATTTTTTGAGCTCGAAAATGAGTTCGAGCCGACTTCGAGTAGGCCCCAACTCGACTCGACTCGGATCAAACCCAACTTGAATCGAACTCGGATCGAACTAGTTCGGTGACTCGGTTACTTTGATATTAATGTTGCTCACCAAGTGTTTGATGAAATGACTCGATGAAGTGTGGCTGGTGGCAAGGAAGGTATGTATACGAAACAAATACCCTTTTTTTCTTGGTTTTTATGTTGCTTAAAAGGTGTTTGATAAAATACCTATAAAAACACTGCTATTATTTTATATACAGTGAGATTTTAAAGGTGCAGTCCTTTGTAAAATATATTGCATTGGCGAACTCGGCCCGATCTTAGCTTAAACTAGCTCGAGCTACTGATTGAACCCGGCCGAGCGAGCCAATTAGGCTCGAAGACTGAGCCGAGTTCAAGCTAGGGTCAGCTAGTGGCCAAGCCAAGTCGAGCTGAGGCCAGCTCGACTCAGTTCGACCTGATGTACACCCCTACTTATGAATAGGTTGAATGACAAATAAACATCAGTGTAGGCCATAGAAACGTCTCAACAGAGAAATTCATTATTTTCATTGTTTCCTATGGTATCGCCTACTTGAGATTTGGATATGATTCTATTTTGGGCTCAACTACTGAAATGAGATAGAAAGACGGATGGATGGAGTGGATAAATCACACGCATTCACAGTGGGCCTGTTAATGAGTAACTCATTACACATTCCGATTTCGTGATTGACGCTCTACCATTAAAAACTTCCTACAGTTGGATGAATGCTCTTCCGTTAAAAACTTCCTATGGCTGGATGAAGGGAAGACAAAAATATCAGCTTCATCCAAAACTTTTGTGACCGGTTAATGATCAATCACCATTGTTTCCATAATATAGTCCACCTGACAAATTGGATCTACTTTATTTTTTCGATCTTGCCTTGAAATAATTTGAAAAAGCGAATCAACGGCGTAGATATAGCATACATACATCAAGGTGGGCTCCACGGTAAGGGCCGCACCTAAGAATGGATTCATGTCTCCAAACAGGGCTCCAGGTTCGGAATCCTCCGCGACACGTGTTATATGCAGCTAAAATTTCTGTGAGCCCAGCAGCTTTTTGTGTAAAATCCACTCTGTACATCAGGTTATATCGGTAGACTCCTGTGATAGTTCATCACCATTTTAGCAGTGGTGGCGACTTATCCTTTTTATTCATGTATATTGTAGATCGATCATATGCTTAAAATCACAGTGACCAAGAAATCGGAATCATCCAATTGATGCTGAAATCCAAATTCCAAGGAAAAAATTAAAATTATTTCTTCTCGGTAGAGGATGCGTTTGGAGACGTGGACAGTCTGGTTTCCTCACAACCATGCCATGTGCACGCTTGAAGAGTCACTGCCATTTATAAAATGGTGGTGAGATCTGATTTACTGAGAGATGTTTATCCTGTTACCGAGGTAGTTTTCGATCGAGGAAAGATTCTGTACTCTGGCAGAGTGTGATGTTTGATACGCACGCTGGATGTGTAGGCTGGGGCTCAGTGGGGGTCCACCATGATATATTTGTTTTATCCAAGCCGTCCATAATGAGACAAGAGTCAGATTCAATGGTCAAGTAAACCACACCATACAAAGTAGTGATTATGATGCTCATTGCTGAAACCTTCACAAGGGTGACCAACCTGTTCACCCAGATACATGGCTGGGAGACTGTTTGGGGCGTGTTTAGGCGGTGGGATTAGAAAGGATTAGGTGGGATGGGATTCAAGAAAACATAATTATTACTGATGGCAGGGATTGCCACGTGCTGCCGCCATGGGATAAGATTAATGCCATGTTTTGTTGGTAATTCAGTGGTATATTGAATAGATATACCCACCATCATTTGAAATTATTGAGAATAACACACATGTGTTATATCTAAGCTGTTCATTTGTTTTGTAACCTCGTTTTATGGCATGGGCTTAAAAATGAGGTAAATCCAAAACTTATGTGGCCCTAAAGAAGTTTTCAATGGTAAGTATTCAATCCCCACTGCTTTCTATGGTGGGGTTCACTTGAGCTTTAAATTTACCTGATTTTTTACCCCATGCTCTAAAATAATCTCAAAAAATGAGTGAACGGTGTGGATATAGCCAACACATCATGGCGGGACCTACACAGCTTGCTAACATTGAGTGAAATTGGCACGGACCCAATGCAATTCCATCTAATCTAATTTCAAGCTTTTCCATTCTTCCCAAACAAGGAGTGGAACACGACCAGATGAATCCCATCCCACATAATCCCTTCTAATCCCACTGCCCAAACACGCCCTTGAGGCCTTGGTATCGATCCTTAGCTAGGGTGGTTAACATGGAGTGTGTACTGACATAGGTGTGTACTAACTAGCTAAACGGAAAATAAAAAAAGAAAAAAAAAAAGTCACATAGGCATGGATGGTGGGAAAGCACAAACATCAGCTTGATCAAAACTTGTGCGGGTCCCAAGAAAACTCTGTGGCCAGTTAAGCCTCAGATCAGCCTATTTTTGGGATCATATCTTGCAATGTTTTGGAAAATGTATGGAGGGTGTGGATAATACAAATAAATCACGGTAGGCTGAACCGAATCCGTCGGCAGGGTAGGACGCAATAGAGACTGATTTCCTGTGACGCTTCTCCAGGGATAGCCCTATTGACACGACTATGTGGGGGCTGCAGTGATGTATGTATTTCATCCATGCCGTACATTCATTTTCTCAGCTCATTTTAGGGTATGTACCCCAAAATGAGGTACATACGAAGCCCAAGTGCATCACGCATTTGAAAATAATGTTTCTACCGTTGAAACCTTCCTAAAGCCTACCATAATATTTGTTTGCCATCAAACTTGTTTATGGATGTTGTATTTGATGTCTTAAATCGAGTTAGATACAGGGTTTGTCAATAATATTGAGAGTTTATTTAATGTCACCTTCGATGGCATTGAACAGTTCTCGATCCATCGATAATTTTTGAATTTTCTTCAATTGGTCGCTCGACTAACTGGGCACCTTTTCGATGCTATCGATGAGCGTTCGATGCCATTGGGAATTTTTTAAAAATCATGTTTTGTCTCTGGACAATTGAGGTGTTAGTTCGATGTCATCGAATGATTAGTTTCGATGTCATCGATGAGTGTTCGATATCATCAATAGATTCTGCGCAAATTTTCATAGAGCAGCGAATTTACGGGATTTGTTTCTAATTTTGTTTGTGATTCTTTCCAATGCTATATATACGGGTGTAAACGGGATTGAGAGGTATTTTAAGGGTTTCTAAATCCTCCTACGGTTTTAAAGGGTGTAGCGAGGATAAGATTTAAGGTTGTTCGAATCGGGTGAGCCTTTCTCTTTGTAATTTCTTCTTTCATAGTGATCATATATCGCTTTGTACCATGGTTTTTCCTGAAAGAGTATTTCCATGTTAAAATCATTTTGTTCTCTTTGCGTTTGCTTCCGCGGTCCCCCAACAAGTGGTATCAAAGCTAACGTTGAGGCGCAAGCTTGAATCTGAAGGATCAATATCAATGGGGAAACACTAAGTATGATATTGAGAAGTACTCGGCAAAAACGATTTTGAGTTATGGAAGGTTAAGATGACTAACCTATTAACTAAGCAATGGGAAGATGGGGCTCTTAAGGAGCGACGACCGTCTATGAGTGACAATGATTGAAAGACCCTTGATAAGAAAGCCAAATCTTCTATCCAATTGTGTCTAACTGATGAGGTTCTTTACAATGTTATGAGGGAGAAAACGTAGTGGATATGCAGGCGAAATTAGAGGATGTTTATGCAAAAAGAGTCCCTTAAAAATCGTCTATACTTAAAGTTGGAGTTGTTCAACTTCGGGATGGCAGAATGTGGAGATGTGAATGCCCGCATCAGTAATTTTAATAAGTTAATTTGTAAGTTGCTAGACATGGAGGAAGTGGTCAAAGATGAAAATTAAGCATATATTTTGCTAAATTCTCTTTTGGCATTGTATGAGTCATTCAGGGACTCATTATGAACTGGTAATAAGTTCCTGAGTGTGGACATCGTAATCTCATTCCTTTAGGGGAATGCCAGGAGAAAAATAAACGGTAGCATAGGGACCTCTTCTGATGCATTGTTCACAAGAGGTAGAAATATTAAGCGAGATACAAGAACTTCAAGATCTAGATCCAAATCCAAGGGCAAGGGCAAAAGCAAGTTAAGGTGCTGAAACTGTGGGATGACTGGACACATGAATAAGAATTACACAAATCTTAAATCGAAGAAAGAAAACTCGGAGGCTTCTTCCAAGAAGGCCAATATTGTTACATTTGATGAAGAGACAAGCACAGGTGAGGTGTTATTCGTGTTTATGATCGGACACTTATACAATTATTATAGAGATGAGTGGATGCTTGACATAGGAGCATTATATCACATGACTCCTCATTGAAGTTGCTTGACCAGTTACAGAGAGTGCGATGGTAGACAAGTCCTATAATGTTGTGGCTATTGGTACGGTGCACATTATGATGTTTGATGGGATGGAGTGTCACTTGACTGATGTCAAGCACGTTCCTGATATGAAAAAGAGTTTGATTTCTCTCGGTGCACTTGAGGCAATAGGGTGCAAGTTCATTGGTCATAATAGTGTCATCAAAGTTTCAAAAGGGGCACCCATGGTTATGAGAGCGCAGATGCACAAAAACCTTTACAGGTTGACAGGGAGCACTTCAGGGCTTGTTTGCTTTCCAGGACATTGGTAAATACCCTGAAAAAGGGGGTAATAATTATTTCCCAGTGCATTTACAACATTTCAGGCATACTCGATTTGACTACCTACTTTTTTAACACGAAAATCGAGAATATTGCAAAATATTTGTGGGTCCCACAGTGATGATTTCGCTTATCCACACTGTTCATCCATTATGCCAGCTGAATTTATGGCATGAGCCAAAAAATGAGGCATATCCAAAGCTCTAATGGACCACGCCACAGAAAAAAGTAAATCATACACTTACCGTTAAAAACTTATAAGGGCTACTGTTTCTTTTGGTGTGGGCCACTTGAGTATTAGATTTACATGATTTTTTGACTAATATCTCAAAATGTTGTGGTAAAACGGATGGACGGAATAGATATGTCATATACATCACCCTAAGGTTTAAAAATTTTAACTAATACTTTTGAACCGGTTTCCAAGGCAAGAATTCCCGAAAATTTCTAAACGGGTGAAAGTGTCATGATTAGCCATTTACCAGATATTCGCACTTGCACTGAAAAATCAAACAAGCCCTCAGTAGGTGGAGCGGTAGTGACTGTTACGAATTTCACATCTGCACATACGTGGCATGCTCGTCTGGGCTACATGAGTGAGCAGGGCATGAAAGTATTTTATGATCATTGTTTGATTCCAACTTTTAAGAATTCTGATTTATATATATGCGAGTATTGTATATATGGTAAACAATCTATATTATCTTTTACCTATAGAAAACATGTATGTTAGAGAGTGCTTGATTATGTGCACTCTAACGTATGAGGGTTATCGCCAGAGGTTTCCGTTGGAGGGTTGTCAAGGTTTGTCTCATTCATTGGCGACTACTCCCGGAAAGTTTGGGTTTACTTCATGAAACGTAAATACTAAGTTTTCACCACATTTAGATAATGGAAGACAATTGTGGAAAAACAGGTAGGGCGAAAAATAAAAGTTTTAAGAACTGACAATGGTGAAGAATTTTCTTTTATCGAGTTTAATGAATATTGCAAAGATAAAGGGATCATTAGGCATAATACATTGCACCACACGCCTGAACAAAACGGTGTGACTGAACGGATGAATCAAACACTCTTGGAGAGGGACCAATGCATATTAAGTAATGTTGTGTTGGGCAATGACATATGGACTGAGGCCGTTAACATGGTTTGCTATTTGGTAATCCGGTCTCCTTCTACGGCAATTGATTGTAAGATCCCAGAGGAAGTATGAAGTGGTCATAAGATGGATTACTCAAATTCGCGCATATTTGGTTGTGAGGCTTACTCTCATGTACCGTCAGTTGAGAGAGATAAGCTAGACCATAAATTAAAAAAGTCTATATTTGTTGGCTATGGTTTTGATGTGAAAGACTATAGGTTATATAACAAGGCCACACGCAAGGTCATCACTAGTCATGACGTCAGATTCGATGAAAGCTCCTTATTCCGCAAGAATGATCAAGAGGAGCAAGAAGAACAAAAAAATGTTGATCGTAGACGTCCAAATTGACACAAATGATATTTAGGCAGATACAGATACGCAGACAGAGGTACATGAGCAGCCACCTGTGAGAAGAAACCCACCATAAGATTACAAGTTACCAGCAAGATACATGAACGACTCTAATATCGCACATGCCTTCATTACAGATGAGGGGGACCAGTCTACTATTCAGGAGACGCTTGATGAGCCTGATGCAAAAAAGTGGAAGACAATTATGGATGATGAGATGGACTCGTTGTACAAAAACAATACATGGTATCTGATGGAGCTTCCAGTGGGCCGAAAAGTGATCGGATACAAGTGGTTATTCAAAAGGAAACATGATAGATATAAAGCGAGGCTGATAGCAAAGGGTTATACTCAAAGAAAAGGTATCAACTTTACAGAGATATTCACGCTGGTGGTTAAGTAGGTTTCTATCAAATTCATGTTGGTGCTGGTTGTCTAATACGATCTCGAGCTGGAATAGATGGATGTCAAGATTATATTCCTGCATGGGGAGTTGGAAGATCAGATTTATATGAAGCAATCAGAGGGCTACAAAGTTAAAGGGGCAGAGAACAAAGTTTGCATGTTAATGAGATCATTGTACGGCCTGAAACAATCGCTGGCAGTGGTATTAAAAAAATGATTCTTTCATATTGAGTAAAAAATTTACTAGGAGTGAATACGATCATTGTGTTTATTACAAGACACTGAGTGATGATAATTTCATCATCATTGTACTGTATGTTGATGATATGTTGATCACTAGTCATGACATGTCTGAAATCGATGTACTGAATACCTTTAAAAGGTATTGATCAAGTGTGGAATCGACCAGGTAAATACGGTGAGCTTTCCCCACACAGCTCACTTCAAGCTTTCCTCATAACAATGTCCTAAATCAAATGAGAAAAAACAGGTTATGTCTCATGTGCCTTATTTGAATGTGGTTGGCAGTTTAATGTATATCATGGTCTGTACGAGACCAGATATTTCATATGAAGTCGGTGTTATGAGTAGATATCTGTCAAATCTCGGCAAGCAACATTGGGAAGCAATGAAATGACTACTTCGATACATTCGAGGTACAAAACTACGTCTTAACTTGTGAGAAGACAGGGGCCAAGTTAGTTGGGTATGTAGATTATGACTACACAGGTAGTGTTGACTCCAGAAAGTCTACTTTAGGTTACTCGTTTGTACTAGCGGGTGGAGCAATTAGTTGAATGTTAAAGCTTCAGTTTGTGGTGGCTCTTTCCACAACCAAAGCTGAGTATATGTCAGTAACGAAAGCGTTTAAGGAAGGTGTTTGGTTGAGAGGCATGATAAATTAATTGGAGCTTCAACAGGAGGCCGTGCCAGGTAATTTTGACAACGAAAGCGCTATCAATTTGGCTAAAAATTCTGTTTATCACTTACGTACTAAATAAATTGATGTTCATTACCACTTTATTCGACAAGTGCTTGAAGAAGAAGGTGTGACTCTGGAGAAGATTCACACCAGTATGAATCCAGCGCACATGCTCATCAAGGTGGTTCTTGCGACTTCTTTGGGCTTGTCAATGGCGTAAAAGGAAGACAGAGTGTGTATGAGAAATGTTGATGGAGATATGATGCAAGGTAGCGATAAGAAAAAAGGACAAGAAGCTACACGTTTGATGATTGAATACATGGTGGAGATTGTTGTATTTGATGTCTTAAATCAAGTCAGATATAGGGTCCGTCGATGCCATCAACAGTCTGTTCGATATCACCTTCGATGGCATCGAACGGTTCTCGATTCCATCGATATTTTTTGGATTTTTTTTTTCAGTTGATTGCTAGATTAACTGGGAACCTTTTCGATGCCATTAATGAGTGTTTGGTGCCATCGAAAATTTTTAGAAAATCATGTTTTATCTCTGGACAGTTGAGGTGTTAGTTCGATGCCATCGAAGGATTAGTTTCGATACTATCGATGAGTGTTCGATGTCATCGACAGATTCTACGTAGATTTTCACAGAGCCGTGAATTTGCAGGATTTGTTTCCGATTTCGTTTGTGATTCTTTCCAAAGCTATATATATGAGTGTAAACGGGATTGGGAGGCATTTTAAGGATTTTTAAATTGTCATAGGGTTTCAAAGGGTGTAGCAAGGGTGAGATTCGAGGTTGTTCGAATTAGGTAAGCCTTTCTCTTTGTAATTTCAGCTTTCATAGTAATTATTTGTCGCTTTGTACAGTGGTTTTTTCCGAAAGGGTTTTTCCACGTTAAAATCATTGTGTTCTCTTTGTGTTTGCTTGGTGCTATTGGATAACTATCCTATATTCATATCTGTGTGCTTCCGCGGTCCCTCAACAATGAACCCATATACCGATGAAAGGAAAACACAAATATCAGCTTGATATAAAACTTTTGTTGCCCCCAGGAAGTTTTGAATGGTAGGCATTCAATCCCCTATGTTTCCTGTGATTGGTCCACTTGAGTTTTGGATATACCTCGTTTTAGGGGCCATGCTATAAAATGATCTAGAAAAATGGATGGTCGGCATGGATAAATATATATGTGTATCACGGTGGCCCCACCGGGTCGAGGCAATCCGCTTCACTGTTTAGGGCCCGTCGGATGGAGAGAGCACAACTTTGATATTCGGGCAGTGTGATGGATGATAAACCCACTTAGAAATTAGGTAGAAATTGCATACTATTAAGTGAAATAAACTATAAGAATTATGTAGCCCATTTAGATGTATCATGATTATTCATAAACAAAAATTCATGCTATTAAATTGGTAGATATTCATTGGACTTTAAGAATGAAAATATGCAATGTTCTTTAGTTCCACGCTCAAATCTTCATTGGGATTATGACTTTTGTGGCCACATGACTGTTCAACGCTGGCCGTTCAATCCCCACTATTTCCCGTGTTGTGAGTTTTGGGTCTGCCTCATTTTTGGGTGGAAAATGGATGGACGGTATGGATTTGTCACAGACACCGGCAATCTGTGTCCCTGACACTGGAGTTTAGACTACACACGAATGAGGCCCACCATGATATAAAGACCACGTCCACTCCATCCACAAGGCTAGCTCCTTCGAATTTAAAAATAAAATAAAATCAGACGGTTTCAAAAGGGAAGGTAATCAAAATATAGTGAGTAGGTGAGATTGAGATGCCCACCGTTAGAACTTTTCATATTGTGTGGATTTACTTTGGTTTGTATATTCCATACAATCCTTTCATAAAATGGGCCCTACCAAGATGAATAAAGACCTAAACATTTGAGCCATTAAAAAACTTAATTGGACCACGCCACGTGATTTGAATGGTCTATAGGCATGATTTTACATTGTGTTACCCACCTGAGTTATGGATTGGGCTGATTTTTTCCTCTATAAAGATTGAAAGGGATCATGTCATAGACACATTATAGTGGCCCCCACATATGTCGTTGTAGAATAAGCTTATATTCTAAGAACGTCGTGGAATCCAGCCTAAGAGTGGAAAAATCCACCCGAAAGGAGAAGAAGAAGAAAGGAGAGAGAGTAGGATGCATGGTCTGAAAAGCCAATTTCCCATCTTGTATTAGAAAATTGCACGCCCATGCTTAAATTATTATAACAGCTGGATTCTTGTTATATATTTATGTTTAGTATAAATAGATAAATATTCAGATCTCAACAAGCATACTTTTCATGTCGTGTTTTGGCAAGAGCTGTCATTTGAGAGGATGGAACCTATGTCAGAGATAGAGGCAGATGGTAAAGCATTCATAAGATAAGATACAATGTGAACATGTCATGGACTAAAAATAATGTTGGCCCACTAATCAGATAGGTTAAATTCGTTTTATTAAAAGGGTAGCCAGAAGTCAAATTTTGAACGGTCTAATGTAAGACTTCTATCAGTTGGGTTACACAAAAACAATGGTTTGGATGATTTGACCATTGAATTAATGGGATTAAGCATACAAGTGGACCTCACATAAGTTGTGATCGACTTAGATGTGCAGAGGGGATTGTGTTACATCCACCGTGATCTTATAATATGAAGATTCTTAAGAATAATTATAATAAAAAAACAACTCTCTCTCTCTCTCTCTCTCTCGCTCTCTCTCTCCTCTCTCTCTCTCATATATATATATAATATATATATATATATATATATATATGGGAAAAGGTACAATGCGCTCGAGCTGTGTGGGCCCCACCGTGATGCGTTTCGAACATCTACCCCATTAGTCAGATGCACCATACCATCGTGGGCCTAGGTCTCAAAAATCAAGTCAATTCGTGACTTTTGTGGGCCACACCACATACAGAAGTGGAGAGGGGTATGCACCATTAAAACATTCATAATCATTTTTTGTGCCCAGCGAGATGTGGTTTGCAAATCCAGCCCATCCATTATGTGTGTTCCACTTGGACAAGGGTTCAGACCAAGTTTCGGCAGCATTCAAAACTCAGGTGGGCCCCATCAAGTGCTTTATATATTTTTAGCATGTCTTCACATGATTTTAGATGGTATGGCCCACCTGAGCTCCGTATACGGCTGATTTTTGGGATATCCCATAATTTAAAGGGGACCCATCAAATGCACGGTGTTGATGGTCGACACGCATCACAGTGGGGCCCACACAGCTCGACCTCACGGGAGGTTAAAATCAGATCGAGCGCATAGTACCTTTTCCCTATATATATATATATATATATATATATATATATATATATATATATAGAGAGAGAGAGAGAGAGAGAGAGAGAGAGAGAGAGAGAGAGAGAGAGAGAGAACGAATTGGTTCACAGTGAGCGTTTACGTGTGTGTGTGTGTGTGTGTTGTGTGTGTGTGTGTGTGTGTGTGTGTGTGTGTGTGTGTGTGTGTGTGTGTGTGTGTGTGTGTGTGTGTGTGTGTGTGTGTGTGTGTATATATATATATATATATATATCCCTCGACTTTCGTAAGCCATTTTCTTACATGCACTTATATGCGAGAGATCTAATTTGATTTAGGTTGGACATACTTTTTAGACCTTTGCTGGATACACTTATGCCTTTAATGTGAACCATTGGAAATTTTGACACTAATCTACTTTCTAGCATGTGTCAAAGAACAACCAAAATGGGGCTCACTACATGAGTGGCTAGATCAAGCCCAAGCTTTTTAACCCAACACGTAGTGGAGCGAGCACCATTCGAGCTTCTGACCACTTTTATTTATTTATTTATTTTTAATCACTGGTGATTTTCTAAATGGTGTTAAGTGAAACTTATGACAAGATGTTAAGAAGTAAAGCAAAATTACTTCTTTTTAGGCAATACCAATGCCAATTCCATGGTTTGACAATCTAGACTGTGTTGGGGATTTGAACTGCGGAATCACATAGATCTAGATCTAGGATAGTAATTCAATAGTAACAAGCAATCACAGAAGAACACAAAGTTTTAACGTGGAAAATCCTTGCGGGAAAAGACCACGGCACAAAGCGACATAAATCCACTAGAAAATAAATTACAAGAGAGAGGACTTACTCGATTCGAACAACCTCGAATCTCACCCTTGCTACACCCTTTGATAACCCTAGAACCCCTTTAGAAAGCTTTAGAATTATTTCTCATATCCTAGAAAGGCCCTAGGGACACCTATTTATAGTTTAGGCAACTTCCCTTTCGGACCCTTGCGAAAGACAACTCAAAAATCCGCAGTTAGCATCAAATTCGGAAACGAATCTGCGTAACCTCGACTGGTCGTGCAGACTGCTCGACCGGCCGTGCATAGGCCACGACTGGTCGGGCACCTCAGACCCCAAAATCATGTGCTCGCTGGACTATGAGTCGTGTAGTGCTCGACTAGTCGAGCAGGTTCCTCGACCGGTCGAGGCTGACCCATGACCGGTCGAGCAACACAAAAGTCAGATTTAAGACTTCTGACAACAATCTCCACCAAGTCTTCAATCTTCAACCGTGTAACTCCTTGAGTTCTTCTCTTATCTCTTCATTGCATCATAGCTTCAATCAACGCTTCTCGTGCACACTCCGTCCTTCCTTTACGCCATCGCCAAGCCCAGAGAAGTTGCACAAAACTTGAACTTCTCTGTAGGAACGACCTTGGTGAGCATGTTTGCTGGATTCACCCTGGTATGAATCTTCTCCAGTGTTACGCCTCCTTCCTCAAGCACCTGTCGAATAAAGTGGTGACGAACATCAATGTGTTTAGTACGTGAGTGATAAACAAAATTTTTAGCCAAATTGATAGCGCTCTCGCTATCACAGTTAACTGGCGCGGCCTCCTGCTGAAGTCCCAACTGATTTATCATGCCCCTGAGCCAAACACCTTCTTTAAACGCTTCCGTCACTACCATATATTCTGCTTCGGTCATGGAAAGAGCCACCACGGACTGAAGCTTCAACATCCAACTGATTGCTCCACCCGATAGTACAAACGAGTATCCTGAAGTAAACTTCCTGGAATCTATATTGCCTGCGTAGTCGAAATCCACATACCATACCAACTTTGTTCCTGTTTTCTCAAAAGTTAAGATGTAGTCTTTCGTACCTCGAATGTATCGAAGTAGCCATTTCACTGCTTCTCAATGTTGCTTACCGGGGTTTGACATGTATCTGCTCACAACACCGACAGCCTGTGAAATATCCGGTCTCGTACAGACCATGACATACATTAAACTGTCAACCGCATTCGAATAGGGCACACGAGACATAACCTGCTTTTCCTCACTGGAATTAAGACATTGTTCTGAAGAAAGCTTGAAGTGAACCGCGTGGGGAACGCTCACCGGCTTTGCCTGATCCATCCCATACTTGATCAATACCTTTTCAAGGTATTCTGCCTATGATAACTTCGATTAAATTTCTGACTCACCATGAAAGAATCATTTTTTTAATACCACTGCCAAGGCGACTGTTTCAGGCCGTACAACGATCTCATTAACATGCAAACCTTGTTCTCTACCCCTTTAATATTGTAGCCCTCTGGTTGCTTCATATAGATCTGCTCTTCCAACTCCCCATGCAGGAATACAATCTTAACATCCATCTATTCTAACTCGATATCGTATTAGGCAACCAACACCAACACGAATTTGATAGACACCTACTTAACCGCCGGCGTAAATATCTCTGTGAAGTCGATCCCTTCTCTCTGAGTAGAACCCTTCACTACCAACCTTGTTTTGTATCTATCATGTTTCCTTTTGAATAACCACTTGCATCCGATCGCTTTCTGCCCACAGGAAGCTCCACCAGCTCCCATGTGTGATTTTTGTACAACGAGTCCATCTCATCGTCCATAGCCACCTTCCACTTTTCTGCATCAGGCTCATCAAGAGTCTCCTGAATAATAGACGGGTCCCCCTCATCTGTAATGAGAGCATATGCAATATTAGAGTCGTCCCTGTATCTTGCCGGTAACCTACGATCTCGTGGTGGATTCCTTCTCACAGGTTGCTGCTCTACCTGATCCTGTACCCCTATCTTCGCATCTGTTTCTGCCTGAGTATTATCTGTGTCAATCTGGACGTCTATGATTACCCTTTCTGGTTCCTCTTACTCCTTTTGATCATTCTTGCGAAATATGGAGCTTTCATCGAATCTGACGTCACGGCTAGTGATGACTTTGCGTGTGACCTTGTTGAATAACTTGTAACCTTTCACAACAATGTCATAGCCAACAAAGATATACTTTTTGGCTCTATGGTCTAGCTTATCTCTCTTAACTGACGGTACATGAGAGTAAGCCCAACAACCAAATATGCGTAGATCTAAGTAGTCGATCTTCTGACCACTCCATACTTCATTTGAGATTTTACATTCAATTGTCATTGAAGGAGATCGGTTCACCAAATAATAAGCCGTGTTAACGGCCTCTGTTCATTGGTCCTTGCCCAACACAGTATTACTTAACATGCATCTGGCCCTCTCCAGGAGAGTCCGATTCATTCGCTCAGCCACACCGTTTTGCTCAAGCGTGTAGCGCACTGTGTTATGCCTGATGATCCCTTCATCCTTGTAATAATCATTAAATTCAGTGGAAGTAAATTCTCCACCATTGTCAGTCCTTAAAACCTTTATTTTTCGCCCTAACTGTTTTTCAACCATTGCCTTCCATTGCTTGAATATGATGAAAACTTCGGATTTACGTTTCATGAAATAAACCCAAACTTTCCTGCAATAGTCGTCAATGAATGAAACAAACCATGACCCCAATGGAAACTTCTGGCGATGACCCATATACGTCAGAGTGCACATAATCAAGCACTCCCTTACAAACATGTTTTCCAGATTTAAAAGACGGTCTGGATTGTTTACCATATATACAATGCTCGCATATATGTAAATCAGAATTTTTAAAAGTTAGAATCAAATATCGATCAGAAAGTACCTTCATGCCTCGCTCGCTCATGTGGCTCAAACGAGCATGCCACATACGTAGAGATATGGAGTCTGCAATAACTGCTGCCGCTCCACCTGTCGAAGTGCTCCCAATCAACCTGTAAAGGTTTTCGTGCCTTTGCGCTCTCATAACCACGTGTGCCCCTTTTGAAACTTTAAGGACACCATCAATACCGGTGAACTTGCACCCTATAGCCTCGATTGCACCGAGAGAAATCAGACTTTTCTTCATATCAGGAATGTATCTGAAGTCAGTCAAGGTACGCTCTATCCCATCAAACATCTTGATGCTAACCGTGCCAATAGCCACAACATTACAGGCACTGTCATTGCCCATAAAAACCTGTCCACCATCGCATTCCTTGTAACTGGTAAACCAACTCCGATGAGGAGTCATGTGATAAGACGCTCCTGTGCCAAGTATCCACTCGTCTTTATGATTGTCGTGTAAGTGAGACCAATCATGGAAACAGACAGAACATCACCACCACTTGATTCTTCATCAGATATGACCACATTTGCCTCCTTGGAAAAAGTCGCTGAATTTTCTTTCTTCATTTTAGGATTTCTACAATCCTTCTTCATGTGTCCAGACAACCCACAATTCCAACACTTTAATTTTTCTTTGCCCTTGCCCTTGGATTTGGATCTAGGCCTTGAAGATCCTGTACCTCGCTCAGAATCTCTGCCCCTCGTAATCAGTGCATTGGAAGATGTCCCCATGTCGCTGTTTAACTTTCTCATAGCCTTTCCTTGAAGGGTTGAGATAATGGTGTCAACACTTAGGGTTTTATTTGCAGTGCATATCGTGTCCCTGAAAGACTCATATGATGCAGGAAGAGAATTCAACAAAATACATGCTTGTTCCTCATCTTTGACCACTTCCTCCATATCCAGCAATTTGTATATCAATTTATTAAAGTTGCTGATATGGGCTTCTAGATCTCCACCCTCTGCCATCTTGAAGGTATAACACTGTAACTTTAAGTGTAGGCGATTTTCAGAGACTTCTTTGCATAGATGTTCTCTAACTTCGCGCACAAACTAGCCGCCGTTTTCTCCCTCAAAACATTATAGAGAACCTCATCCGTGAGACATAAACGGATCGAGGCTAAAACATTACTATCAAGGTTTTCCCATTCATCATCTTTCATGGTAGATTTTCGCTCCTCAAGAGCCTTAATCTCGCCTTGTTTGGTTAATAGGCTAATCATCTTAACCTTCCATAACTCAAAATTATTTTTGCCTGAGTACTTCTCAAAATCAAACTTATTGTTTCCCATTATTACTAATCCTGCAGATTCAGATCTGTGCCCCAACCTGGCTCTGATACCACTTGTTGGGGATTTGAACTGCGGAATCACACAGATCTAGATCTAGGATAGTAATTCAATAGTAACAAGCAATAACAGAAGAACACAAAGTTTTAACGTGGAAAAACCTTGTGGGAAAAAACCACGGCACAAAGTGACAGAAATCCACTATGAAAAGAAATTACAAGAGAGAGGACTTAGCCGATTCGAACAACCTCGAATCTCACCCTTGCTACACCCTTTGATAACCCTAAAACCCATTTAGAAAGATTTAAAATTATTTCTCATACCCTATAAAGGCCCTAGGGACACCTATTTATAGTTTAGGCAACTTCCCTTTTGCACCCTTGCGAAAGGCAACTCAAAAATCTGCAGTATGCATCAAATTCGGAAACGAATCTGCGTAACATTGACTGGTCGTGCAGACTGCTCAACCGGTCGAGAGGACCCCTCGACCGGTCAGGCATAAGCCACGACCGGTCAGACACTTCGGACCCCGAAATCATGTGCTCACTGGACTGTGAGTCGTGCAGTGCTCGACTAGTCGAGCAACTTCCTCGACCGGTCAAGGCTGACCCACGACCGGTCGAGCAACACAAAAGTTAGATTTAAGACTTCTGACAGCAGACTGTTGATCTGATGGTTCTTTTTAGAGTGATCACATTTAACCATCTTCAACTCAGGTTGCATTTTAATTGTTAAGAGAAGAAAACACATTTGATTAAAGTTTGGATGGCTAGGATCTTCTAGCCTGGCAGATTTTTGGGTGTAAGAATGCCTTGGTAGGGGAATGGAATGGGTCAGCTTTGAGAAAGTCTTCGACCCAACGACCATTTGATGGTTGACAAGGTATTTTTGCCCTAGAAAAAGCTGAGGGCCATTAAGTCAGGGTCGAACCCAAGTTAAAATAAACCAATCCATTGGGTCTAGTTATGGAGGATGTAGACCCAGGCACGAGTCAGTGCCTTGACCTGGCCAAGGCATCCTCACAGCAACTAGACCTAGTAATAGCCATCCTTTTACCGCAATGCATGATTATATATTACTTGCAACCTGATGTATACAAAAGATCATGAATTTGAGAAAACAACTTGCTATGAAAGGGTCACTGCAACCACTTCTCATGCTAAAGACGCTGAAGCATACTCTTTAGCCTCTTCAAACTAATGATCTATGGATGGCCAGGATTGAAAGAAACATGATATAGAAGTTTGATCTAGGAACCCAATAGAATATATCGTTGGATACTTTAAATTTAATGGTCCTTAAACATCTGTGCAAAATTTAGATCATTTTAAGAGTCAAATTATGATTTTAAGTTATAACTTAATATTTTAAAATTTTTATTTGAGGATTTTAGGAGCTCTATTATAGTCCACTATCTTATTTTGTTCATTTAAGAGTTAATTGTTTGAATAATTTAGCTATATTTTCACTACTTTTAATAAATTTTTACAAGGTTTTTTTTAAAATATGAAATTCCACCCATGTTTTCCCTTAATTAGTCAACCAACAAATTTTAAAAGAGAAGAAGAAGTCCGCACCATAGTTATTGAGCTTGACTTTATTTTTACTACATTTCTATTTTGAGTTAGATTAGGATTTTATTGACAGCTGTTTCTTATATATTATTCTTGAAAAGAATACAATGACCTCTTCTAAAAATGAAATCAAGATATCAATGCTTCTTGAATTGAATATATGGACAAGACTCTCCATCCCTATTGTTGATTAAATCATTAATCCAGACTATTTATCTTGTGGGCCTTAATATCGAAGGCCAAAAGTCTATAATTGCACTAATGGATGGTAATAGCCATTTGATCAACGGTCATTTTTCAAAATGAGGGTGGACCACATGCCATTTTTCATTTTTAACATCCATTCTAATGCCATAACGCCATGAATTGGCTGCCTGGCTTAGTCCATACATTGCCCATTGATATTGTATTGGGCCCATCAACCCAAAACCCAAACCTTACAATCAAACAAGCAAGGGTCAATTGATCAAATGGTTAGAATCGTTGAACCAAGGGCCCATCCATGATAGAGCCCATGTGATTGCCAGTCAAACCAGCCTATAAAGCCACGTGTAGGATGAAGATGCTGAGTGGAGATGGGTGATGGTCAAAGTATCACATCTATTCATAACCGTTTTATCAATAAAATTTAAAGTGAGTAGTTAATCTCTCCTCTTTTCTGGCTTTTTACGTGTTGAAAGGGCATTTGCCTCATTAGTTGTGGCCCCAATCAAAGGATGGCCCCACAAAATTAGAGTTGTACACGAGTCGGACTGAATCGAGCTTGGCACAAGTCGGCTCAGCTCGGCCAGTAGCTAACCCTAGTTCGAACTCAGCTCGGCTCGGTCCTCGATCCTGACTGGCCACCTCGACTTGGTTCAATCAGCACTCCGGCTACTTCGAGCCAAGTTCGGTAACAGTAGTTTACATGTATTTCATCAAACACTCGACATGCAGCATCAAAATCATGAGTCTACCACCGGAGCAAGAGTAAGGATCCAGTAAACATGTCCTTTTCTTTATTAGGTTTAGGTTATCACTAGATTGGGCCTTACAGTGCCTGGGCCCAGCCCAATAGTCACGACACGCGGGATTGTGACCACCTTGTTCTGGGCCAGGTATAGAACCCCAAATTGGCTGGTCTGGACCATTTACAGCCTTACATTAGCTGATAGGCATGCCCAAATACCTTCGCACACCTCCGTTACTCAATACCAACTAGGCCCAGCTGTAATCAATCCCTTTATTGATTGGGCCTAGAAGTTGAAGGTTGGCATGGATGTCTATGATGAGGGTAGAAATATGCTTAGGCTTGATCCAAATCAGCCACAGATCATCCTACGCCTTTGATTGATCTGGGCATCAATAAAAAAAAATCTGATTAAACTTGGGCCCAACACTCATTCGTTGGGCTTGATTAAGGGCCCTCAAAATGGGCTCCATCCCAAGTCCATTGAAATACGGGGTTGAACCTTGGTCAGGACATCTACATTGGTTGGGACTTGGGAATTTTGATATAAACGATTAAGAACTCCTATCTTAGGATGGGCCAATCGATTGATCTGGAAGGTCCATTTGGTCTCGCAAACACTTCATGCTACACACATGGGATGGTTGCGATTATCTTATTGGAATGGTTTTTTTTTTTTTTTTTAAACAACTACAAGCCATCCATTATACTGATTCTTCTGTACGAGCCCTAAGAGAATCTTGGGGCCTCACACAACTCTTAAAGCCACCGTATAACAGTCAGGTTGACCCACATATCACACCATTTCTCATCGAATGACCTTAACCGTCCATCTTATGTGCTATATGATCAATTAGACGGTTGTGATTTCCCAATTGATCTGATTGTAATGTATCGTGGAAATTCTTTGGGATGCACGAACCCATGACCTATCATAGTGCTCAAGGGTCAGATCTCATCTTTCCTTACACCTCCTGGCCACATCTGAGCCATATAACATGTGGGGCTCACGTGAACATGCCCTACCCCAAAATCTAAGGCTGGTCTATTCTAATGATGGGCCACATCTTATTATTCGCCATTGGTTTTTTTCTAAGTACACGTTTCGATCGAATAATTTCCGCACATGACTCTATGAGTGGATTGGCCTTCAATGTCTAACCCACTTAAGGATTGCCCACTAAAAAAAAAAAAGGCCATGTGCGCATGTCACAAGTGAACTGTATAGTGTTATAATCAATCTCAATTTGAAAATACTGGCTTTATCATTCTTCTTACCAAAGGATATTTGTACAAGTGGGGCATGGTTCACCTAAATCAAGACCACAGATTAGGTAGGATTGATGTTGATGGACAATGACCCAACAATCTCCCAAATTGTAATTTCTCACCCATCTAATCATAGAGCTCTTTTTTTTTCTTTTTTTTTTTTTTTTTTTTTCCAATTGAGTGTACCTTTTTTGTATTTGTTCTTAACCATCGATTTTTCAGGCCATCAAATCAACAGGCTAGGATTGTTCCATGGAGGATACTTTTGGGTCATCATCTATTGACTGTACACCCCATCAGATAAACGCTCTGGATTTACAACATGAAGAGACTAGACAAAGCCTGGAGAATGTCTCACCTTAATGAAATCTTGTACGGCAAAGCTGGTAAATAGAAAAATGGTGCATAGAGATCTTTGATTTTTCTTTTTCCATGATTGGAATCTTCTTACTTTGTTAATAACCCTACCACATGTGGCCCACCATAACAAAGGCAGCAAAAACGCTGGAGCCAGCCATCCTCATCAGTCAAAGCTCTTACTTACACAACACAAATCATGATTTCCAAGCCAATCCAACCGGCTTGCGTCTCACTAAGCCGAGCTGAACTGGTGGTCCAACATTAAAAAGAAAAAAAAATAAATTAAATTAAAGAAATTGAAAAAGATGTGTCCTCTTCCAACCTTCCTTATTAATTCCACCAGTTGGGACCCACACCCATATATAATCATACTAAAAATGCATGTTTTGCATTTGTCCACAAGCAAATAATTCAACCATTCAACGAATCAGACATGAATATCTAAGAAAAATACACATATCTTATTAAAAATAAAAAAATGTAATATAAAGCCAGCGAGCATTGTGTCACAAGGACTGATGTCATGGCTTAAAATCAAATTAAAATCTTATATAAACCATTAATCAAAGGACCGAAAGATGCCGCTAAACTCGAGAAATTGATCAAGATAAGCTACCTTGGACTATGACTTTATAGTAATCCAACTTAGTTGGAAACCTAATTATCAAATGGAAGCCGACAAAAGCACGACACTGCCGGATCTTGTGTCCTTGTATTCCCTTTTGGCCGGCTTAAGTTGTCTCCATGCGATCATGTATGTTCGTGTGCCATGGCTCTTTCTTTAACGTCTACGTTTTATCTTAACCTTATCTAACCAAGTAGCCATCTATTTTCTAATCTAGCACTTAACAATTAGTTTTTTTATTGTTTTTATTATTTTTATATTTTTTTAAAATTTTAAAATTTATTTTTAAAAGCCATATATAGCTTAGGAAATACATGAAAACACCATAATCTAATGGAGGTGGGCCATCATATCTAATTTTCAATGGTTTAGGTGATGGCATCAATTTCTATGGACTTCTATTCAATTAAAAGGTTTTTCTTTTACGACAAAATTCTTCAAGATTTTTTATTTACCAAGCAGTGCCCTAACTCATTGAAATTTCCAAAGGGGGATTTTTGAGGGATTGAGGTGCTTTTATTTATTTATTTATTTGCCCCAGTAGTGGCAGATTTGAGAATTGTGGGGCTTCTGTGGGATGTATGAAATCCAACACATCCAATAGATAGACCCCACCATAATCATGAGATGAACAAAAAATCAGGCCAATCGGATTATTAGGTGGATTACACCATAAAAGATGGTGTACACCACCAAAAATATCGAAATCCATGAGTGGTCCATTTGATTGATTTTTGGGTGCGTTTGTTGGATGGTTTAGATGTCATACGGACGCCGTGTGAGCCTCACAACTCTCTGGCTTTACCAATTTTTTGAGAAAAATGAAAAAGGGCATTTGGTAATTTAACCCCTGAAAGAATCTCGTTTGGATTTCAATTTAGTCAAAGTGTTGTTTGGTAAAATCATAATTCCTAGGGATGTTAAGGTAACCATCCTCAGTCAAAGCTAGAGATTATGTGCAATTGCCCTTGATATTTAGCAGAACCAAGTGTTCCTGAGGAGCCGTTCTGGACCATTTATCATGTTGGGCCCACCTTTAGTTACCTGGTCCTCTCTGCAGTCATTTTAGTAGATTATTCTAACCATGCAATTAATGGCTAAGAAAATGAAAGTCCATACTGGCTTACTAAAGAAGGGAAACCGTTGATTTTGATTGTCCATCATGAATGGCCCACTTTTGAATCCCTCTGAAATATCATTTTAATACCATCCATCCAATCAATTGCTAACAAGACACATCATCCATGCTGTTATATCATGAAAGGTCTAATTATTGATGGAACATCCATCATGTGATGCCCACCTTTGATCAGATGATCAAATCAATGGTTAGGAAAATAGAAAATTCATATCGGTTATACTAAAAAGAGTCAACAATCTGGATCATCCATCATGTCGCCCACCTTTGATTGCCCATTCCAAAAAAAAAAAAAAAAACAAACCCACCATATTCAAATGATCCTTAACATCTTATGAGACATGGACTGTCCATATGGATTATAAGTGAAAGCATATGAACCATAATCTAGATTGTCCATTATATGTGTCCAGCTCTGATTGCCCACGACTCTAAGGATCACTTCCATTGGCTGGTCGTAACCATCTGAGTATAGCGACATGGATGGTCTAGATCAAATATTTAAGATGGGCATGATCATTGTGATCATCAATCTCGACCAACCATATATTATGTGCGGCCACCCTTCAACTGCTCATAATTCTCCAAATCACTTTGGATAAACACTTAACCATCCAAACCATAACTAGGAAAATGGACAATCCAGATTCGGTTGTAGGAAGAAAAAAAAAAAAGGTAAATTAATCATTTCATCCATTCATCATTAAACTCCACTTTCTATGGACCATATCTCTCTAGAATCACTTTGAACGGACGATCTTGACTTGTCGACAACACAAGGCAGCTCTCGTTATTATTTTAATCTGGTCGTGGTTACGCCATCTAAGTTTGAAGCAATCCCTAACTTTCGCTTCTACCCTTTAGACAGTGTATCCTTTGGCCAAATGCCTTCTAGAAATCTTGCACCAGTTACAACGTGAAAAAGCCTTGCCAACCTCAATCTACACATGTGCCACCTGCCATATGGCACACATGTGTGAAATTTGTTCTTTCCAAGAGGTGGGCTGCGTTGATTAGTTCCTTTCATGGAACAAACGGGTTGCCTAAAATAAAGATCCCCCACCTACTTACAACACAAGTTTCTTCCTATTATCAAAGGTAATGTTTATCTAGGCAACACTTTCACAAGTTGAGCTCCGCAATATGTTCACCGGGAGTTGAAGGTGTGATCCATTATATAGAATAATTTTATAATTTCACATAGAGTTTTATGCAAACCTTTATTTATACGAAGTAATATATATTTTGTTAAGAAAAAGTGCTGTTGATGTACATTAAGAGCCGCTTCTTTGCTTTTGCCTTTGAGCATAGTTGGTTAGGATGAATCTCTATATATATTGAAAGAGAATTACATAAATTTCTGTTTTGTAGTTTGTATTTCAATATTGCTATGAGTGTAGTTGAGAAGAAACCTTTCTCCGAACATCATTATCATGCCTGTGTGATGTCGATCTACTCTTTCATTACCATTCATGTTAGAATATGAACCCAAAATCAAGCCAATCCAAAAGTCAAGTGAAAGATAGATAGGGAGTGGTCAGGATTGAGATGCACGCTCTTGAAACCCTTTTGGGCCCACTAAGGTTTTGCCTTAGGCTGATATTTGTTTTCCCTTAGTTCTTTATCCTATTGCTCTCACTTTATTGAGTGGTTGGACGGCTATAAACATCATGGAGGCCCAATTAGGTTTTAATGGCTTACGTTTTCATTGCCATTAAATAACTTTTTGGTAGGGATATAGCATTATTATGGATGAAGCACGCAATCATTCATCTACTCCAAAAAGTATTAAAATGTGTTTTGTAAGAGAAGTTGTATGTATGAATGCATAGGATTGAATTTCGGCATGAACAAATGGCCCATCCACATTTGTGCTTTTATGATGAATCGGTTAATATCGATTCATTAATTTGTAAAAAGGGCCACCGAGATGGATCATAAGACAGGCTTTTGTGGAAAGGGATGAAAAGCAAGGGGTCTTTATGTCAAAAACACAAAAATAATAGTGGGACATCCATTAAGAGCCATCTAATGATGAAATAAGAAAATAATCAATGGATTAAGCTGGCCATGAGCCTATATCCTTAACTAAATATCTGTATAAAAACTTATTTAATCGATCAATGGAATTAAATTATGGACAAACCAAGCATATACAATCAATAGGTGCACGACACATACAAGAAATAAAATATTTAAGAGAAACTTACCAAGTCATAATTTAAATTTACATGGTCAAGCATCCAATATCTACACGTGGAATGCAGTGACCACATATCGATTAATCGACCAGTGTGATTTTTTGCCGGCAAAAAATCACACTGGTCGATTAATCTACCTACTGATCTAATGATTCTTCATTGCTAAAAACGGTTAGGAAAAGTTCCAAACAATGGTCAACAAAAATCGTCCAATGGATGGACAGGATTATCTATTTTGCATTATTTTTTGCGCATGGCCCATCCATTATAGGGCAGAATAGATGAACAGTCCAGATCTCTTACATGTGTTCAATCGGTTCTTGATTTCAAACCTGGAAATTAGCGCTTATCACGGTACACATGAGGGAGTATCAGATAATGATGCTACCGAATTTCATCGAATTCCACAAATCCATCATTTCTACGGAGAAAGAAGAGGCAAGGGACAATGCGAAATGGGTGTGAAATAAACGAGGCTTTCGGTCCGATATTTCAACGGAAGGTATGGCCCACCACCACTACCGTTGATATCAGGTGCTTTAAGCACAAGAAAATTGTGGAAAATACCAAATTTAGGAAGTTTTCATGAATTTTCTTAAAGGCTGTCATGACACGTAATACATCACGGCCCACTTAAAAGAAAGTGCTGTGGACATTCGCGAATAAAGGTCATTCAGAACACATGTTTTGATGACACATGAATGTATTGTCTGGTCAATTCACTAAGATGGGTGATGTAGAATAGGTGGTGGATGACTTCATGAACGGCCAAGATCAAAAGAAATTAGTCTGAAAGTTCCAACTAGGGAAAAAAAAAAATGTCCTAAATGAACACCATACTTTCTGATGACCATAACTTGGATGGGTGGTCAATTTACTAAGTTGGGTGATGTAGAATAGGTGGTAGATGACTTCATGAATGGCTAAGATCAAAAGAAATCAGGCTGAAAGCTTGAACTAGGGAATAAATTAACCTTAATGCACAATATACGTTTTGATGACTAGAACTTAGGGATGATATCTACAACCTGGTCCCATGCAGCTGCAGTATGTTTATAGATTAAAATAGAATTTTAAGTTAATATATATGATTATTTTTCTTTTAAGATTAAGAATATGTTTATGTCTAAAATCTTTGTTTTAGTCATCCAATGATTATTTATCAATTTTAATGGGATTATTAGATATATTTTATATTTTAATAATTTGGAGTTTTTATTGACAATTTATGAGAGTATATGAAATTCCTAAACAGCTTTGACTCTTCATATTTACCAAAGCATTCCTTTGATTGTATAAATGGAAGATGAAAAGTTGAAATTATGGGTGGTTGCGCATAATAAAAAGCCTTCAGCCCATTGCTAAAGGGAATTGTGGTATGAAAAACCTGAAGTCTCTCATCTTTTACAAACTCATGTTAACATTTTACTTGTGGGGCCTACCTTGACAGGTGTGTTGTATATTCATGTAGTCCATTTGTTTTGCTAACTTATTTTAAGGCATGGGCTAAAAAATGTAAGTAGATGTAAATATAAGGTGAATTATACCATAAGAAGCAACGGTGATAGACCATTAAAAGCTTCCTGTGAGCTATAAAAGTTTTAGATACAGCTGATATTTGTGTTTTCCCATCATCCAGCTCTATGTGACCTTATTAAAAGGTTGCACGGAGAATAAACATTACAGTGTACTCTGAAAATTTTTTAATGGTGGTCATTCAATCACCATTGCTTCCTTTGGTGTGGTCCACCTAAGATTTGGATCTATTTCATTTTTGAGTTCATGCCTTAAAATGAGATGGTAAAATGGATGGATAGAGTAGATATACAGCACATGCATTAAGGCAGACCCATGGTCATGGCCTGACCAAATAAGATAACACCCGGAATCCGCCCCCATGGTACCCACCATGCTGTGTTTCTGAAATCTATTCTGATCATTACTTTCATGACCTAATTTTAGCCGTAGGTGTAAAAACCCAGCCCCATTTGTGACTCAAGTAGACCATACTATTGGAAATAGTATACCCAGCATTCCCTGCCCTCCAAATTGTTTCCTTCATTGTGACCCACTTGAATCATGGATTGTTGTCATTCTTGGGCCCCAGGGCCAAAGGTTTTTGTGGAATCTAACTACTGAAGTGAATTTCTTATAATCACCATGACAGATATATCTCCCAACTTTCCTCTCGTGTGGGCTCATCTTAATCACGAGTCAGCCTTATTTTTGGCCTTGGGCTTAACGTGGGATTACACAACTAATAAGAAGAGTGAATTTCACATACACATTATGGTGGGTTGAGATATGCCTCCTATTAATTTTCCCTTCAAACATCATGATGTGTATGTGAAATCCACCCTCATCATCATCAGATGTGTAATCAAATGTTAAGCTCATGGAAAAAAAAAATAATAATAAAAAAAAAACCTAGCTGACCTATGATTATTCTGGTAGGTCATATTAAAAGAAATAGTTGGAAGAGACGTCCAATGTTGTTTTTTTTATAGGGTCCACCATGACTATTATAAGAAATGTATTCCAACTATTAGATTCCAAAAAAAAAAAAAAAAAGCACAGCCCAAGAATAAGGACAATCCATTATTCAAGTTGGTCACACCAAGGGAAACAGTTTGGAGGTTGGGCATCAATGTGTGCATTGTTCCCAATCATATGGTCCACATTAGGGCCAATATAACTTCTGGTTTTCATAGTGTAATTGGGTCGGAAAGATGAGGGCTTCTGGTTCTTCGTAAATCTCCCCATCAATGGTAATTTCAACTCTTCATCCTCCATTGGTATAATCAGAGGAACCTTCTAGTATATACAAAGTGTTAAAGCATGTTTTAAGAATATCATATACTCTCATTAATTTCGAGGTAAAAACTCCTAGTCATTTTTACTATTTTAAAAATGTATCTTATTTCAAACTTTATTATTATTATTATTTTGCTTATAAGCTAAATACATTGATATAATTACCAAGTCCATCAATAATATCACTTTTATTTCTCACCTTTTAAAGATAATAATTCCTGGTGGATTTAAGGACTACACTTTAAAAGAAGGTGCCCATCTCTTTCCTTTTCTTTTCCATACAACCACTAGGCCACTACGTTAGTGGGGCAATGAGGACACGCCACAACCAAGAAACAGGGCGATTCATTAGTTGATCATGTCAATTGCATGTTAAAGGATGTTCTAGACAGTACTGTAGGTGACACAGACTGTTTCCCGTCAATATGTTTATAATGGGGCCCACCTAATGAATGGCTCAGGTTTTTCATATGCAGCGACTCGCTTGTCCTAACTGAATATTGAAACAAGAAAAAACAACATCCTGAGAAACAAAGATAAAGTTAAAGAATAAAGAGGTCCATGCTATGATGGGAATCTTCGGCCCTTATTGCACCAGTATCTTTGAGCTTTAAAACGTGAAATTCGTGATGTTTTCAATTCTGATGAGTGGGGCCCATTTGGTTCGTTAATCTAGACCAACGGTTTTTGGCCTACAATAAACGATTAAGAAAAGAAATACAGAAACCATCTAACTTCAACTGAAATTTGCTTGGAGGCAATGGTCGATCTGGATTAAGAACCATGTAAACGTGGAGGTTATTTTATATACAAACACATGTACATTAGCCTATATGATGTTCCCATAGAGGTCCACTATATCAACGGTCTAGATAACTGAGACAAGGACACCATTTGTACCAAAACAAATAGACCAGGGCACTATTCATGTTTGGGAATCGAGTCTTGGCATAGGCATTGGGTGAAAGATGTTGGATGTGGACTGGACGGTCAGGAGGGATATCCCTCGTCACCTGACTCTATGGAGCCCACTGTGATGTATGTGTTTTATCCATGCTGTCCATCCGTTTTTCCAAGCTTATTTTAGGGCATGAGCCCATAAATAAGGTAGATCCAAAGCTCAAGTGGACCACACCACAGGAAGTAGGGGATTGAATGCTTACCGTACGTTGAAAGCTTTTTAGGGCCTCAGAAGTTTTGGATCAATCTAATCATTGTGTTGTTTTGGATCAATCTAATCATTGTGTTTAACCTTCATTTAGATCTATGTGACCTTATGAACAGGTTGGACGGAAAATAAATATCATGGTGGCCCAAGAAGATTTCAACCGTGGGCGTCGTTAATGAACAGCTCAAATCAAACTCGGATAGAACTAGTTCAGTGACTTGGTTACTTTGCCATTGATGTTGCTCACCAACTGTTTGATAAAATGACTCAACGAAAGATGACGGGTGGCAAGGAAGGTTTGGCTGGTGGCAAGGAAGGTATGTACATGAAACAAATACTTTTTTTCTCTTTGTTTTTTTTTTTTAATTTTTTATTTTTATTTTTTATTTTTTATTTTTAATGTTATTTAGAAGGTGTTTGAGAAAATACCTGTAAAACCATTGTCTCAGTTTGTAAAACAGTTGGATTTTGAAGTTGAAACCATTGAAAATGCCTCAATGGCAAACTCAGCTCGATCTTGGCTCGAACTCGGCCTGAGCTGGCCTGCGCTGTTGACCGAACCGAGCCGAGCCAAGCCAAGTTCGAGCTAAGGTCAGCCACTGTTCGAGCCGCGTTTTAAATGTTTTAGGCATAATTTAACGTGGTTTCTTAGGATATAACCCACTTCAGGTCCGTATACTACAGCTGATTTTTGGGATATCCCATAACCTAGAGGGGAAACACCAAATGCACGCTGTGGATATCTGACATAAATCATGGTAGGGCCTACAAAGCTCGACCTTATGGAAAGGTCGGCCTGTTAGTATCATTTCTGATCTCTGTGTGTGAAATGCCCATATGGGAATTGGTTCTCATGAGAACTCATGAGCACGTTTTGATAATTGATGTGAATAAAAAATCTAAACGGTCCAAGATGAATCCTCTCATGAATTTGGTGGGCCATAGCAAAGTTAGAGGAAATTCTCCCCCTTGATTTGCTTCTTATTTTTTTATGGCCCATTAGATTTTTTTGATCCAGCTAAATTTTGGGCCACATGAGTTTCATGAGGTGACTCATCTAGTGGACCGTTCGGAATTGCACATACACATTATGTACTATGAGTTCTCCGGAGTTCTCAAGAAAATCAGTTATATATATATATATATATATATATATATATATATATATATATATATATATATATATATATATATATATATATATATAATCCGACATTCAAATCGTTGACTAATAGTTCTGCGTAGCACTGTGATATATAATATAGAAGCACCTAATGTAGAAAATTTAGGCATAATCCATGTCAATTGAGGCCCATCATGTCAACGTCTATTATCAACACATCAGCATCATTTGAACAAAGTAGATGCGTTGAATGGGTGAATGGTCATTCAATTTGATATTACACGCACCAATGTTACGGAATGTCGAGAGCAGGGCAAGGAGAATCAACTGTATTTCATCTTATATCGAATCTGCTTTCACTTTGTGGTCTCTTTTGAAGGCTAGGAATGAATGATATTTTGTAAAATAGTCCTGACTGTGGAAGGGTGTGATGTGAAAAGACAGGAAATCCATTGTAAAGGTTTGAAATGCATGCGCCATGGTGACACCTCAAGTACCGAGGTGGGCACTAGTTGGTGCTAATTAGTGCTCTATGGGCCCCACCATGATGCATTTATTTATCCACTCCACCATCCATTTTGCTGGAGTTTATTTCAAGTCATGAACCCACAAATGATCTAGGCGGATCCAAATCTCAGATCGTCCACGCCACAAAAAATGGTGGTGATTGGACACCCACCTGTTGAAAACTTTATAAGACATGATGTAATGTTTATTTGCCATCAAATCTATTGATTAGGTCACACAAACCTAGATGAATAGAAAATACAAATATCAGCTTCATCCAGTACTTTTGTAGCCCCCACGAAGTTTTTAAGAGTGGGTACCTGAGATTTGAATTGGTGTAATTTTTGCTCTCATGCCCTGAAATGAACTGGAAAAATAGATAGACTGTATGGATAAAACACCTATACCATTTTAAGTTATAATGCTCCTAGTTGGATCACTACACTTGGATAGCTCAATTAATTGATCTAAATGGTCACTTACATTTCAAGGGTCTACAGTGTAAAATCACATTAGTGAAATGATCTAACCTATCCATAAGTTATCCTTCCGCCTCTCAATAGCCATCCATTTTCGAAGCCTTGGACCGAATGGTTAGGATTCTCTGATAAAATTTATTCTTTAAAACCATAACCAATCTATGATGATCCTCAACACTTACATGGATTTTTTTCCCCATAAATGATCTTGATTGTCCAATTTTTTTTTATGCAATTGATCATATGGTTAAACCTAATGGACAACCCAAATTAGACGTGTTTGACGTACAATTATCCCAAGAGCACCATACCTTATGTAACTAGAGTTATAAGTGCTCTAATTACATAATCTCCCATATCGTAAGCTAGTGATTAAATACTATTAATAAAAAAGCCTAAACCCTAAACCCTAGTCAGGAAAACAGATGAACTTTTTTGGCATCTTTATCCCAGAAGAATAGATATATTCTTGGATTCATATGGTCTAAATGAAGGAAGACAATGAGCACTTGGCATATCTAAACCCACTCAGCATGTGGGGCCCAGTATTGAAAACAGGTGGATGGATTAGAAAACTTCACCCAACTTTTTCAGGGTCCTACTTTTGTAACTGTGTGCTAATTGACCAGTGGATCAGACTGATTCTTGGGCTAGGGCATCATTAATATAGGTATAGTGGTGTTGTTCTGATGATTGGATGGGATCTGGGACCGATCTTTCCTTTCTGACACGTGTAGCATGTACATGAACTAAAATTGCACACGTGTGTGGGCCTCAGGATCCACTAATTTGTATATACAATTTCTTCAACTACAAAGTTACAGGTGAGTAATGTGGCAGAGTATTATGCTTGACGCACAGGCACTTAAAAAGGGGAGGATTAGGTGCAGCCCTGGCCTCAACCAAGATGGTGTGGCGCTTAACGTGGAGCCTACCTTGGTATATGTATTCTATATTTATGCCATCTATTCGTTTTTCCAGGTCATTTTAGGGCACGAGCCCAAAAATGAAGAAGATCCAATTCTCAGGTGAACCATACCATAGGAAACGGTGGTGATTAACCATTAATATTGCACCACAAAAGTTTTGGATCAAGCCGATTTTTATTTATTTATTTATTTTTCCTTCATCTAAGTTTATGTTACCTTATCAATGGTTGAATGGAAAATAAATATTACTGAAACATTATAGTAGGCCCTAAGAAGTTTTTAATCGGTAGGGCTTTCCATCACCACATTTCTTGTAGCACGGTCCACCTGAGAATTAGATCTTCTTCAATATTTTTTGTGCTCATGCCCTAAAATAACCTAAAAAACGGATGGACAGCATGATATAGAATATGTACATCAAGGTGGGCCCCACCATAAGAGTCATACCGTCTTGGGTGAGCCCGAGGCTGCACGTAATCCACTCCCCCTCAAAAAGTGTACACGTGGCATACATTTAAATTGGAACCTAATATCACTGAATCAATTCCAACATCAGATTGGTCGAACAATTCCATTCTTTGATTTGTGTACACTTGTTTGTCTCAATAGGACCATTGGATATTTTTTACTGTCAAATAATGGAAAATCGAAAATTTTGGCTCATAACTCATGTAGACTGGGACCCATAATTTGGACGCTTATATTGAATTATTTGTACTCCACGTGTGCAATTTATAAGTGCATGTGTACCATCCATCACTCTCTGCCAAGAGTGCTAAAGCTTTTCTAGAAGCTATATTACTAGGTTGTTGAGTGGTCTATCTAATCATTCAATTATTTTCTTAATATTTATTTAGGGGAGGCCTTACCCACTACATTTTGGATTTTTATTTATTTATTATGATTTAGATATTTGAGGATGCACGAAATGGTAAACAATGTTAGATATGCCAATCGAGACCGTCCATATTGTAAATCACATTTTTCACACAATTCTGCCCACCACTTTTCTGCCACTGCTGAATGTGTTGGATCAGATGGCTAGGATCACCCAAGGTATCGCCAGATGGACGACCACGGTTCATACATCAAAATGGCACGTGTAATATGGAGAGATCTATGGTTGTACCATATGACTTGCTTTTGGAAAAGTTGGCAATAGGGCTACAACTTGGGTTCGGGACTACCCAAATCCGATTGACCCAACTTGGGTTGGGTGGGGTCGGGTTTTCAAGGTCTTTAGGTTGGGTTTGAGTTGGAACATATGAATAAAGTAGCTCAGGTTGCAGAAATTCAGGTCAGGTTAGGAATAATTTGGTTATGGTGAGCAGAGAGGAATTTGAGTTGGGCACGTTGAAACTTGTGTCAGGTCAGGTTGCAGGTTGGGTCCTATTCAGGTTGGATTGGGCTTTGGGTTAGCACTTAACCAGACCCAACGCTCCCGAGTTGCAACCCTATTTGCATCTATGCTCTCTAGAGAACAAACACCGGTGTTGGTTCACAAAAAAGGTGGCCACTTGCTATCTTCCAGATAGCTATCATCATCTGTGGAAATTAAGTGAAATTTAAGTTAGGAGCCGTCCACAACAATCTCAGACATTGGGATGGACCTATACCATATTGCCATGTGTATCCTTAAGAGTCACTACCATTTTGTAAAATAGCAGCCATCTATCTTAAGATTCCGAACCTTCTCTTTTTCTTTTGATTTTTTTAAGTTGGGATTGGACTTATCACCTCAAATGTCGATTTGAAAACGCTAGTTTGGTTGCACCAAATATCATAAAATCTATGATATTTTGATCTAAATTATATTAATTGATTAGTCATGAAATATCATGATATTTGTTGAGGTCAAAATCTGGACCACCCTCCACTCAATGCTGCGAACTCAAAACGGATCTTGTCCTACACAAAAAGATAAGCAAAGGAGATCCTGGCTTAAACAGGAGACTCTCCGATGCCTAAGTCAGGCTAGGAAATCTGGGTCTAAGTCACGTAATGTAGAGAGAGGGTGCAAGATATTGCGTACCTGTTACAATGGGGTCCCCTGGTATTTATACTTGTGGGTTGGGCGGATCGTGTCCGTCAATCTCGATATGATCTACTCAATCAGGTGGATATTATAATTGTGGAGATACATCATAGTCTTTGTATCGTGTAGCGCATCGTATCTTAATAGAGCGTATCTCCAGACGTGATCTTCGGCCACGTCCATATTAAGACTGGTTGCCTAGCTCGGTACTCTAAGTATCTTCATCCGGGCTTGGACCTCGTCCTATCCGAGTCCACGGTTGAGTACTTGTGGTCGGAATTCATAGTCGAGTCATCGGGGTCGGAGTCTGTTTGGCGTGCTTATTCAAGGCTTAGCTCTCGGCCTCTAGGTCGAGGATGAGTCGGTCAATCCGGGACCGTAGCTTTTTGGATGAAGACGAGAACAAGGACGAGAGCTCGGCTCGACCAACCTTCTTCCGATGAGGACGAGAGCTCGTCTTGCCCGGCCTAGGGTCATAGTCCAGAGGTACGTTCGCGCCCGACATGAGGTTCTCCTTCCGAGACCCTATTAATTGGTTCGGATGGCTCAGGCCGACCCTGTTTGACCATGTCCAGATTTCCCCATAACAATATTCATTGGAGAAAGCATCTTAAATAAATAGGGAAAATTATATATATATAATATCATGACTTTTTAATTCATGGATGAACGTGATAAAGTCGATCACTGTCTTCCTCAAGGTGGTAATTACTCTGAATTCACGAACCTTCTTAAGACTCCTCACATAAATTTCTCGAATTCACAAAGAAAAATATAAAATAGAAATAAATTATAATAAATTCAAAAATAAATTGATTTCTAATAAAAATGAATTTACAATCCGTTAAATAGACAGTTATAATTTCTACTATACTTCATGATTTTTGGCCAAAAATAGTAAGTGTCCAATTTGGCCTAACCATGTTATTTTTCTAAGCACTTTTCACGTTTGTCACTACTCCTAAAGCTCAAAGGATCATGAGTTATAATCGAACTAAAACTTATTATAAATAATAAAATTAAAATTAAAATAGACTTTCGACCATCGATACGATGGAATCTCACAAATTCGACATAGGCAACCTAGCGTAGTAGGTTTGGGTGGCTAAAGTAGCTTCTTATATCAAAAATCATATATTGTACGTTGAATAACTCATTTTAGTTTGTAACATAGGCCTTTTTTTTTCTTCTTTTTTTTTTTTTTTTTCTTTTCTTTTGTTTTATTAGCTTGTTAGTACACCCTCTGTCAGATCACACTTCACTGTTAGCCACCCCCACTAGGGAATCGATGCCAAGACCTCAGTGTTGAAACGAGGTACCTTTCACTTAGTCTACCACTTGAGCTATGGATAGTCCTAACCACTTTTGCAACCAGGCCATTGTAGTTTGTAACAAAGGCTTGCTTTAGGGTTTGGATAGTCCTAATGTACTACTTCGGCAATCAGGCCTTCTCTAATCCATCTTAGCCATGAAAATGTCCATGATCCGCTGTACTTCACTTTTTCTAAACAAATCCAAAAAGTCACGGGGCCTACATGGTGTGTATGTATGCTATATAGCCCATCCAACAGGTGCACCCCACCATGATGATAACACACCACAAAAATCAGGCCATTCCAATCATCAAGCAGTACATAGATAAAATTAGAGGTTTCAGTGAGGTTTATATTCTTCTGTAATATGGACCATCCCTTGAATTCGACCTCGAATTTTGGGGCATATGTGGTTGGACGTACTTGTTGGACAGTTTAGATGTCATGGACACATCATTTGGGCCCCATGATGACACATTACCACTTTTATTTTATTTTATTTTATTGTGAAAAATAGATAAAAGTAATTTTGAGGCGTAGATCATTCGATCAATGGCCTTGAATTTTGGTGCCTGTAATCATCATCGTTAATCACACTTGTTGGATGGGTAGGATGCCATGCAGACATCATTCAGGCCCCATACTGAAACTCTACTTCCTTTCTTAGAACTTGGATTAAAGGAAATGTGGCCATTTCACCCTCTTTTGGTAAAAAATCTCTTGTCATCATCTTCCCATGAGAAATCAGAAAGTTAATATCATCCTCCATTCAATTTTTAGGTCAGGAGATTTAATTGATTCTCACGCAAAGTCTGCCGCCTTCGTTGAACTAGGATTATAGGATTTTTTTCATTTTAACCGTCCAAAAACTGTCCACAAATCCAAGAGTAACGATGCAATTTCTTAGTTTGTATATATCATCCGTCACTCTCTGCCACAATATCAGAGATTTTCTCTTGTGGTCATGCTCTATCTATCCTTGAGTCAGCTGAATACAATTATTGTGTGTGCCGTTGAAGAGTCTTCAATATTTTTTAAGTGGTGTTAAACTAACAGACAAGTCTCGCACTGTTGTTAGACAGAGAAGCGTCCACGACTTTCCAAATGAACCACAAGATTATCATCCATACATACAATGTGTCACATATACAAAACATTCAAACGGCTGAAAAGGTAGGCCCCACATTAAAGATATTGGATGCAAAAAATCAAGGTTGTCTATTTATCAGATGAGCTGCAATCTGACCTACCTAATTAATGGGTTGGGTGCACCGTTTCAGGTACAAGAATTGCCAGTACCCTCTGACAGAAGGAAATTTCTGAAAACAATGTTTATGAAAAATCCAAACAATAAGATAAGCCCAAAAATTAGCTATATTCAAAGTTCAAGTAAGCCACATGACATGACAGGTTTATAAGATTAATCTTATGGGGATGAACTGAAAATGCAAATATTCGTCCAATCATAATCTTTAATCGTCCACAAAGGTTTCAATGGTCAGCATTCAATCTCCAGTATTTCTTCTTGTGATTTACTTGAGCTTTTGATCTGACTCGTTTTGTAAATTCTGTTGCATTTTGAGCTTGTGAAATTGATGAATAGAATGGATTTCTTAAGAACATTGCAGTGGGCGGGTCCACATAAATTAATTCGTATCCCTTTGGTACTGTCTTTGATATCAGTGGATGTAGGTGCTTAAGGAACGGTGGCAATGGACATAATCGATTTCTCGTGAATATTGCGGTGGGCCTACATAGCTTGGATACGTCGGTATCTACAATGGCTTTGATGCTGCGTAAGTATGGTATAATGGCTGCACCCACTAATGAATGGTGGGGCCATATGGTCCATTTAGATTGAGAGATGGATGTGAACATTCTCGTGTAGCCGGCCATTGACATGATTGTATCAGTGTACAGCCTCACTTTGTCCGCCAATTCACGTGGGCAGAGAGGATTAGTTAGTACTGTACGTCCTCTCTGACAAGATAAATGGCCATAATGCCGCTGTCAGACATGGAAGGCCCACCATTAAAAATATCACACCAAACTGGTGGGTTGCCTGCAGCGGCGATAACTCACTCACTTTTATCCACATCTATATTCATCAGTAGTTTTTCATGAAGCTAATAATTGTGTTTTCTTTCCATCCAAGTCCACGTTACCTTAATTATCAATACTTAATATGTCGAATAAACATTACGATGAGCCCCACAAAGGTAGGGTGTCATTATCTCTATTATTTTTTATTTAGTTCACTTAAGCTTTTATTCTGCTTCATTTTTAAGCTCATGCATTAAAATAAGCACCATCTAGAAAATACAAACATCATGATAGGCTTACTAGAGTTTGATAAAACTGATGCCTAAATCCGGTTGGAGATAGCATTCTCTTCTATCAGGTCGAGCTCATGGGAACTCTCCAATAGGTTGATCTGTGTGTGAGCCTCACCATGATGTATGTCGAACATCAACATTATGCATTTGATGGGTCCCCTTTAAATTATGGGATGTCACAAAAATCAGCCATATATGGAACTCCGGTGGGCCATACCATCTAAAATCATGTGAACACATGCCTAAAACATATATAAGCACTTGGTGGGGTCCACCTGAAATTTGGATGCATCTGAAACTTGGTCTGACACCTCATCCAACTGGGACACACATAATGGATGGGCTAGATTTGTGAACCACATCTTTTTGGGTCCAAAAAAGGATTATAAATGTTTTAATGGAGGGTAACCCCTCTCAACTTTTGTATGTGGTGCGGCCCACACAAGTCACGGATTGACTTGATTTTTAAGCCCTGGGCCTACCATGGAATGGTGCATCTGCCTGATGGGGTAGATGTTTGACACGCATCATGGTGAGCCCACACAGCTCGACCTCATGGGGAGTTTGCATGAGCGGGACCGAACATAACCTTTTCATATATATATATATATATATATATAGAGAGAGAGAGAGAGTTTTTGAAATGTCATTCCAAACATCACATAGATTGATGTAAAGATATTAATGTTATTCACATCCCACTAAAACAATGGCAACTTGAATTAACAAAATATATTTGTGGTGGAAGTGGATGCCCGAACCGTCACTAAGGATATTCACAGAGACCGGGCATGATTTGATTTTAGTGGGCCATACGTCACCACTAGAAATAGCTCAAATAACCTCTTCTCTGACAGCGTTATGTGGTTCAATAAAATTCAATTCTAAAAATTTACGAGAGATTTCAATATTGTTCAGTTGTGCGCTATCCTTTTTGACCCTGAGGGATTTGTTGGTACTTCAGCTATTGGATCCAGAGCTTCTTCAATGATCCAAATCACTTATAAGATGGGATTCACCTTGGATGAAGGACCGACATATCCTGCATACACGGAGGTGGGTGGTTAATCACCTGTTTCCTAGGGTGTAGTCTATTTGAGATTTAGATCTACTTCATTTATATATATATATATATATATATATATATATATATATATATATATATATCAAGCTAAAAAAGAGCAGTCAAAACAGATTATTTAGGGCCCCCAAGTCGGTGTGTCCACGGTCTCCTGTTGTACGGCCCACCTGGATCTGCACTCTGTTTGGGCTCGTGTCTTCGATGAAGCTGAGTGTATGGAGTGAACGGTGGGCCGCCAGCTTTTGATTGACAAGGAGCCGTCCAACCCGTTGGTTACAGGTAAGTAGCGTCTCGAAATGGGGGATTGGTAGGCAAGTCGCATTAACGTTCGAGATTGGATTAAACCTGACACGTACACCATGATGTACCATGTCATGACATGCCACGTGAAGAGCACGTGCAACTTGAAAGCCCCTTGGATCACGTGATTTGTATTCCTTGTTTAATTTCAAGCACCGACACAAGATTTCTGACATGGACGCGGTTTGGCTGGTGACCCCAACAGCCGGTGGGCTGATGTCAAAGCTCCGTGGGCCTTACCATGGTGCATATGTTTTATCAATGTCATCTATCCATTTTTTTCAATTTATTTTAGGAGATGAGCCAAAACAATAAGACAGATCCAAAGACAAGTAAACCAAGGTGTAGGAAACAATGGGGGAGAATGATATCTACCATTGAAACCTTTTCAAGGCTTACAAAAATAAAGCAGATCCAAAGCTCAAGTGCACCACACCACAATGATGTTCATTTGTCATCTAACCTATTCATAAGGTTACACAGACAGAGGAAGAGAAAACACAAATTTCAGCTGGATCTAAAACTCTGGTGCACCATTAAGAAATTTTTATTACTGCTGTGTAGTTCACTTTATCTTTAATGTCTAATATTTTATCTCATGTTTCTAAATGAGCTAACAAAATTAATTAAAGACGTGGATAAAACACATGCGTACATTATGAGAGGCCCACGTAGCACTGACACCAGCCAAAGTGGGACCCACTCACATGGAGGAAACACCTACGTTCGAGTTGGAAGAGTTTCAGGGCAAATCCGGCCACTGTGGGGCCCGTACTTAAGTAGTCTAGATCACTTCCAGACATACCTAATAGCTGTCCACCGTACACATGGTAAAGGATTATACAGTCTTTTAGTGTGCCCCACCACGAATGGCAAATGCTTCCGAAAATAATATCATCGATCATCTTTGATGGGAAAGTATATCTATAACTAAACGGGCAGTGGTCGGCGTTAGGTGCGGAAAAAGTTTTTTTTTTTTTTTTTTAATTAAAAAAAAAAAAAGTAATAATCATGAAAAGCAACATCTAATAGATTTTTCTTTTGAACGGTGATGGGCCATGCGTGACAGGACCAGCTGGATGAACGGTCACAATAACAATCTAGACAGGAGGGTGAAAAATGATACAGCCCACTTTGTTAGTGAATCAGGCTAACTTTCTAGAAGTTTGATTTTCATGGTGAGGCCTACCATTTTCCTGATTCAGATGTGCCCCACAGCTATGGGTTGACCGGCTATGTCATCAATCACAGCTGTGTATAATGGCATGATGACCATCGTTTACCCACTGATAATCTCAAATTTTAGGATCTTTTAAAAAATAATAAAATAAAATAAACGAATAAGAGCCTCAGCTTTGACATTTAAAAGGGCATACAATGGGATATGAAAAGTAAGCGAGGATAATTCAGTAATGGTGGTTGCACTGGGGTAAACACCCATAAATGGGGTTTTTACCTCAAGCACACCTACTCTCTTGTGGGTGCACCACTATAGTATGGTTTTTCAAAATATTATTCTTCAGTGTTTTCTATGTTGAAGGGCACTGTTTGCCTTCTTATTCAGACAAAAATGCTTATAAGTACTTATGTTTAATTTTCTATATATTTACACCTTCTTTTATCGTTAATTTCTAATACGAACATCCATCTCCGAAAAAAAGAAGATTCTTATTCTTTTCTTTTTTAAAAAAAACTTACTATTGATGCAGTTTTTCAGTAGACCCTCCCTGGTTAATCCTTTGAGACCTGCACAGACGGAAACAAGAGACAAAGGAGACCCTGGCTTATACAGGGGACCCTCCGATGCCTAAGTCAGGACCTTTGATCTTTTGTAGGGCAGGAACTCTTTAGGAAAAGAGTCACCAGTCGAGTATATGGGTATGTAATGCGTACCTTACATTGGCTGGGGGTACCTCTATTTATATGAGAAGGAAGATAGCAGTAAGGAAGAGTTGTTTCTGATACGATGGGGACGAACTTGTTCGAAGATTCATCCAGGATCTTCTCGAGATTATCGTCATCCGAGGTTCTTAGGATCTGATTTGATCCCCCGAAGATCTTAGGAGAGATCTTTGGGCCGTTAGAGAGATACTTGGACTATTGATCCGGGAGAAGATCATACAGGCCATATTGATCTTTCCGTTGAATCGGCATTTGCCTTGTTTTAGAAATTATCCCGAGCTATAACCGAGCTATGATCGAGCTATGACCGGCTTATAGGTTAGGTCGGCAATTGGCCAATTGAGTATCTTTACAGTTACACCGACTTCCTTGAAGGTCAGCCTGTTTTTGGAAGTAGATGTCCCTTAAGGCTTGAATCCCTTTGGGTCCGTGTTGATTAGTAGAGTTGGTCCATTCCATAAGTCAACCTATCAAATTTATCTGATCTTTCACCCAACACCTACTGTGTTGAACTGAACTTGTTTGGAAAGAAAATAAGAAAAAAAAATAGATTTAAAAAAATTACAAATATTTAACTTTTAAAAGATGGGCTCTTGTTCTTCTTTCAAAAGATTTTGCTTAGATGTGTCTTTTGCAAGAAAGAGATAGAATGAAAGAAAATAAAATAAAATAAAATTCCTACTTTTAAAAGATGTATTATGCTTATGAGTCTAGTTAAGAAGAAACTGATATGAGGAGAGAAGAAATATTAAAAACTCCACTTTTAGTATATAAGTTTTTTTTCTTTAAAAGATGAGTCTTGGATTGGTCTTTTGCCAAGAGTTAGACTTTAGGCCAACTTTTAAAAGATCAAACGATGTCCAAATAAAATTATTTCAAAGTCATCCGAAAGCTTGATGAATTTACTTTTTAACGAGCCTAAAATTGCATCTATCCGACTTGTAACGAGGGAGTTATGAGCTTTTCTGTGGGACCACGTGATGCGTTGTTTAAACTATAATTATTGTTTTGGGTCCATTTTTGAAAGGTCAAACAATCTCCAAATTAGATGATTTCTAAGCAATTTGAAAGATTATCAAATTATCTTTCGAGCAAGCTTAAGATCACATCGATCTGAACTATAACGAGGGAGTAATAGCAATTTTTATGAGACTGTGCCATACATTTTATCAACTGCGATCTAGGTTTTATCCAAATAATGATATGACTTTGGGCCTACTTTTGAAATGTGAAACAATATCCAAAGGAGTTGATTCCAAAGGTATTTGAAAGTTTATCAAATTATTTTTCCAACGAATAAAAGATCTTCCATATTCAACCTATAACGAAAGAATTATGACCATTTTTGTAAGACCGTGCAAGATCATCATCTTGATTTATAAACTAGTTGCTTGATTGGTAGATCATCTGTAGTCTTTGTGATTGGACTCACTTTGCTTTGGAAGCGTTAGTGTTAATTTACCTTATTTAGTTTAATTAGTAAATTATATATATTAGGAAAATGAATTTTAGGTTCCACTTATAATTAAAATGTAGAATTGAGTTTGTTTGTAAGGATTATTCTTCTAAGTCAGCTTCTATCAGCCCTTGATAGTTTTCAATTAGTGAAATTTGATTTTATTTAAATTTAATTCTATTTGTGAATTATAAATATTATCTTATTATGAATTTCATAATATTTGTGTTTATTTAATAATATGATTTTGAGTTGTTTGAGTTATTTATTATATGAATTGTATTTTGTTATAAAAACATGAAATATGAAATTATCATGCTAGGTGTTTGATTAAATGTCCGAGTGAGATTTTCAGTTAAATTTTATTAAATTATCGATATGGGCATGTTTAGAATATCATGAGATTTTCTTGTTACTTATTTGACTTAGCCTTTGGAAACTATAGGTATTATGATTGCATGTGTTAGATCTAGTAGTCAATGACACGTTCGATTGATTGAAGCAAAACTATACTGACCGACTATAGCTTGGGTTACTCATGGGTTGCTTTGTACCCAAGGCCGATCTAGTACATATTCCTTTAATCCATTGAATTTGTCTAATCCAAGGATAATCATTAATTGGTGAATGCTCTCATATACCAATTGAATCATGTTTAACATGATTACGATTGATGAATAGTCACCATTCATAGCCGTTAATAAATGTGGTTTAATGTGCTACTCGTTACAGCTCATAGGTTAGGCACAATGGTATGGGACACTGTGTATGTGTTGTCTCTTACCTATGTAGGTGAGCAAACCTTACAATGAGTCTTGAGCACCAATAGAGGTGACTAGAAAGCCATCATCAATCTCGGGTGATGACCTATGATCGTATGAGAATATTTTTGGGCTAATGCCAAAACCAATAAAATTTGATAATTGATGACCATGATGGTTTAAGGATCCTAGTGACGAGCCTTGTGGTTCCTGTATAATTTATTTGTAAAAGAATTGTGATAATCTGGCTTAACTAATTAATAATGTTGCTTGAATTTGAGATAATAGAGGCTGAACAATCATGCATTCATGTGCATAGGTACTTATGGGCATTTGAGTGCCTAGTTGCTCAACGAGAACCAATAGTGAACTCTACACCTAGCATTTTGTGTGAGGCAAGAGGCCCACTTCGTGGTAGGCGAGAGAGCCACACATTTAGGGTGTGTTTGATTTTCTAATTCCCTGGGAAATGCCCTGTAAATGGTAATAATTATTTCCTCATGTAATTGCCGCACTCTTCCCCATATTTGATTTGACCACCTACTTTTCTGATGAAAAAATGAAGAATAATGTAAAATATTTGTGGGTCCCACCATGATGCATGTCACTTATCCACACCGTTCATCCATTATGTCAGAAAATTTTATGATGTGAGCTAAAAAAATGGGGCATATCCAAAGTGAATCAAATGCTTACCATTAAAAACTTCTTGGGGCCACTGTTTCTTTTGGTATGGGTCACTTAAGTGTTGGATCTACCTCATTTATTTATCTAATGTCTCAAGATGTTGTGGTAAAATGGATGGACGGAATAGATATGTCATATACATCACCGTGGGGTTCAAAAATCTAAACTAGCTCTTTTGAAATGGTTTCCAAGATAGAAATTCCTGTTGATATTCAAACAGATGAAATGGTAATAATTACCCATTTCCAGGGTATTTACACCACCATTGAAAAATCAAACAGGCCCTTATGTTATCCGGACCATGCATTCATGTATTACATACATGCATTAAACAAGTAGAATATGACCTCCTTGAATGTTATACTTCATTATCTGAACTTGATCGTATTAATATTATGTTTAACTTAAAGAATGGTAATACTAAGTTGATCACTTACTCCATTCTGAGATAGTATTTTAAAATACCAACCAGATGCTTGTAATGCAGGTACCGATGAAACAATAGAAAATGATGGAGTGATGGACCCTATCTGTAGTGGGTCCTTCTATTAATTTGCTAATGACCAGTTGTAGGTTGTTATACCTTCGTTTCCATTTTATCTTTATGGAGATCAGTTAGTGATGGTGGACGTAGACTTTTTTTTTTTTTTGGACATGTATATATTGAGTCCCCAGTTTGAGTGGACTCTATTATTTATATGGTTAGTTGTATGTTGTGTACACTTATCTTTCAGTTGATATATGTACACATTGTTGAGGTTGAGTTTCTTTACTATGGTTTGATGTCTTATAAATTCATGTTATTAAATTAATCATTTGCATTAAAAGTGATACTCGAAAATTCAAGAATTTTAATTATATTTAATTCCTACATTTTGAGGTGTTACAAGCAAGTCTAAGGAGCCTCTTACCTCACAAAGGAAGGGGATGCGGACCCCAATTGAAAGTTCTCCGACAAGGAATGGCTCCAAGTAACTCCCAAGGCCCCAAACGCGGAGGATCTTCTTCCTCCCTTCCCTTCTCCTTAGCTTCTCCTTCTTCTTCTCTCTTTATTTTCTCTCTCAAAGCTTTAAAGTTGCAAAATGAGGGAAAATGGTATTTATATCCTAAGATTTCCCTAAAATTGAGTGGCCCACAAGTGAGATTTTCACAACTTAACATGGCTTGTTGGTTGGATCGATGACTCCGTCAGTCAGACCGACTAGGACCGATGATCTATCAGTCAAACTGACAACACTCATGCATTTTCTCATACCTTTCATGCCTCACCAGTCGGTCGAACCGACATGGCACTCTCTTATCTTGTGAAGGGTACTCTTCTCACTACTAAGAGTATAACGTCTCGAAAAAATCCGTACAAAGACCCGAGTACCACCTCAGGCAGAAATCACTAAGGACCAAATCCTTTAGGAATTAGACAGAAATTAATTAAGTGTTAAACTAAATTAATTAGTAGATTAGCTTGAACCACTTTCTATACGATCTGTAAGACCCAAAACTAGTAGAATCACTAACGTTACATTACCTAAAAACGCAGGATCAATCTCAAAACCCAGTTGCTCTCGGGAGCAGCTTGAAACTCCGTTTCGGACCTGGACCGCATGTCGAAAGTCTGATAACCATGAAACTATACGGTTATGACCGCCCTACTGGACTTGACGACCATCTCAGAAATTAAATCGTAATAGTATCCAGAAATGTACAACTTGGACCCAGAGCGAAGTGTGTGAGAAACGCGAATATCTTTAGAAAATGAACTCAGATTTAAATTAATTGGGTCGTTCGCTTGCAGGCTAAATTTAAGGTTTCTGATCGTTAGAATCTGACCCAAATACACCCTCAGATCATGAAAATTTTCCTGCACAGGTTAGTATACTTGTGGCTCTGATCGAGTGACGATGTCTGTTGAATTGAAACTGGTCCTCCACGGTCGATTCGTAAATCCGATCAGACCAAAAACTTAACCTGACATAAATCCATTGTCATGGGACTTTTTTCGGACCATATGCAAGAAAGGGGCCTCCAGATAAGCTCAGTTGGCCCGAAACAGCCAACCTTTGACTATATCCTAAGTATACCAAGGCCCTGGGGCCATTGAGATCAGTTCTAGGCCAATATAAGACCCTTTACCCACCCCTCTCTCATTCCATACGAATTTCTAAACCCTAAGAGAGAGAAAAGAGAAAAGAGAAAGAAAAAGGTGAGGAGAAGTGTGAGAGAGAGAGATAGTTGCTGGGATTCTTCCCTGCCGTTCCTCGTGCCGAATCAGCCTACCCGTATCGCTATTCCTGCGATTTCGACTCCGTTCTTGGGTAAGAAATCCTAACCCTAATCTGTTTTAGAGGTCCAAATAGGGTAAGTGATGAAATAGCTAACCTATTTCATACTATAGGTTGTCGTTGTGCCGTAGACGAAGACTTAGTATTCGAACTGAGTTCGATACGAGTCTACCGGCGAAAGGTGCGAACTATAAACGTTTAGGTTATGGTTTTCAAGACTTTCAATGTCAGTTAATGATTTATGACTGACTTGATTGCTGTCACATGTGTTTAGACACGATATTTTTCGTGTATTACACATATATATGAACTATGTTGAAATAGATGCATTTCATATGTTTGTTGAAATGTTTGTATGAGTATGGAATTATGATTTGTGCTTGCTATGATTTATGATTGAGAATATATGATTGTTGTACGTGTGGCAACTCCCTTGTGAAAGGATTTGCTATAATATACGTTATAACTGATTTATTACATGTATGTTGATATGTGTAGTCTAAGTGTTTGATAAAATGCCTGAACGAGAAAATGCATGTTGAAATGTATTTAAAGAGGGTGTTGAGATAGGATTCTCAATTACCTTATCTACAACTATAGTTTCCTTCATGTAACCTATCTTACTACTGCGTGATTTATGAATGAAATGCCTATGTATGGTAACATGCATACTATGTGTTTATGGAAATGCTCAAACGAGCTTTGTATTTGAATTGATTGTTACATGTTGTTTGACTATCACATATGGATGCCTACTATGTTTGAATGTGATGGGGCTACGATGTAGTCCAGGCAATCGGTAATGAATCTCGAATTGGTGGCCGAGATCGTTACGCCACACAAGACCCGTTCGATGAATCCGAGTCGTACGGTGATTACCAACCGTGGTTAGGCCACAAGGAGTACGTATGCACTCCATGTCGACTAATTCAACGTACGCTCGTACCAGTCGAGCTTGTCAAGCAACCCGATTGCCTTAATGTATGTTCACCATGTATGGACGTTATTGCTTGAATCTAAGGTACCAATTTACCAATGTAAAGCCCGTTTAACCATGGTACCTCGATCCGCTAAAACTCATCAGCCAAGCATGGTGGTATGGGACACCGTGGTTGAGCTGTCGGCCTACGCTGGGGTGACGAGCATCCCCGTAGTGTCCAGTGAGCAAACCAAACTCGTGAACCAAATACGGTGGTATGGGACACTGTATTCGAGCTGTGCCTACGCTAAGGTGACAAGCCTTTCCCAAAGTGACCTTGAGTATAAACTAAGGCCTACGTTGAGGTGATGAGCCTCTTCATAGTGACCTAAACTTGCTTGTCCACTGCTTTCAAATTAGGAGTGACGTTGCCCTATAACTTGCCTATCGTATGTAATTACCTAAGAATGACAACCCTAGATGGATCATCGTTTGGGTAAATAATATAAAGGGAGGTACCTTAGCTTCCCAAATCTGTTGTATGAACAAGTCTGATTAAGAACTTGGCTAATCACGTACATGCACCGCATTTGCACGTGCCTTTAGCGTTGGAGTTAAGCACAGAGGAAGGGGTGCATGCTGCGATCGTGAGATGATGTCGCAGAGGGAGTGCAGGTGAGGGTATGCATCATTATCGCATATCATCATTACATTAACCAAAGTACATAGGAATACTTGTTGTATTGTTTTATCATTACTGCTTGACTGAATTGATAACATGTTAACATTTGCCTTATAGCTCCACTGAGTTGATCACTCACTCTCACTCTGGGACGGTGTTGTCAAACACCAACCAGACTCTGTTGTAGTTGCAGATGATGATGCGACTTACGATTTGGAGTAGAACTTCTACGATGAAAAGGAGGAGTTCTCCTACCTGCAACTCTCTGGCGAGTCTGCGTATACTTGGAGTTGCATCACCGGGGCTACAAGGATATGGAATAGTTGAACATTTCCATTTTGTATTTTGTACGTTTTGGAACTAAACATGTAATTATTTAACCTGGTATCATGTTTATACTCTGGGGACCTACAACCACTTATACGTTTTATATACTTATCACAGTCTTCCGCTTGCGTAATCTAATTGTCTCTGGATTATGATATGCTGATTTGGTGTAATCTCAATCATGTTTAATGTGCTAATACAGACAACATTTAATCATCATTATTTATGTTGCATAAGTGATGCGTTAGAACTCGGGAGTTGGGCTACTGCTCGACCCCCGATTTTTAGGGCGTTACAAAGAGTCCTAAAGGTTGGGTGGTAGTTTTCTAGCAATAAATTTAATAAGGCATGACACAACTAGCCCCAGGCGCACCCAGATTAAAAAACCCCTCCCGAATAGGGAGAGTTGATCGCTTGAAGTGCAAACCATAAATCAACTATAACTTTTGATTCGGGATCAGCTACAAGACGCATAACCTATGAATTTTAACTCGAATAGGGCATCTAAGGTTAACAAACCTACATATGCGGGTTGCGTCGCTTCATTTTGGGAGAAAAAACTCCTTCCCCTTCAAAATTGTAGTTTTACAACAATATTGCTATTCTAGTAAGTTTCAGGTTGGATGTATATATTTTATCTTAGAGCTTTGGTACGAAATGTCTTGTTAGGAATTGTTTCTCATTATGCCAGGAATCATCGGGCAAAGTTAAAACAGGACTTATTATTTTTAGTAAATTTTACTATTTTGGATAAGTTTAAGTTTAGTTGAGTTAGGACTCTTAATTAGGGTTTTCAAAATTAAGGGTTCCCTTATAGTCTATGAGCTCTTTGAGCTTAAACATGTGTGTGCACGTGCGGTTGCAATATCATTCGAAAAATTTCTCTAGGTAACACTCGAGGACATCTAATACTCAAATATTAAAGGTTGAGGTGTTACAATGGGTAACATGTGCATGGCACCACCTTTGTTTAATCGTGCGACTCTCCAACAGAGCTCAAAAAGGCATTTCACCACATTCTTTCAAATCCTCTCTCGTAAAAAAGATTTCATTTATTTGCCCATTTACTTTCATTTCCATGCATTTACTTCCATCTAAACACACCTTAAATATCAATTAGCTCCATTTGCTCACAATTCCCTCTATTTATTCTCATCCAAATGACTCAGCTTTTAGACTTAGTTGCTAAGGAACTGAGGCTAAAAGTCAACTTTTAGATGTTGTTGTTAAGGGATCGATGCTAAAAGTCAACTTTTATTATTTTAAATTTATAGAATTAAATCCTTATTTGTTCAAAGCCATTGTCAATATCAAGCTTAATTTAAGCCCTATTTGTATTGTTTGATTTTGGTTCATCCATATGTAGGCAATGTCCACCAAATGATTTGACTCTGGTAAATTAGCTACCTTAAATTGTTGCCATTTAGGAAATCCTTCCATTTTACCTTCAAAATTAGATTATGGTTTTAGGATTAAAATTCATTTTCTTGGTATGAAATTTCATGTGCAAAGTCTTGAAAATTGCCAATTAAGCATTATGATTCTACAAAAAACCAAAAAAAAAAAATAACAAAGAAGAAAAAAGAAAGAAAAAAAAGTACATCCAAGTTACAACTTGGTTATTCCACAATAAAATTCCAAGTATCACTACACCAAAATCACTTTTTTGGAATAGTGGTATTTTTTCTTTGGGAACGAATTTAAACCCCTGTTGATTAAAAAAGCCCCCTTTTCGTAATTAATTAGCGCAGCGAGAAGTTTTTTATAATGATGGGTGTTTAATCACCAATGTTTCCTGTGGTGTGGTCCACCTGAGATTTGGATCTACTTCATTTTTGGGCTCGTACCCTAAAATTATCTTGTAAATTTGATGGGCGGAGTGGATGAAACATATAAGCCATTGTGGGGCCCATAGGGCTTTTCCAGTTTTAATGGTGGGTGGGTCCACCTAAGATTAGGATCTACCTCATTTTTGGGCTCATGGCCTAAAATGATCTTGTAAAGTGGATGAGACATACATTATGTAAAATTTTGTACAAGAACACCAATATGTATGTGAGGGGAACTGTCAATGGGTCATGCTAGTCAACTAAGTGCCCTAATTATAGTAGAAATGACGGATTTAGGAGAATAGGAGATGAATGCCCATTCCCACTTATTGCAAATGGGTAGGGACATGAACTTAGATAAGTCCAATGCCAATTGACATCCACGACAAATCTCGAGGGTGAACTTATCCCATGCATACCTTTTTTGGGCTCATGCCCTAAAATGATCTGTCAAAATGGATAGATAGCGGAAAAAAACATATACATTATGGTGGGTTACACATTTGCCTTCCCAACAAAGGACTTTTCAATACCTTCAAAGGAACAAAAAATAAATTTGAACTCTAATTGATGCTCGAATTGAATCCAATGTACGAGCGTATATCTGAATTACATCTAAAGTTAATAGCAACTTAATTAATGTTACGGATTACACTAGGGAATGCAAACAATGCGTAAAAGTAAAATATTACATTATAGAATGTAAATGACTTAAAAAAAAGTAAAGGAATTACACTAAAGAATGTAAATTGTAAATAATTAAAAGATAAATACGATTTGATTAGTCAATCCTTCGTTATTTATAACATTAACTTGACCATCTAAATACTCCCCACATTCTGAAATTATAAACATGTCATATGCCTTGTAATTGCTGATGTGCTCCAACTGAATTACCATAGTATCTTCTTTGTACCTCTCAATAGATCTTCAAATACACTACATAAATTTATTTAGATTACTATACTAAAGAATATAAATTACTGATTAAAAGATAGATTTGATTTAATTGGTAAATCCTTTGTTATTTATAACATTAACTCGACAAACTAAATACTCCCCGCGTTCTAAAATTATAAACATGTCATATGCCTTGTGTTGGGGATAAAAACCGCGTTCCGAAGGTTCGGACTAATAGCTCGGTTATCCGAGGCATATATTGGATCCGAGTCAAAGGTCACGAATTGAGGAGACGAATCAAATTGAGTCGGCACGGAGCGACGAATGGGTTATTCGGATGTGTGTCACATAAGGCTCAATAATCTCACCTCGTAAATCCGAGCCATCTAAATTGAGTCGGCTTCGGCTGGGTCGAGTTATCCTTTGTCTCGGCCGGGTTGAGTTAGTTTCGGCCGGATCAGATGAAGGAAAGACGATTCGATATCTTTCCGAATATCTTGTAGGAGGATCTCCGATTCCCAGGATCCCTTCGATATCTTTCCGAATATCTTGTAGGAGGATCTCCGATTCCCAGGATCCCGGGATTGGATAGAGACCAGAAACGAGATATTTCTAATCTCCGTGATATCAGGAAGAGAATCCCGGCACAATAGGATCCTCTCAAACTTATAAATAAAGAGTTTCCATCCCAGTGAAAGGTACGAAAACATCACCATCCCTAACACGCCATCTCTATACTTCATTGAGACTGACTTAGGCATCGGAGGTCCCTCTGGCTAGAGCCAAGGTCTTCAGCTGTTTTCTTTCCTACGTGCAGGTAACAGAGGTCAAGGGAGAGCGTGCCGAAATCTACATCAACAGTTTGGCGCCGTCTGTGGGAATTCGTCCGAAAAGCCATTTCCCTATACTCCAATCATAATGGTGATGACGAGAAGAACAATTCAGGAAGATGAGTTAAATGAGGTGGCAGTTACAGGGTCGGCGGCCCACCCGCCACCTTAGGCTGCTCAAAATCCGCCTAATAATCGCCACCGAGCGACGGCCGCAGCAAATAATAATCAGCGGGCTCGGAGTGATGGGCGGTTGGACCGGGAAGTCCAGGAAATCCGGTCTGATATGAATGTAATGAAGCAAATGCTCGAGCGGCTATACCAACAACAAGTGCAGCAGCCCCTCCAAGGGGAAACAGCGCATGCCCCAGCACCGGCAGGTGATGCGGTTGATCCCCAACCTTCTGCGCAACGATCGCTCCATCAACCTAGCCAACCTCAATTGGTCTCCGAGCCCCATCCGGCTCAGTCGGCCAATGTCGTTTTACCTCCCACAGATCTTCGCCACGAAATAGATCGAAGGAGGCGTAGTCGGCCCCCAGCCGAGGGAACGGCCGAAAGCAGTGAACCGTGGAAGGCCGACATTCAAGACCTCAGAAGAGAGGTGCGGGAAGAAATGAAAAAAGAAATGGCGGATATGAGAAACGGCCGACACACATATCAGTCAAGGTCCGAGGTAAAATCGTCGCCCTTTGTGGACGATATAATGCAGGCTCGGTTGCCTGAAAGGTTCCGATTGCCTCAAATCGCACCCTTTACAGGCAAAACCGATCCGGCCGAACATATCGAATGTTTTAAAATATACATGGAGTTGCACGATGCCTCGGATAAGGTGATGTGTCGAGCCTTTTCTATTACGTTAACAGACGTAGCAAGGCTTTGGTTCAGACAGCTAAAGCCGAAATCCATTAGTTCGTTCGCCGAGCTCAGCGATGCCTTCCTCACGAACTTCATCGGCGGGAAAAGGAAATTAAAGCCCCCTGTACATCTAAACAACATAATCCAAAAACAGGGAGAGCTACTGAAAGATTACATCAAGCGCTTTAACTTTGAATCTCTTCAGGTTCGAAAGCATTCAGAAGAAACAGCGCTTAATGCACTCATGCAAGGAGTAAAAGACAAACCGTTATTGGCGTCTTTGGACAAAAATCCACCCGATACTCTGGCGGAATTTATGGCACGATCCGATAAATATGCAAACGCCGAAGAGACGCGGATGATGCGAGAAACAAAAGCTCTGGTCAGAGACTCGGTCAAAAAAGGACCAGACTCAACCGGAGAGAAGAAGCGTAAGGACGAGCGAGTTCGCGACGAGCAAAGGTCAAGCAAACGACCCGATCGACGATTTTCTGTCTACACCCCCCTGAACAAAACTCAAGAACAGGTGCTGATGGAGATTAAAGGCGAAAGCTTTGTCAACTGGCCCAATAAACTCAGAAGCAACCCTAATCGCCGAAGCAAGGACAAATATTGCCATTATCATCGCGATCATGGGCACAATACGAGTGACTGTTTTCATTTGAAAGAAGAGATCGAACGGCTCATAAAAGAAGGACGACTCAAGGATCATGTGGTTAAAGCCGTAGCAAGCAAGGAATGTCCGATTGAAAATCAACCTACGGAAGAAATTCGAACGATCATCGGTGGCCCATGCGGCGGAGGCGATTCAAACAACGCTCGAAAAAATCATTCTAGAAATCTCAGTCGGCCTGAGTCCGAGCTTATGATCATCGTTCGGCCAACAAAGGAGCCGAGAAGAGAAAAATACTGCGTTTCGTTCACAGAAGAAGACGCCCGAGGTATTCATCATCCTCATGACGACGCGCTAGTAATCACCCTGACCATCGCCAATCGAAAAGTGTTTCGAATACTTGTTGACACGGGGTCATCTGCAGATGTATTGTTCGCCTCAGCTTTCGACAAAATGGGCGTCGGACGATCATCATTACGTCCGGTACGGACCCCGTTGATCGGATTCTCTGGAGGGCAAGTAATGCCCGAAGGGATCATTCCCTTGCCCCTCACAGCTGGAACTTCTCCACATCAAACGACGATAATGGCCGAATTCCTGATCGTTGACCAGCTGTCAGTATATAATGCAATAATCGGCCGACCATCTCTGAGTCTCCTCCAAGCCGTGGTATCCACATACCATCTCTCAATGAAATTCCCGACCGAATCTGGAATAGGGGTTGTCAAAGGGGATCAACAAGACGCAAGGCGGTGTTATATGACAGCCGTAAAAAAACCGGCCGATAAAATAACCGCCGAGATAGCAACAATTGAATCGCTGGATCCCCGAGGCGAGGCGCATGAAAGAGGCCGGCCAGTTGAGGATCTCATCGTGGTTCCCTTAGTGGAAGCAGAAGAATCCAAGACGGTAAAAACTGGCTCGTCTCTACGGTCTCCTTTAAAAGAAAAGTTGGTCGCCCTGCTCCGTCGATATGCTGATGTTTTTGCTTGGAGCCATTCAGATATGCCTGGGATCGATCCGTCTGTGATCACACACCGACTCAACATCGATCCGACCTACCGACCAATTCGACAGAAGCGACGTCCGCTCGGCCCTGAGAGTTATGCTATCATCGAAGAAGAAGTCAGCAAGCTTTTCCAAGCAAATCTCATAGAAGAAATATACTATCCAGACTGGGTCGCAAATGTCGTATTGGTGAAGAAACCCAACGGGAAGTGGCGCGTCTGTATTGACTATACCGACTTGAACAAAGCCTGCCCGAAGGACAGTTTCCCTCTTCCAAGAATAGATCAGTTAGTGGATAGTACAGCAAGGCATGAACTTCTTAGCTTTATGGATGCATATTCAGGGTATAATCAAATTGTAATGCATCAATCAGATAAATCGAAAACAACCTTTGTCACTGACAAAGGCCTTTATTGTTACCGAGTGATGCCGTTTGGTTTGAAAAATGCAGGCGCGACTTATCAAAGATTAGTCAATAAAATCTTTTCTCGGCTCATAGGTCGAACTATGGAGGTATACATTGACGATATGCTCGTCAAAAGTATATATGCGACGGATCATATAGCTGATTTGGAAGAAATGTTTCTCGTATTACGCAAATACCGGATGAAGCTAAATCCGAATAAATGCGCATTCGGAGTAAGTTCTGTGAAGTTCCTCGGATTTCTGGTGAGTCAGCGGGGAATAGAGGCAAATCCAGAGAAAATAAAGGCTCTGCTTGACATGGAATCCCCGAAAATAATCAAGGATATTCAAAGGTTGACCGGACGATTGGCGGCGCTCAACCGTTTCATATCCCGTGCCACGGATAAGTGTCTTCCTTTTTTTCAACAGCTAAAAGGACAACAGGTCCTAGATTGGACGGAAGAATGTGAGGCGGCCTTCCAGCGGCTAAAATCGCATCTCGGGTCACCACCTATCCTATCAAAGCCTGAATCGGGAGAGCCTCTGTTACTGTATCTGGCGGTCTCCGCGGCGGCTGTTAGTTTGGCCCTGATACGAGAGTCCGAAGGAAAACAATTGCCTGTCTATTACGTCAGCAAAGCACTATTGCCAGCCGAGACAAGATATCCGCACTTGGAAAAGGTTGCGTTAGCTCTGATAATTTCTTCGCGTCGACTCAGGCCATATTTCCAAGCTCATACTATCATAGTCATGACCGACTATCCGCTGCGTCAGATCTTACAGAGGCCTGAGGTTTCCGGCCGACTCACGAAGTGGGCAATCGAACTAAGTGAATTTGATGTTCATTACAAGCCTAAAGCTGCAATCAAAGGACAGGCGGTGGCTGATTTCATCGTCGAGGCGACACCACCGATAGAATCTCCGGATGATGACATAACCGCGAACAGCGATGAGTCAACACCTGCTATATCCCATACCCCTTGGAAGCTGTATGTCGACGGCTCTTCCAACTCAAAGGCAAGCGGGGCCGGAGTAGTACTGGAGACCCCGGATCATACATACATGCAATATGCCTTACGACTTGGATTTCAAGCATCAAACAATACAGCTGAGTATGAAGCACTTTTACTCGGTCTCCGATTAGCAGCCAGCATGGGAGTTACACATTTGAATGTTTTCAGCGATTCTCAATTAGTCGTCAACCAAGTCACCAGTGTGTATCAAACGCGGAAAGAGCAGCTAAAAGCCTACATGAAAAAGGCAAAAGAAATGATCCGCGCGTTTCAGTTTTGTAAGGTCATACGGATCCCTCGAACCGAGAATAGCAAAGCCGACTTATTAGCAAAGCTTGCTTCTGCTAATGAAGATGACATACCCAGGTCTGTCCCTATCGAATACGTCGCAGAACCGAGTATTAGTGAACCACTTCGCTCGGTCGTCTACGCAATTGACTCGGACACGGGACCTACCTGGCTCGATCCAATCATTCAATATCTCGACAAGGGCAAGCTACCCGAAGATCGTGTCGAGGCACGACGAATGAAGATTCGAGCCTCCCGATACACCATGCTTAACGGTACCCTATATAAGAAAGGTTATTACGCTCCACTGCTTCGATGCTTAAACCCCAGTGAAGCCGATTATGTGTTACGTGAAATTCATGAAGGGATCTGCGGAAATCATTCCGGAGGGAGATCACTCGCCCACAAGGTCCTACGACAGGGGTATTACTGGCCGACTATCCAACAAGACGCCCGCAGACTCACCCAAAGGTGCGAGAAATGTCAGAAGTTTGCAAGTATCCCTAGGCAAGCTCCCGAGATGTTGACTCCTATGAAGGGTCCCTAGCCTTTCGCGCAATGGGGGATCGACATCATCGGTCCACTCCCCATTGGAAAAGGTCAAACCAAGTTCGCTGTGGTAGCTGTCGACTATTTTACAAAGTGGGCCGAGGCCGCGCCGTTAGCTAAAATAACCGAGCAACGGATAACCGATTTTGTGTGGAAAAACATTATCTGCAGGTTCGGAGTACCTCGTACAATCGTCACTGACAACGGAAAGCAGTTTGACAGTAGAAGCTTCCGCGAGATGTGTGATAACCTCGGAATCAGAAACGTATATTCCTCGCCTTATCATCCTCAGACGAACGGACAAGTTGAGGCGGTCAACAAAATTATCAAACAACATCTCCGAACCAAGCTTGATCGCGCCAAAGGGGCGTGGGCCGAGGAACTACCGAAAATCTTATGGGCGTATCGAACTACAGCTCGGACCGCCACGGGCGAAACCCCGTTTTCCCTTGCCTACGGTTCGGAAGCCGTTACTCCCGTAGAGATCGGGTTACCCTCGGCTCGAGTAAGTTCGTTCAATGCGGAAGATAATGAAGAACTGTTGGCATTCGGATTAGATCTTCTAGACGAGCAAAGAGAAGTGGCACGAATACGTACATCGGCTCGGCAACAACAGGCGACTCGGTTCTATAATGCCCGAGTTAAGGTCAGACGGTTTCGAGCGGGAGATATGGTTCTCCGGAAAATATTTCCCAATACGAAGGAGCTTGGTTCGGGCACACTGGGACCCAATTGGGAAGGACCATATATCATCTCAAGCACCATCCGACCAGGAACATATCGATTGGAAGATCTAAATGGACGACTGTTGCCTCACCCTTGGAACGCAGAGCATCTCTAGATTTATTATCCTTAGCTCGGCATTTGCAGTCCAATATTTAACACTCCAGAAATAATTCTTGTTAGCCGAGATTCGCGAATAAAACCAAGTATATTTTCTTTTTCATCTGTTGAAGTGTTTACATCAAGATTGCTCTTCATGAATAGATCCCAAAAAAAAAAAAAAAAAGAAGAAGAAGAAGATAAACTGAAGTCTGGATCAATGTCCCTCGTCGGCAGTAACTTCCGGAACAATCCCAGCAATATCGGTCTCGTTCCCGACGATCGGTTCTGTGGCAGCGTTAACAGGACTATCGTCAGGATTCTCGGAACCCGAGGCTCCTTCTCCTTCAAGTCCGGAGAGATCGAGGTCGGGGAACGCCTTTTTCACATCGTCGAGGCATTCCAGATATCCGCTTTGAAATAAGCGATCTTTTCGTCCTCGAATTCCTTCGACTCAAGAAAACCCTGGACCGCCTGATCCCTGGCCTTCTCAGCCTCCCGGGCCTCTTCCTGGGCTTGTTGGATCAGTTTTGACGCTTCGAGTCTGGCTCGAGCCAGACTATCCTCGCAAGAAGCATGAACTTCGACGATTCGTTTATTTTCGGCCGATATCCGAGCGACTTCGGCCTGCGAATCCTCGAGAGCTCTCCTGGCAAATACGGCGTCTGCCTCGGCGTTCTCAGTAGCTCTCCTAGCGGAAGCAGCTTCCGCCTTAGCATCTTCAGCTGCCTTCCGAGCAAGGGCCGCCTCGCCAGTTAAAACGCCGACTTGGATTTCGGCGGTTTCGCTGCGACCTTCGGCTTCGGCCAAAAGAGTCTGCAGTTTATGAACCGAGGCCAATTCTTTACATGCTTTGACTAGACAAGGCGCCAGTTCAAATAACACCTTCGCCGCATGACCAACAGTCTGAGTCATGGGAGCGTTGTAAAGACTGGTGAAATCCTTTTCACCCCCGTGAGCTAAAGCCCAGGGAACCATTCCCGCCACGACCGCTTGAAAGGCGGATGGCTGCTGTTGTATTGTCTCTCTGCGGGAGGATTCAGTCCTTGCTTCATCCCTTTGTCTCGGTATTTCCGTATCAGCAGGTCCTGATTCAGAAGCAGTTTGAGGAGCGACCGCGACCTCTTCCCTTACTTCTGGCCTTTCGTCCGGATCGGGAATTACGACGACAGTGGGAGGGGAGGAACTTGTCGGCTCCTTCTCTTTTGGTGCCGTCTCTTTCTCCTTCGGCAGAACTCTGAATTTCTTTGTCGGTCTTGGTTCCGACAGAAGAATTGAACGCGGAGGAGCTTTCTTCTTCGAAACCGCCTTAGGGAGAGGGCGAGCTCCTGTCATGACAGATGAGACCGGTTCGGGAACAGTTTTTTGATAGGGTCGGGCTTCAGGCAGGTCTGAAAAAAATATAAGGCAGATCAGATAGAATCCAAAAGTGGCTTGAAGTTGCCTTCTAAATTACCTGTGGCAGCCGAATCTAAACCTGCGAGGTGAAGGCGTTCCGGCTGCAAGAGCACCTTCCAGGATCGATCTGCCGCGTTCAGCGCCCTCAAATCTTTGATCCGAGCCAAAGCACTGGATCCCAATTTCTCCCTCGTCTTTAGAATTTCTGTTTAACAATAAAAAAAAATCAGTCAGAATCCACACATAAAGGGCGGAAAGAAAAAGAAATTACCGAGTCACCTGCTTTATGGAATGTCCGAGGCACCCGGGCCTCGGAAAGCTCAGAATCGGCCGATTCCCAGCGACCACTGGCCCAGAACCAACGCTCTCTCCAGTGTTTATTGGAGGTGGGAGGGTTGGTTATTAAGGAACCTCCTTTGCCTCGCCAAGCAGCAAACACGTAGAAGCCGGGATAGTTCGGATTAACGCGTACTTGATATAAGTGCAAAAACTCGTCAACTGTCAACGGTGGTTGCTCTAACTCGGCCCACAGTACCGCACATCCGAACAAATTCCTCCACCCATTCGGAACTACTTGCCCGGGCGCAATCCGAATACGAGATAAAACACCTCAGACTATGGGTTGAAGGGGCAAGCGTAGGCCGCATTGCATTGCAACTTGGAATATTGCTACTGCCCCGGGAGGTTGAGAGTCCGGTAAGGCGTTCGGACGAGGAAGGTGAATAATAACTGAATCAGGGATGTGATATCCGGTTCGGATTCTATCTAAATCAGACTCAGTCAGGACCGAGGGAACTGGACCACATGAGTCGTCTTCCGACTCATCTTCTTCAGCCTCGGCGGAGACTGACCTATTGATGGGAACCGACCTATCAAGGAGAACCGTTCCAGAGGTTTCCTCGGCAAACAACATCTCTCCTTCTTCCTCTTCTCCTTCTTCCTCTAGATTTAGGGGAAGGTTGGGCCTCCCTGGTCGAGTTTTCAGGAATCCTCTCCCATCAGAAGGATTCGCCGGAGCAGAGCACTCTGCCGAAGTTCCGACGCTCCTCTCGGAAACGAAAGCAGCGTTCGCATCTACCGCGATTTCCGCTAAAAGAGAAGGCGATTCCGTAACGTTCCAAAAACGTTGCGCTTCGCCTTCATCTCCTGAAGTCCCTTCTCGAGGGCTGTGAGTACCTTCCATTGCCATTTAAGTTAATGAAAAAGGAGGGAGAAAACTCACCAGCGAGAGGGAAGAAGACGGATACCGGTAAGCTAAAATGCTTGCGGTTGGAAAGGAAGACCAGTTGGAAGAAGAAGACGAGTTGCAGAGAGAGAGCGGGAAAATGAGTTGAGCAGTAAAAATATAAATTGTGGGACCTTTCCCCTTTTTATAAACATTGCCACCTGGCGAAGGCAGTTAATGCGAAGATGATGCGACGCACGCAACGATCCCCTCTTTTGACACGTGGAAAGTGTCTGCTGACGACATTAGTACTTGGGCTACGTGTCCAACGCTCATAGGCGGAAAGGCGATTCGACGGCCGTCATCATGCGTGATTTCGGATATTGAACCGTCTCACGTCAGAAGTTGCATTAAATGTTCAATTATTACCTCGGATTAGACGGTGAACCGACTCAAACTCAAACTTTACTACTCCGTAGTGCCGTGAACGACACACGGAGTAAGGGGGCTTACTGTTGGGGATAAAAACCGCGTTCCGAAGGTTCGGACTAATAGCTCGGTTATCCGAGACATATATTGGATCCGAGTCAAAGGTCACGAATTGAGGAGACGAATCAAATTGAGTCGGCACGGAGCGACGAATGGGTTATTCGGATGTGTGTCACATAAGGCTCAATAATCTCACCTCGTAAATCCGAGCCATCTAAATTGAGTCGGCTTCGGCCGGGTCGAGTTATCCTTTGTCTCGGCCGGGTTGAGTTAGTTTCGGCCGGATCAGATGAAGGAAAGACGATTCGATATCTTTCCGAATATCTTGTAGGAGGATCTCCGATTCCCAGGATCCCGGGATTGGATAGAGACCAGAAACGAGATATTTCTAATCTCCGTGATATCAGGAAGAGAATCCCGGCACAATAGGATCCTCTCAAACTTATAAATAAAGAGTTTCCATCCCAGTGAAAGGTACGAAAACATCACCATCCCTAACACGCCATCTCTATACTTCATTGAGACTGACTTAGGCATCGGAGGTCCCTTTGGCTAGAGCCAAGGTCTTCAGCTGTTTTCTTTCCTACGTGCAGGTAACAGAGGTCAAGGGAGGGCGTGCCGAAATCTACATCAACACCTTTTAATTGCCGGTGTGCTCCAACTGAATTACTATGGTATTATCATTGTACATCCCAATAGATCTCCCACTACCCCACACAAATGTATCTAAATTACATGCAACCTGCTATAATTGGCGTTCCCGAGAATTGGCAACAACATGGATGAACAGAAAATACCATCGTTATTCATGGAACACTAAAGATGCAATAACTCTCTGAACGTTCACGATTCTTCGCACAAATTCCCTATCAGTACGTGTGGGGCGTTTCCCTTTCGCGCTTGACAATGCTGCGAGTAGGGATGATTAATGATATTGTTTTCATTCTTTTTCATATTTTTCATTTTTTCACGTGGAGATGCTTTTGGCAGTCGTGGCGTGCCGTTTGGAGCGGCGACGGAAGCTGTTTTATCAGCGATCAAATCCCGCAAAATCCACGGACTGGTTGAGAAAAGCATGCAACGGCAGAACCCACTGCACGGCTCTCCTTTTGCATGTTATTTCCACACGCATCATCTTCAAGCGCCAAACATAAACGCATGAAATACATCATCTTCGCAGCGTAGAGAGTAATCCGATTCCTTCGTAAGGTGAGCCACCAATGGAAGAACAAATATAGAGTTGGGAAGGTGATATACAACTGACCCTCATATTCACGTAGCCCATCCTAAGGAGACCATGGAGACCACTCTCGTTCTCGGAAATTTCTCGAGTGATTTTCAGCCTACGCGTTTTCTCGCGATATTATCTGTAAAATCTCACTGCAAATAAAATATTTACAAATATTTACTACAAATCACTAAATAATTTAAAAATTGAATATAAAAATATAAAGTGAACTATTTTAAATTTAAATGAATTTTTGTTAAATCGCAATAATTTCGCGATAAAATCGTGAGCCGAAAATCTCACGATATTATTATTTAAAACAAAAAATCAGCGATAATATTGAGATATTTTCAAATCTCGAAGATTTTAGTAACAATGGAGGAGACATAGGATATATACGGTTAGATGAACGTCCCGGATTCGGCAGAAAAATGAGAAGTTGGCAATTGTAGTGCGTTTTCTTTTCGCGCTTGAAGGTTATGAAGGGAGCATCTGTTCTATTTGTTTTCTTTTTTATTTTCTAATATTAAAAAAAGGTGAATTTCATAAAATAGAAAAAGGAGGGGTAGACAACCTGTGAGGTAGGACCCGGCCCCACCATCCATCAATAATGCAGCTGTCGGTCACATCTACAACCACGACACGAAAGACGTGCGGTTCCCCTCCATCACGTGATTGGCGACCCGTCTCTATCTTTGGACGCGTGGCGCTTTCTCGGCATCAGAGGTTTGTCTCTTACCGGTTCAGCCGGTCTGATGCGCCGTACACGAACGGTATGCTTTCCTTGGGCGGGAAGGGAGATTCCGGTGACGTGGCGAGGGCGGAAGCGCAGGCACAGCGACCGAGTCGGCTACGAGCCGCGGGCTTCCGAGTAGGAGCGCAGAAAACGAGGCGGATAAGGGAATGATCTGGCATGTTGTACACGTGTCTTGATTCGCGTCGCGCATCCGTCGGATTAGCAGATTCACACCGCTTTCTCGTTGCTCGAAACCGACCAGCTCGGCTCGGCTCTTCTTTTGCGAAAACTAACCGACTCGGAGTTTCAGTTGTGGGCCGCGGACGAGAACGGGTGACCTACATGCAACGGTCGCGGTTAAAAAATCGCGCGGAACCACGAGTTCTCTAGGCCCACCTCGATGTTTGTGTTAAATCCACTCCGTCCATTCGTTATCTGCAGATTAATTTAGCAGATAGAATAATTAAGAAAGATATCTAAAACTGAACTGGGCCACACAAAAAGAAACAATGGAAAGGAAACGACCACCGTTGAAACCTTCCTGGGTCCACAGTGATGTGGCCACCTACACGGGATTCACGTAACCCCGGGTCAGGGCCAAGTCGCTTCTCAACCTATGGTACCGTAAAGACCATGGATCCATCGATGTGGGTGGGCCCACGTCCATGTATCCGTTTAATATCTACCATATCTGTCCACCTAAGATCTTGATCTGCTTCATCTTTTAATCCCGTGCACTAAAATTAGTTAGCAAAATGGATAGACGGCCTAGACATACAATGCATGCATAGAGGTGGGCCCCACGGTCAGGGTCCCACCCACATGGCTAGATCAGGAACCGCAGCTAAGTCGCGTACCATCTCTCTGGCCAACGCGGCACTTTTTAAGGAAATCAGTACCATTAAATCGCATGCCCCCACCATGGTAATCACCTTTCTCAAACAAGGCTGATCTAATCAATAGGTGGGTCACACCTGTATGTACGGAAAACCCTTCCGTTGTCCATTGATTCCAGTGTTGTGGCCCACCTGATTAACGTTCATTTCTCATGTTTCTTCCATGTGTTCTTTGTGGTTGGGCCCACTGATTTAATGGTACTGATGTCCAACTTAAGTGGCATTCAGCGGAAAAGATTCGACAGTACATGTACGTGATCGTTTCTCCGAACGTATTATGTAGAAACGTACCACTGCTGTCTCTCCGTTGTACGGCCTTGATAGGACGGGTAAGGAGCCTCTTGTGATAAATGTTCACGTAAAGGGCACTGTACGTGAACATTTACCTTCAGCACCGTCATTTCCAGCATTATTCATACGTATTGAAGATCCAATCCATTGAAAATGAGTACAAGGCATTTATTTCAATCTCAGAAGAAAATTAAGGCCTTGTACTCCAGAATCATGCAATATTTAAGAAATAAATAGATAACCGAGCCTGTCGGGACTGTATTTAAAGCCTATACGGTACGTGAACCGTCTTGCTAATGGTTCGTATTTTCAAAAAAATGGCAGGATGCGGGAAAGACGGGGGTACGCGAGAGTTTACATACGTTCTTGTACAAGATGAACAAGTCGTAATGCTTGGGAACGTTAGTAGTAACGCACGTCCGTTTTTCACAAGCAATGCCCAAGATTTATTGATCCAGACCGTTGATGTTTATGGAAACTAATGAATATAGTGATGTAACAAAATTCTCTTAATAGGATCGTTGGATTTCTTCTGAACCGTTTATTTATTTTCTCAACCGTCCGCTAACCGGAAACTGATCAAAGGGATCTGACCATCTAATAGTTTCGAGGATTCCCATATCCGCAATATGGACCATATGATTAATGGTCTTGATGATCGTATTGGGACACATTTCTGTATAAAACTGCATGAGTACATCATCCTCCGCGTTCTAATGCATCAGGGCTTTATAATAGTTCATTATACCGTAGTCGGACCGAGAGTTCGTACAGTATGTTTGGCTGTCCTGTTTCTACAACGGGGGCCATGGATAGAATCATCCAAACCGTCCATATGTCTCACCGGGATGGCCTACAAATGAATTTCTAAGCTCTCTTAACTTTTGGTGCATCGGCTATCGACAAAGGGGGCGCCAATGGTATCAACAGCTTGGATGAATGGACTATTGTGCCGCTACAGGATGAATGGTCTCGATTATATACCCACGCACAGTGCAATGACAGGTTGGCCCGGAGGATATGGAGCATAGAAGATGATACGGTGGATCTGGAAGACCCGGAATATGGTAGAGTCATCTCCCCACCGTACATGTGGCATAGTGATGTAATCGGGACTGTCCATTTTTACTAGGTCCTAAGATGGGTGGCTTGTTTATCAAAACTAGACCTGCTAGACAATTAGACGGTCTACCCATCTACAGGGGTGTACATCGAGTCGAACCGAGTCAGCTGGCCTCAGCTTAACTCGGCTCGTACACTAACTTACTGCAGCTTGCCTCGGTCCTTGAGCTTGACTGGCTAGCTTGGCTCGATTGAACCAGTATCTAGGGCTGAGTTCAAGTCAAGTTTTTCATTGGGGCATTTTCACAAACACCTGAACTGCATTTTCAAAAACTTAATGAGGCAATGGTTTTATTTGTGTTTTATCAAACACTTTTTTGTGGGATTTAATCTATATGCGGAATAGTACCACTGATCTGTCTGTGCATAGAACATGGAGATCAAGGGGTCGGATGACTTACCTAGCTGTGACGCCATAGGAACCGGATAATAATGCCAATATCAGAATACCGATAAAGCTAGGATCTTCCTTTTCTTCACACCCTTTCTGCAAAACACCAGATGAGACTCGAATTTTTGCCATGGTGTAGGACTGGAGACCCAGCTCTCTTTTATAGAGACTGTGGAGAGAGAGTTTGAAACCCATCACAACTCTCTCCCTCCCACGCTCCACATTGTAGTGTCCCAGTTCAACTCAAATTGCTGTCTGCGTAAGACAGCTATAGTATTCCAGCTTATAGTACGCAGAGCTGTGTAGATAGACTGCGCAGCGCATCACCTGAAGTGGGGCCCACTGGTCTACTCAATTATCCAGTCCAACTGTATGACAATCCAGGCCGTTGATCAGTGAGGCCCACTGAATAGAGTTCTTACATTCTCCCACTTGGGCCTCATTGAGCAACATCAATGATAGTCATATAGAATTATTTTGAAAACAAGTTTTGATCCTTTTAAGAAAATATCCAAATGGTTAACCAATGAAAACAGTTGAACAATATGAGTAATGCTATTCAATCTGGTCCATCAAGATAGTCAGTATCGAAACGCAGTAGTCATCACAACATTTAATTTTGGCGAAGTGAGACTAAGCGCGATCACAAGTACTTTCAATCTTAACGACATAGATCACGAACTAGGAGATGTGGTATAAGGATTACATACTTTAGTGTGATGATATGTGCCTATCCTTAAGAGGTCCTGAAGCTTTTACATGTCTCCAACGAGACACGACTGTAGTTCTACTTACTCAAAATTTGCGCATGTATATAGAGAAGCAGAAATAAATCTTTATATCAAAATCATCCAAAACAAACTGTGTAAAATGAGATCTCTAAGTGTCTGTGAAAATCAAAATACGTTCAACTCCCACTAACTGAAAACACCTGTGGGATCAATGACTCCCATGGATGTTACATGCTCCTGAAATGGCGTGATAGGGAGCCCTTTAGTGAGCGGATCTGCAATCATCTGCTTAGTGCCGATGAATTCCACGGACACTTGATGATTTTGAACCATTTCCTTTACAACAAGGTACTTGATGTCGATGTGCCTCGACCTTGACGAATGCTTGTTGTTACTAGAGAAGGAAATAACAGCCGAATTATCGCAAAATATTCTCAATGGTTTCGGAATATGCTCCAGTACCCGAAAACCTGAGAAGAAACTCTGTAACCATAATGCCTGATTAGATGCCTCATGGCAGGCAATAAATTTAGCTTCCATAGTGGATGAAGCTGTGGTAGATTGTTTCACGCTTTTCCACGACACAGCTCCTCCCACTATCATGAAGATATATCCTGAAGTAGACTTCTTAGTGTCAACGCAGCCTGCGAAGTCTGCGTCTGAATATCCGATCAACTCCAAATGATCAGATCTTCTGTATGTGAGTTCGAAGTCTTTTGTTCTCTAAAAATACCGTAACACTTTCTTTGCAGCTATCCAATGTTGCATTCCTGGATTAGATAGATATCTTCCCAACATTCCAGTGACAAAGGCAATGTCCGGTCGTGTACAGACTTGAGCATACATGATGCTCCCTACTACTGATGCATACAAAAAATATTTCATTCGATTCTTTTCCAAATCATTCTTTGGACACTGAAATAAACTAAATTTGTCGCCCTTTACAATAGGCGACTTTCCTGGAGCACAATTTTGCATGCCATACCTTTCGAGTACCCTACTAATGTAGGCCCTCTGTGACAGGCTGAGCAGTCCAAGTGTTCTGTCACGGCGAATCTCAATGCCGATGACGTAAGAAGCTTCACCAAGGTCTTTCATTTCAAACTTTTGAGATAAGAATTTCTTGGTGTCGCTTAACATCCTGGTATCACTGCTAGCCAACAGAATGTCATCGACATACAAAATCATTATAACGAACTTACTCCCATTGGTTTTAATGTAGATGCATTCATCTGCAGTGTTTTCTACAAAGCCATATGAGGAAATTACTTCATGAAACTTAAGGTACCACTGTCGCGATGCCTGTTTCAACCCATAGATGGACTTCTTAAGCTTGCAAAACAAATGTTCTGAGCCAGTAGCTACAAAACCTTCGGGCTGCAACATGTATACATTCTCATTTAGATCCCCATTGAGAAATGCAGTCTTTACATCCATCTGATGTAACTCTAAATCCATATGAGCTACAAGAGCCATTATGATCCTGAATGAGTCTTTCTTAGATACTGGAGAGAAAGTCTCCTTAAAGTCAATGCTCTCACGTTGGTTAAAACCCTTGATAACAAGTCGGGCTTTATACCTTTCGATATTACCTTTGGAGTCCCTTTTGGTTTTAAATATCCATTTAGAACCAATCGGCCTTATTCCAGTAGGTAACTCTACAAGATCCCATACTTTATTGTCCTGCATGGATTTCAACTCATCTTTCATGGCATCAAACCAACGAGAAGGATCAGCACTTTGTTTGACTTGTGTAAAGGATTCAGGGTCCTTGTCCACCCCTATGTCAAAGTCGTGCTCCTGTAAATATACGATGTAATCGTCTCGATTTACAGGCCTTCTCTCTCTTTCAGATCTTCTTAATGGTTCAGCTTGCTGGGTCTGATCTTGATTTTCCTCATCAGTGGTTTGTATTTGAGGTTCTGGGTGATTTTTTGCAGTGACTGCAGAATCGACTACACCATTAATGTCCATGTGATCTGGATTGACTATGACTGGAGTCACAGTCATTTGTTCCTCAAATACAAAATTCCTTATGTTCGTGCTCCCACTGTTTTCAGTGTCCTCAATGAATCTAACATTCTCAGTCTCAACAATCCTAATAGAGTGGGAAAGACAGTAGAATCGATAGCCTTTTGATTTTTCTGGATATCCAATGAAGAAACAACTTACGGTTCTAGGATCAAGCTTCTTTTCATGCTGGTTATAAACCTTGGCCTCAGCAGGACAACCCCAAACATGTAGTATCGGAGACTTGGTTTTCTCCCATTCCACAACTCAAAAGGAGTTTTGTTAACTGTTTTGCTGGAACCTGGTTTAGTATATGAACTGCGGTTTTGATCGCATCACAACACAGAGATTCTGACAATGTTGGATTGCAGACCATGCTTCGCACCATATCAATAAAGGTGCGATTGCGTCTCTCAGCCACTCCATTCTGCTCTGGAGTGCCAGGCATAGTGTATTGAGCGACAATGCCACAATCCTGCAGGTATCTAGCGAATGGCCCTGGATTGCGTCCTGATTCGTCATATCTGTCATTGTATTCACCACCACGGTCAGATCTGACAACTTTAATTCTTTTATCGAGTTGATTTTCAACTTCGGCTTTATAGATTTTAAAAGCATCCAGGGCATCTGATTTCTCACTGATAAGGTATAGGTACCCGAAATGAGAATAGTCATTTATAAAGATAATAAAATATTTGTGGCCACTCCATGAGGCTGTAGGGAATGGTCCACAGATATCTGTATGTATAACCTCTAATAGACCTACACTCCTAGTTGCACATTTCTTTCTTGTTCTAGTCTGTTTCCCTTTTATGTAATCAATGCATACTTTGTAGTCAGAGAAGTCTAGAGAATGTAAAATTCCTTCTCGCACAAGCCTGTCTAATCTCTCACGAGATATATGGCATAGCCGCCTGTGCCACAACATGGAGGAATTCTCATAATCTAGTCTTCGTTTGGATCCCACTTTATTTCCATACAAGGTATTAATATTATAGACGTGAGAGGCAATCAAGTCTAACTGGTATAAGTTGTTTACTATAGAGCCGGTTCCAACTTTAATTGAATTAAAGTAAATACCAAAACTTTTATTTCCAAAGTGGAATGAATATCCCAACTTATCCAAACAGGAAATTGAAACTAAATTGCACCTTATAGATGGCACACAGAATGTATCTACTAAATCTAAGAAATGACCAGACTTTAACTTAAGTCTATAGACTCCTATTGCCTCCACGTCTACCTTGACACCATTGTCTACGTATACTGAGCGCTCCGCATCAGTTGGTGGCCTGGCCTGTAGTAATTCCTGCATAGAAGTGCATATGTGAATAGTAGTTTCTGAATCTATCCACCAGGAATCCGCTGACACATCAGTTAAATAAGATTCAAAACAGACAAGAACAGAATGATTACCTTTCTTTATGAGCCAATTCTTAAAACCTTCGCAGTCTTTCTTAAAATGACCCGCCTTATTGCAAAAGAAGCACGGTTTGCCTTTAACCCATTTGCGTTTAGATCCATTTCCAGATTGATTTTCATGATTTCCAGATGAAGGACCAGAGAATCCATTATTAGAACCTTGTTTCCTCTTCTTCTTACCTTTATTCCCTTGCCCATGCCTATGACCTGAGGTCACCATATTAACATTTTAAACTTTAACCACCTGCCTGATCCTGTCTTCTTCTTGGACACACTGAGTGATAAGTTCATCCAATGTCGACATGTCCTTCAGAGTGTTATAGTTCACTAGGAACGTGCCGAATTGGGGAGGTAGGTTATTCATGATCAAATGAACCAGTTGATCATCAGTGAGTACAAGCCCTAGAGCACGGATCTTAGAAACAACCTCGATCTGCTCTACAATGTATTCACGGATGTTGCCTTTTCCATCGTAGGACGAGCGAGTCAATTTATTCAGAAGAATGCCCACCTCAGACTTATCAGATTTCTTGAACCGTTTTCCCATTTCAGTCAGGAAAGTTTTGGCATTGTCCGTATCAGGCATGGCATCCTTCATGGATTCAGAAATCGAATACTTAATTACTTTCAGGCATGTATATTTGATCTAAACCATGCAACCCATCGATTATATTCAGCTTCAGTGGCATCATCAGATGGTTCTGGCGGTTCTGGTGTTATCAGGGAAAGATCTAATTGAAGACAGCCCAGTACAACTTCAATGGCGTTCTTCCATTGAGCGTAATTAGATCCATTAAGGGCAGGGACTTGATGCGTATTAGTTGGAATCGAGACTGAAAATATAAGAGGCACACATATACTCATATTAGTTGATAATTTCACAAATTAATTTCGTGAATGTAAACAAAATATTAGGCTAAATGAATCAATTCAGTTGCTAAGGGAGGCATCAACTGAATCATCCAAGATAACGATGGGCCCAACCATCTCATCCTGGTGAGAATCTGTTACATCATCATCATTCTTCCTGTGGGAGGGAATAATAACATGCTAGTGATCCTTCTGAACATGAAGCTAAGTGATGTAAGTCATGTAAATCTGAAACACTCAACACCTGTGGGTGAGATGAGTCTTTCAGCTTTACATTACCAGCACCATTTACTTCACCCATTCACTTGACTGCCAAACGGTAATCGTCTGTGTTTTCGTTACCGTACACATAAAAAAGTGAACGCAACTGTATGCAATCCTCCTTATCCCAATGTTACAAGTCTGTACTTGTATAATTTTCATCGATTAAGGTCACTATGGTGGCTAACACAACCGAATCCAACAATACTAGTATAAACTTAGGATTGCGATTATAATCCTGCCTCTTTATGAATTATATCTTAATTAGTCCGATGCGGCCCATAAGTTATTTGATAGTGACCCTTTTGGAAATAAAGGAACCTTAAAGTGAAACAAACGGAAAAGTTTCACACCCTATATTCCAATGGTCCATATCAACTCTTAAGGATGGGTGATGGGCCAAATATAATAGGGCCGAATCAGAATTCTGTATAATCAGAACGTGTCTAATGAGCATGACTGAACCAGTCCCTGAATAGCATGGAGTTAGATGGGTGGATCCATGCATGAGTGTTCATAATATGGACGGATTATTCTGAATGCTTAATACTTATCAAATAAAGTTTCATTAATACCTAGTGCATGAGTTAGTTAATATGCCTATGAGACAGCTCAGATTTGATAAACATGGAACGTTATTTGAACGGTCCAGGACTTGGCATTAAATGTACTAGATGACCTTCTATCAAAATAGCATACCGGCCCAACTACCAGCGTCAGGCCCTCAAGAGAGTGGAACTACGTCCCAATCGTAGGTACTGGGGTTGGACCCAGTACATGTAATCGGGTCCAAAGACCCGAAGCTTTATTAAGGTCGATTTCGACCTAATCGCTGTTGTATACGACCGAGCAGCGATCATCTTTGAACGACTGAGGGCAGCGGCGAAGTAAAGAGCGAGAGAGACAGAGAGATTCTCTGTTCGCCCGATCATCAGATGAGATAAGTTTGCCGCCATCTCTCCTGCCTAGATTTCTGGCAGTCCCGACGCCCAAAAATCGGACAGAGAAGCTGCGAAAACAGCTTCTATGGTTGCCGACAATGAAGGTGGGATCTGAAAACACCGTCAATGGCTCCTGAAGCAGGGAAGATAGGGAACGACGAGCAATGACCATCGTCGGATGATCCGAAGGTGGATAATGGGTGTCGGTCCTCGATGACAGAGGTAAGCAGCCTATAAGTTACGATTTCCACACCCAAATTTGGGGAAGAAGAGTTCTGAAATCCCCAATTGGCATCTGGATTTGGGAATTTGAAATCCCTAATTTGCGGATTTGGGGATTCCGAATCTGAAATCCCTAATTAAATGTTTCTGGATTTAGGGATTCTGAATATGAAACCCCTAATTTGAATTTGGGTTCGAAAATCCCTAATTAACGGATTTGGGGATTCCGAATCTAAAATCTCTAACTCTGGATTTTGAATTTGGGATTCAAATCCCTAATCGGATGTCTGTTTTTAGGGGTTCGAATCCAAACTCGCTAATCAACAGGGTTTGGGGATTCGAAAACGAAGTCCCTAATTGTCTGCTGAATAGAGCGATTTTAAATCCCTAATCTCTGCTGAATTTTGGGGTTATGAGGCTGAAATCCCCAATTTGGATTTGGGATTAAAATCCCTAAACATTAATGCAGGCTTCAAATTGGGAAGAAATAAACCCTGATTGCCTATATGGGTTTGGAATTAGAAATCCCTAATTCGAATCTGAATATGAAATAGATGAACCTGATCATCCCTGCCTTTGCACAGATGGCTCTGATACCAAATGTGGGATTTAATCTATGTGCAGAATAGTACCACTGATCTGTCTGTGCATAGAACATGGAGATCAAGGGGTCGGATGACTTACCTAGCTGTGACACCATAGGAACCGGATAATAATGCCAATATCAGAATACCGATAAAGCTAGGATCTTCCTTTCCTTCACACCCTTTCTGCAAAACACCAGATGGGACTCGAATTTTTGCCGTGGTGTAGGATTGGGGACCTAGCTCTCTTTTATAGAGACTGTGGAGAGAGAGTTTGAAACCCATCACAACTCTCTCCCTCCCACGCTCCACATTGTAGTGTCCCAGTTCAACTCAAACTGCTGTCCGCGTAAGACAACTATAGCATTCCAGCCCATAGTACGCAGAGCTGCGTAGATAGACTGCGCAGCGCATCACCTGAAGTGGGGCCCACTGGTCTACTCAATCATCCAGTCCAACTGTATGACAATCCAGGCCGTTGATCAGTGATGCCCACTGAATCTTACACTTTTAAGTAATATAAAGAAAAGAAAAAGGTATTTGTTTAATGTACATACCTTGCTTGCCACTGGCTAAACCTTCCTTGCCACCTGCTAAACCTTCCTCGCCACCAGCTACATTTCTTTGAGTAATTTTATCAAACAGTTGGTGAGCAACATCAATGGCAAAGTAACCGAGCCAACAAACTGCCTGGATTCGAGCTGGATTCGATCCGAGTCGAGACGAGCTAGGGTCAGCTCGAACTCATTTTCAAGCTAAAAAAATCAGCTCAACTCAGCTTGAACTCAGCTTCAAAACGAGTCGAATTAGGCTTTTTCAAGTCGAGACCAGGGAGCTAACCGAGCTAGCACGGTTCATGTACACCCCTACCTATCTGCATATTCAACGATTAACTATTTCAGTTGTTTACCACTGTGTAAGGGCCAAGATGGTGTGGCCCTTACCGTGTGCCCACCTTTATGTATGTATTCTCTATCCATGTCGTCCATCCATTTTTCTAGGTAATTTTAACGCATTATCCCAAAAATGAAGTAAATCCAATTATCAGGTGGCCCATAACATAGGAAGCCGTGGTGATTAATCATTGATGGCCCACAAAAGTTTTGGATCAAGCTGATAATTGTTTTTCCCCTTCATCCAGGCTTACGTGACCTTGTCAACAGATAAAGACTATCGAAACATTTAGGTGCACCTTAAGAAGTTTTTAATGGTAGAGCGTTCAAATACCACTGTTTCCTATGCTACGGTCCACCTGAAAATTTGATCTGCTTAAATAGTACCTTAAAATTTTCTAAAAAAGCATATGACTGGCATGGATACAGAATACATATATCATGGTGGGCCCCATCTAGGAGGGTTGTGTTGGTAGTAAACTGTGATGTATGAGGCCATTTTTTTTAAAAAAAATAAAAAATCATAGAGTTGATGGACCCCTTTTTGTGGGCCCAGCTAATCTAACAAATAATTTAGACTTGGGAATCTAATTAGTTCAAATTAATTAAATAAAGGACAAAATCTTAGGGCGAATCTCTTTAGTTAGATATTTTGACTAATATAAAACTTTTTTTTCTGGTTAAATGTTAACCTAGTTAAAAACTTCAACTCTTACTGTACATTTACCGAACATAATTATTTTCTAGATAACTGGTTAAAATTTTAACTTAACCTGGTTATCCTTGTGAACAAACAGTCCCTTAAAAGAAAGTGATTGGCCACCAAGACTAAGCTGGCTTTTAGCTATCTGGGCGGCCAGTTCTCGCTGAGTGCAGATTTTAAAATATTATTTTATTTCTATTGTCAATGGTACATTCTGAAGTGCATGTATCATTATTGTGTGGAATTAGAATCTTCGATTATAATGATCTGGTTGGACTTTCTTCCTGGAACTTTCTTTTTATCACATGTATCATACCGCTTATAAACTTAATTAAAAAATGTTATGAATTGTCTACTTGGGATGTGGATTGGATAATGCCCCCGCTGAGACCTACCTCTCTCCTTAGGGGATGGAAACCATGCAAAGCATATTTGTAAGTTGTTTGTTTAGTAATTATTTGTGTATGAAAATTGTTGATGCAAAAAACTGGTGCGTACGCCATCCCCCATCCTACCACCTGCAAAAAGGAAGATAAAGGTGACCTTGGCTAGAGCCGAAGACCCTCCGGTGCTAAAGTCAGTGCTAGGACTGTGAAGGAAGGATTTTTTAGAAGAGTTTTTTGCGTACCTTCGAGCTTGAAGATTCCTGTTTTTATAGTCGTACGGGGATTCTCTTCCTGATATCTTAGAGATTTAATTTCAATCCGTTTTTGGTCTCCATCCGATCCCGAGATCCTCGGGATCGGGGATCCTTTAACGAGATTTTCGAGACAACGTTTTCATTCACGCCGTCTTTTCCTTGCTCGGCCCAATCCTGGCCGACTCTAATGAGTTAGTCTGGGCCAGCTTTATGGATCAAGTTGTTTGCCATCTGTCGGGCGAGATGGAGTCGATCCGTAATCGATATCCTCTCTTACTCCAATAGTTGACCTTATAACCAACCTAATTGAGTCGGTTTTATGGTCGGTCAGGCGGCTTCTAAGCTTCAGGTCTTTTAGATGTTTCTGCCTCGTCTTCCGAGTCAACTTCATGCATCTTGTGTACTTTGCCTTTGGCTCGTGACTTTATAAGTCTCAGTCGGGGTTTATTCCTCGCAGTCCGAGTTAAGTCTCTCCTTTAGGCTTTTTGCTTCTCTGCCTCGGTCGGGTTTAATGCCTCGAAATCCCGGGCAGTGTCAGTAGAGTTGGTCCATTCCATAACCGAGTCTCTGGACTTGTCATATTTTTTCCCAACAGTAAGCCCCCTTACTCTTTGTGTCAACTGTGTTGATGCTAAGGAGTAAAGAGTTTTGGGTCGGCTTGGACAGGAGACCGATATTATGATGGAGCATTTAATGTTCGCAGGAGTCATGTGTCATCCAGAGCATGCGCCTGTTCGTTTACTGAGGTCGCGCGTGTAAGGGGCCGTCAGAGCGTCCTTTCAACTTATAGGAATCGGACGCGTGGCGAAGGCGGCGTCTCCATCAGTCGGCGTGCGTCAAGTGTTGGGCGGGGGAGTCAAAACGACCGTCGATACGACTCCTCCTTAAACGCCCTTGCCACGTGGCAGGGCTATAAAAGGAGGAGCAAGAGGCTCGTTCCCCATTTTCGCGCGCACGTCCCTAATCCGTATTTGCTGTCTCCATCTTCTTTGTCGTTTTCCTCTCTATTATTGATTTTTCACCTCCTCATTTGCTTCTTTCTCGATCGTCCTCGTCCTCTCCAGTGAGTTTCAAACTCACTCCCTCCATTTCCTTTTCAGTTTCAATGGCAATGTATGGTCCCTCAAGTCCCCAGGAGGGAGTTTCCGGTGACGAGGGCGAAGTGAGACTTTTCTAGAATGTTTCAGAATCGCCCTCGCTGCTGGAGGAGATGACCATTGCTACCAATGAGGCCTTTCAGTATTCAGAAAGGGCAGTTGGGTCTTCTGCAGAGCGCCCTGGTTCTGTTGGTCCCTCTCGAGGAGGGGCATCTTTGACGACCGCCCCTGGCAGACCTAATCCTCCTGAGGAGGAAACAGAGGAAGAGGATGAGAAAGTTGAAGGGCCAGTGAGTCGATCTCCACACGGAGATCGGCAAAAGTTGCTAAGTCGACGGCCGAGGGAGGAGAGGCAGGAGACAAGTAGAAGGGTCCGGTTTCCTCAGTTTTAACCGAGGCGGATCTGAATAGGATCAGGGTCGGGTACCATGTCACGGACTCGGTCATCCTTCACCTTCCCCTGTCGAGTGAGTTATCTGACCATCCTCTGGCTGAGATGGTCGTAATCTTTCAGGTCACTTTAGAATGCGGCTTGCGTCTGCCCCTCTAAGGCATTGCTCGGGATTTGCTCTCCCGACTCCAGATAGCACCTAGGCAGATTGTCCCAAACGGGTAGAGGAACTTGTTCAGATGCTCGGTGTTGTGGGCTGAGACAGAGCAGCCCTCACTGAATATCGATGAGTTCCTCCATTTGTATCAAGTACGACCAAATCCACAACGGCCTAGCTGGTACTTTTTGTATGCCTGGCGGAACAAGGGAGGGCCTCTTATAACCGACCCTCCTACCTCCAACAAGCACTGAAGAGATAGATGGTTCTGGGCATGTGGCCGTTGGGAGACTACTGAGCCAGGACTCATTGAACCTCTTATTCCTTGGGCATTCTCCCAAGCAGGTGACTCGGCATGTACTTTTGTGGTCTCTTCGCACTGTTGTATCTTTGAGTCTGACTGAACGCGTTTTGCAAATATTCCCAAGCAAAGGCCGAAGCTCGGAGCAGGCGCTTTAGTTCGGATCAAGGATTTGAAGGCGCTAAATCTGGAGGAGCGGTCTTCAAAGATACTCCTCCAGCCGGAGCAGCTCTTTGACTTGGGTTTGGACTTGGTTGTGATAGGTACCTTTTGGTTTTCTTGTCGTATTCCTTTTGAGTTTCGTTTAACTCGTCCTGCTTCTGATGCAGAGATGGCTGAGGCAAGGCCTATTCTCCGTTCGCCTTCCAAGATGAAGGCCCCTTCACGGTCAGAGACTCGGTCCGAGACTCGTCCTCCGAAAAGGCCGAAGACGGTGTCGAAGGCTAAGGGGCAAGCCACACCGGCCATCCTGACTGTGATGATCCCCGACCTAGAGGAATGGGCAGAAGTGGCGGATGCGATGGCTCCTGAGTCTCATGCGGCCTTTGAGCCAGGATTTGTTGCCGAGCAGGATCCGGAGCAGATGGAGGAGTAGAGGGGGGAGCCCTCAGGAGGGGAGATGACTCAACAAGAGGCGTCGTTCTTCCAACGGGCTGTGTCGGACATGGTCCCTTAGGCAATTTCTCATGGGAGCGAGAAAAAATTCCTTGCCCTCTTTGAAGCTCCCCAGAGGCGGACTCTCTCTCTCATGCTACAAAGATTCTCCTCGAGGTAAGACTTCGACTTCTCGCTTGTCTAGCTGATCCCTTCGATTTTAATCAGACTTTGCCTCTTTTTTTTTTTTGCAGATCGCCCCTTGTTTGCTCAGGGCTAGCATGGATCTGACCGAGGCTCAGAGTCGGGCAACGGAGGCTGAAGTAGCTCGAAAACGGGCAGTGGAAAGCGGAAGCACAACTTAAAGTTGTCGTGGCTTGGATCGGCATAATGACTAGTGACTGGGGGCTTGCCAGGAAGGCCACCGAGGATGCCAAGGCCGAGTGTGCTCATGTGGCCTCGTTATTGAAAGAGGCTCAGGAGGAGAGTCGGCGAATTCGTCAGGCTCATGCCTCTTTTGACGACAAGTTGGCTCGGCTTAAGGTTGAGACTCAGGCTGCTATTGAGCAAGCTAATGAACAGGCTAGGGATCATGCCATAAAGGCCTTTCTTGAATCCCCGGGAGTATCTAGAGGAGCGGGATAGCTTGCATCAAGACAGTTACACTAAGTGTGTCAGACCGATGAAGGAAGCCTTCCCCAACCTTGATCTCTTGGGATTTGACGAAGGTGCCTCTAGGTCTGAAGGTCCGGAGGCTGAGGCAGCTGGGTCTGCTGATGCTGCAGCTGGTATCGAGGTCGATTCTGAGGCTACTCTTGAGACGGCACCAGAGGTTGCTCCGAGTGGCGGCAGTAGCTGAGTCCGAGCCACCTCCTGAGTTGGCTCCTGATGAACCTTGGAGCTTCATTTTGGGCGTCAAGCACTTCAAGCACACCAAGCTTCAAACACTTTAAGCACACCAAACTTCAAGGCGGGCTCGAGAGCATCTGCAACCGAGAGAGGACATTGCACGTCGTGGCCGACCCCTTTTTGCACCTATTTTTATTTTTCCATCAATGTAGTTCCGAAGTAGAGATTAGTACAATCCGATGTAAAACTCATACTGATGAATGAATATACTCGGTTTTCTTATTTATTTGACTCAGTTTACATATTTTTCATTCTTTGCTTAATTGAGTCTTCCCAAACGCTCAATCGGTTAACCTAAGGATAATAGATCTTTAGGTGCTCGGTGTTCCAAGGATGGGGTAATAATCGCCTGGTGAGATCTTCCAACCGATATGTTCCGAGTCGGATGGTGCTCGAAACGACATAAGGACCTTCCCAATTGGGTCCCAATGTGCTCTCACCAGCTTCCTTAGTGTTTATGAACGTTTTTCGGAGGACCATGTCTCCCACTCAGAAGTGCCTAATCTTAACTCGGGCATTATAGAACCGAGCTACTTGGTGTTACTGACCCATCATCCGTAGCCGAGCTTTTTCCCTCTATTCTTCTATGAGGTCGAGTCTGAGAGTTACCTTCGTTGTCTTCTTCATTAAACGAGCTGACTCAGGCTGAAGGCAACCCGATCTCGACCAGGGTGACGACTTCCGATCCATACACAAGGGAGAAAGGAGTTCTCCTATGGCCGTTCGAACAGTGGTTCGATATGCCCATAGTATTTTAGGAAGCTCTTCGGCCCATTCTCCTTTAGCTCGGTCGAATTTAGTTCAGATGTGTTGTTTAATGATCTTATTGATTACCTCAACCTGTCCATTCGTCTGAGGATGATGGGGGGGACAAGTAGACGTTTCTAATTCTGAGATTATCGCACATCTCCCGGTATTGCTTATTATCAAACTGCTTCCCGTTGTCGGTGATAATGGTCTGAGGTATCCCAAATCGGCAGATAATGTTCTTCCAAACAAAGTCTGTCATTTTCTGTTCGGTTATCCTAGCTAATGGCTCTGCTTCGGCCCATTATGTAAAGTAATCTACTGCAACAATAGCGAACTTGGTTTGACCTTTCCCTAATGGGAGTGGTCCGATGATGTCGATTCCCCATTGCGCGAAGGACCAAGGACGGGCCATAAGGGTCAGCTCTTTAGGAGGTTGCCTCGGAACAGCTGCGAATCGTTGGCATTTATCGCATCTTTGGACGAGCTTATGAGCATCATACTGAATGGTCGGGCAGTAATATCTTTGTCGTAAGACCTTATGCGCGAGTGATCGTCCTCCCAAGTGATTTCCGCAAATCCCTTCATAGATCTCTCGCAACACATAATCGGCTTTATTAGGATTTAGGCATCGTAGCAGAGGAGCGAAGAATCATTTCTTATATAACACTCCGTCAAGTATGGTGTAACGAGAGGATCGGATCTTTAATCGTCAGGCCTCAGCACGATCCTCGTGCAACTTTCTACTACCAAGATATTGGATGATCGGGTCGAGCCAAGTAGGTTTTGAATCTATTGAATGTATGGTCGAGCTAACCGGATCATCGATACTCAGCTTAGCGAAGTATTCGATTGGAACGGACCTGGGTATGTTGTCTTCGTCGGTAGAGACAAGTTTTGCCAGTAGATCAGCCTTAGCATTTTTTGTTCGAGGGATCCGAGTCACAACACATAGTGAAAAACTATCGATCATCTCTTTGGCTTTCTTCATGTATACTTTCAGTTGCTCTTTGCGTGTTTGATACACGCTAGTGACTTGATTGACGATCAACTGTGAGTCACTGAATACATTGAGATGAGTAACTCCAAGACTGGCTGCTTGTCAGAGGCCGAGTAATAAAGCTTCGTATTCTGCTGTATTGTTCGAGGCTTGAAATCCAAGTCTTAAGGCATATTGCATGTAGGTTTGATCGGGAGTTTTCAAGACGACTCCTACCCCGCTTGCCTTAGAGTTGGATGGGCCATCGACATAAAGCTTCCAAGGGATTGGGTCGGGCGATGACTCGGGAGAAGCAGTCGTTAATTGTTCGGTTCCAAGCTTGGTAAGTGAATCGACTTGTGGTGTAACTTTAGCTATGAAGTTGGCCACAACTTGTCCTTTTATTGCTATTCTCGGCTTATATTGAATGTCAAATTCACTAAGCTCGATCGCCCACTTCGTTGGTCGGCCGAAAGCTTTTGGTTTCTGAAGGATCTAACGCAGTGGGAGGTCGGTCATGACGACGATAGTATGAGCTTAAAAATATGGTCGAAGTCGTCACGAGGAGACGACTAACACTAGGGCCACCTTCTCCAGAGGTGGATATCTTATTTCTGTCGGCAACAATGCTTTGCTGACGTAATACATCGACAATTATTTTCCTTCATGCTCGTGTATCAAAGCCGAGCTTACAGCTGCATCGGAAACCGTCAGGTACAATAGCAAAGCTTCTCCAGGCTCTAATTTCAATAAGATAAGTGGAGATCCGAGGTATGACTTTACTACTGGAACGCTGCTTCACACTCTTCCGTCCACTCTACCGTATGCCGACCCTTAAGTTGTTTGAAGAACGGGAGGCACTTATCAGTAGCTCGGGAGATGAAGCGGTTGAGTGCGGCTACTCGTCTAATCAGCCTTTGTATATCATTGATCGTTTTTGGGGATTTTATGTCGAGTAATGCTTTAATTTTCTCTTGGTTTGCCTCAATCCCTCGCTGGCTAACCAAGAATCCAAGAAATTTACTCGAGCCGACCCCAAAGGCGCACTTGCTTGGGTTTAATTTCATCTGGTATTTGTGAAGAATGAGAAATATCTCCTCTAGGTTGGCAATATGATCGACCGCATGTATACTTTTGACTAGTATGTCATCAATGTATACTTTCATGGTTCGGCCGATCTGCCGAGCGAACATTTTATTTACTAACCTCATGCATTCTTTAGACCAAATGGCATCACATGATAATAGTAAAGTCCTTTGTCGGTGACAAAGGTAGTTTTAGATTTATCTGATTGATGCATTTCAATTTGATTGTATCTAAAATAAGCATCCATAAAACTAAGAAGTTCGTGCATTGTCATGCTATCCACCAGCTGATCTATCCTTGGGAGATGGAAGCTATCCTTTGGGCAGGCTTCATTTAAGTCGGTATAGTCAATACAGACTCGCCACTTCCCATTGACTTTCTTCACGAGGACGACGTTGGCTACCCATTCCGGATAGTAGATCTCCTCGATGAATTTAGCCTTAAGGAGCTTGCTGACCTATTCTTCAATGATGGTGTACCTTTCAGGGCCGAGCAGGACGTCGTTTTTATCGGATCGGTCAGTAGGTCGGATCGATGTTGAGTCGGTGAGTCATCACCGAGGGATCAATCCCTGACATATCTTCATGGGTCCATGCGAATACATTAGCGTATCGTCAGAGTAGTGATATTAGCTTGTCTTTCAGAGGTGATTGTAGAGATGAGCCAATCTGTACTGTTTTGGATTCGTCTATCCCGAACAAGGGTACTGGAATAAGATCTTCTACTGGCTGGCCTCGCTCGTATGCCTTGGCCCGAGGGTCCAACGATTCAATTGTGGTTACCTCATCAGGAGCTTTCACAGCTGTTACGTAGCAGCGCTGTGAATCCTGTTGATCGCCTTTTACGACTCCTACTCTCGACTCAGTCGAGAATTTCATGGAGAGATGGTACATTGATACCACAGCTTGGAGAAGGCACAGGGAGGGTCGGCCGAGTATAACGTTATAGACCGATGATTGGTCGACTATCAGGAAGTCGACCATTACTGTCGCCTGGTGAGGAGAGTTACCAGCAGAGAGTGGCAATGAGATGACTCCTTCGGGGAGTGTTCGTTCGCCAGAGAATTCGATTAATGGGGTGTGAACTGGCCGTAATGTCAATCGTTTGACACCCATTTTGTCGAACGCTTGAGTGAACAGTACGTCCGTAGACGACCTTGTATCCACGAGAATGCGGAATACCTTGCGGTTTGGTATCGTGAGGGTGACGACTAACACATCATCATGTGGATGATAGATGTCATGATCGTCCTCATCAGTGAACGAAATGCAGTATTTCTCCCTTTTCTTTTCTTTTGAAGGCCGAGCCAAGATTAGGATTTCGGACTCAGGCCGACTAATGCTCCTGACATGATTTTTCTGAGTATTGTTTGAGTCACCCCCGCCTTGGGGACCACCAACTATGGTTCGAATTTCCTCCATGGGTCGGTTGCCCGAGGGTTCTTCCATTATCCCGGTTCTCTCGACATGCTCTCTGAGACGACCTTCTCGAATGAGTCGTTCGATTTCTTCCTTCAAGTGGTAGCAATCACTCGTATTATGCCCATGATCGCGATGGTAATGACAATACTTATTTTTGCTCCATCGGTTCGGGTTGCTTCGGAGCCTATCTGGCCAATTGACGAATCCTTCGCCCTTAATTTCCATCAAAACCTGCTCTTGCGGCTTGTTGAGCGGGGTATACATTGAAAACTTGCGGTCTGGCCGTTTACCCGACTTACGATCATCACGCGTTCTATCATCTTTACGCTTCTTTACATTGGCCAAGTCAACTTTTTTCTTTGCTGACTCTTTGGCCGGGACTTTTGCGTTTTGGGCGGCTTCGCGCATGATCCGGGTTTCCTCGGCATCCGCGTACTTATCTGATCGGACCATGAACTCGGCTAGAGTAGTAAGTGGGTTCTTACCCAAGGATACCAGAAACGGTTTATCTCTGACAACTTACATGATCAAGTTGAGTGCTATTTCGTCCGAATGTTTCCGAACTTAGAGTGACTTGAAGTTGAAACGTTCGATGTAGTCTTTTAACAATTCTCTCTCTTTTTGCACTATATTGTTTAGGTGCGCAGGTGAGTTCAGCTTTTTCTTTCTGCCAATGAAATTGGTGAAGAAGGCATCACTGAGCTCCGTGAACAAGCTAATGGACTTTGGTTTCAACTGCTTGAACCAAAGTCGAGCTACGTCATGTAAAGTGAGGGAGAAGGCTCGGCACGTCACAGCGTCCGAGGCATCATGCAATTCCATATATGTACTGAAGGATTCGATGTGCTCGGTTGGATCGGTCTTACCAGTGAAGGGCGTAATCTGTGGAAGACGGAATCGTTTTGGTAATCGATCCTGCATTATCTCTTCAATGAACGGAGATGCTTTTGCCTCGGGCCTTGTTGGATGTGCATCATGGCCTTACTTCATGTCAATGATCTTTTCTCGTACTTCCCTCCTGAAGTCCTAGAGGTCGGCTTTCCAGGGTTCGTCACTATCGGCTATACCCTCAATCGGAAGTCTGATATGCCTCCTTCGTCTATCTCATGTCGTAGATCAGAGGCTGCAGCGGGGCGGTCACGAAATGAGCGGGCGTAGGCTTGGCTGGACCCTGGTGCTGACTCGGTTGAGGGACAGATCGCGGAGCGGTAGGCTGAGGGTCGGCGAATTGTTGCGGAGCATTTGCCCAACCATTATCATATTAAGGCGGAACTTGCTGGTGATAGATCTGCCCCAGCATCTGCTTCATATAGTTCAGATCAGTCCTAATCTCTTGGACTTCCTTATCTAATCGGCTGTTTCCTCAGTTCCGCTGATTGTACCGAGTCGAAACGGAGGTTGCTGGGCGGGGGAAAAAACCTTGTCGGTTTTCGGGTTGGTTCTGGGCCCCTTGAGCTCCGTTCGTACCTGGCGGACCTTCAAGTGCCGGCAGTCCAGTAACGATGACCTCAGTAGGCTAATTTTGGACAGTTCTTCTGGTTCTCGCCATTGAAACTTGCTTGAAGCTTATCGATAGAGTCTGGAAAATGACTTTTTGTATCGTTTCCCACAGACAGTGCCAATCTGTTGATGCAAAAAACTGGTGCGTGCGCCCTCCCTCGTCCTACCACATGCAAAAAGGAAGATAAAGGTGACCCTGGCTAGAGCCGAGGACCCTCCGATGCTAAAGTCAGTGATAAGACTGTGAAGGAAGGGTTTTTTAAAAGGGTTTTCTGCGTACCTTTGAGCTTGGAGATTCCTGTTTTTATAGGAATGGGAGGGTCTCGTCGTACAGGGATTCTCTTCTTGATATCTTGGAGGTTTGATTTCAATCCGTTTTTGGTCTCCATCCGATCCTGAGATCCTCGGGATTGGGGATCCTTTAACAAGATTTTCGGGACAGCGTTTTCATTCAAGCCATCTTTTCCTTACTCGGCCCAGTCTTGGCCGACTCTAATAATGAGTTAGTTTGGGCCAGTTTTATAGATCAAGTTGTTCGCCATCTGTCGGGCGAGATGGAGCTGATCCGTAATCGATATCCTCTCTTACTCCGATAGTGGACCTTATAACCGACCTAATTGGGTCAGTTTTATGGTCGGTCAGGTGGCTTCTAAGCTTCAGGCCTTAATCGGCCTTTCAGATGTTGTTGTCTCGTCTTCCGAGTCACCTTCATGCATCTTGTGTACTTTGCCTTTGGCTCATGACTTCATAAGTCTCGGTCAGGATTTATTCCTCGCAGTCCGAGTTAAGTATCTCCTTTAGGCTTTTTGCTTCTCTGCCTTGGTCGGGCTTAATGCCTCAGAATCCCGGGCAGTGTCAGCAGAGTTGGTCCATTCCATAATTGGGTCTCCGAACTTGTCATATTTTTCCCCAACAAAAATTTTGAGCAACTAGTTACATGCCGTGGTTGTTGTGAAAAAAATATTGATTAAAAATATTTTAAATAAATAAAAATACATATATAAGTATAAGTGTTTTTTGAAAATAATTTGTGTTTTGGGCATTTTTAGGAATAGTCCCATATCGAAAAGGGTAAGAAAAAATAAAATTTATATGTGAGGTGTGGAGTACCATTATATTTTTTTAGTTGATCCATGAAGTACCATTATATCGGGGGCTTGCGAGTTCTAGTGCACTTGCACATGTGCTCGCGCTCGGGCACAGTCATGGTCTCAGGCTCGGTACGAGTCGCGGTGCGACAGAGAATATGGGTCATGGCTAGGATGAGAGCTAGTGGTCTGAATGAGACTTGTATGGGGCTTTTATAGAGGCTGGAAACTAGCCCTTGGAGTGAGGTATAACTCCTCATGCCAACATAAATTCGAATCATGCAGAAACTGCTGCATGTGGCTAGCCCAACAACTATAAAACAACTAGCTAGTGAGTCGAAATGGCTAGCATGTAGTAGCAACTATCCCACATACACAATGGTCAGAAACGGCCAATAACGGCTAGTTTCTCACCAATAGCTAGAAAACAGTCATATTGGTTAATGGTCCTGGACCAAAACGGTCAACCACCCTAGCCTATATAAACAGTACCTAGATGGTTCAACAGACCATCAAAAACCCTCGAACTATACTCACATACAAATCAGAGAGAAGAGCAACAAGTGTACTCTTAGCAGTCAACAAGGTTTGTACGAACCTTAGCCAGAAGACATCAAGAAATGGACCAATGCAGTGGTCTACAATTTTCTCATTCTCTTTCTGATTCTAGGATCTTTTTCTTTTCATTTATCTATCAGAAATTTGTGAACAAAGTTCTATTCGTGGCTCTTCGTATTTTCTGAATACAGATCCACACCTAGGCTCGTGGTATCCTAGAAGCTTTTTACTTGGAACCTATCAGCATTTTCAATCTAATTGAGAATGGACAAATAACGCTTTAAGAACAACATAATCATATGAGCTTAAGCTTGTGCTGATATTTTCGATTTAATCATTTTATAGAAATTATAAATCTGTAATATTTATTTAATAGTGGCTACTTTGCCCGAAAGACATCCAGTCTCCCTAAAAAAATCAAGCATATCTTGTCACTAGGTGGGGCCACATGATTTTTTTTTTTTTTTTTTTAAATAAAAATAAAAACATGAATAACTACCCAAAAACTTCCTAATGCACATGGTGGTGCACCTGATAATTGTCACCTAATTTCTAGGGCATCCCATTTAAATGCTTGGCAATCTTATTAGATGCGTTGGATGCCATATGTATGATGATGGGTTAGAAACATAGCTAGTTGTAAGAAATTTAACGTTTTCCTGTGCAACAGTTGTATAAAAATGGTATTTAAGCAATAAAAAGGGTCCATACTTATGCCTGGTGTAGACTCCAAGAGTTTCAACACCCAGTCGTTGTTTGGAGTACCCATCCTGGTGAAATATAACAAATAAATAAACATCGTTTGCGCATGTCAAACATAGAATTCAAATATAAGTAGCAAAATACTCATTTCTTTTTTACTGCAAGTGTTACGTTCAACGCACACAACGTAATACGTTTTCATTGGTGCTACGTCATCATTAATAGTTCCCTCAAAGAGTTTCAATAATCCTTTTACAACATGCATAGATTAGCATTATTATCTGGGCCGGTCTTGCTCCCATTGCTCCACCCAAATCTCATTAGATGATTTTTATGTATGGTGCAACTCCATCTTGCTTGATTTCAACACAAACTCCACTATGGTAACGGTGGTTGGTGATTCTTTAATTTTCAAGCCTCATGTTGTTTTATATTGCTTTCAAATATGGCTAGAGATGGCATGCAACATGACCCATGAGATCTACCATACATGTGGGCTCATTTCTACAAACATCTAAACCATCCAACGATGGGTCCCTAACCCAAAATTTCCTTGATTGAACTATCCTAACCATCTAATCAATGGACCTCTTTACATTCGAATTAAAAAAAATGATGGATTAAATCACCGAAAATGTCTGATTTTTGGTCCATAGCCCATCCACTGTTAGATAGATCCAATGAACCGGTCCCGTCGTGTTCCGTGATGACAATGAGGCGCGATAATTCTAGTGCCTGTCACATCATGTACAATATTTTGGAATAAGAAAATAGATTGTAACAAAGATGAAAAGAGAAAACAAGAATAATGTAAAAAAAGGTAGCTATTTTTTCTACCAAACGGATGTTTAGCCGCACTTGGAATGAACGTTTGAGAGTAAGAGAACAAAGATTAGGTGGGGAAGGCCCTTCTAGTAGCCCCTTGTATTGGATAAATCGTGGGCTTTCACAGGTTACACGTCATGTATGTTACGTGTAAGCATGGGAACTGGTAATCTGGTTGGGTCAAGATAGAGACCGGCTAAGATTTTTAACGTCTAACCTACAACTACCTGTAACTGCAATTAATTGAGTGTGGGCCACCATGGTGTACGTACAGTATCCAACTGGTCTATCATGTTGCCTCGTGAAATATGAGATGACCCAAAATGCATGTTAACTTAGCTACCACGTGAATTTTAAAGTTTCTTACATGATTCTTCGTTCTTTTTTTTTTTTTTTATCATGTTACTAGTCTAAAAATTAAATTTGTGAGATTTTTGGGCCATTCTATTTTAGAATATGGAAATTCTTTTGAATGGATTGGATGACATTAATACACCATGGTGGCTTCAAATGCAGTTAGTTTTATGTTTTCGGTCCACAGCTAGTTGTGTCTGAAACTTTACCTTTAAGAAAAATCACATCCTTATTGTTGGCTTGCCCTTCCTAATCACTTTTGTTTCTTTCTTTCTTCCTTCCATGGTTTTTCTTTTTCTTTTTTTCTTTTTTGGTTAGGCTTGTTAGTACACCCGCTGTTAGCTCACACATCACTGTTAGCCACCCCCAACAGGGAATCAATACAAAGACCTCAGTGTTGAAATGAGGTATCTTTCACTCAGTCTACCACTTGAGCTATGGACCTGGGTGTTTTTCTTTATTAGTTTGGACTTCCCTCTAGGTGGGAAATAATATTTATCTTACCTTCCACGCACGTATATAGAGAGAGAGAGAAATGCGCAGCTGTTATCACGAGTTCTTTGCGTCAACTTTTTCAGAACTCATCTCCCCTTATGTGAGCCCAAAATCTTAACGGTCCATATTAATACAACACTCCCATGAAACATTCAGGCCCAAATTTTACCCTTAAACTTTGGTGATCCATGGCAAAAGAGACAAATCAAGAGAGGAAACTGTTTCCATTTTCCATGGCCCACCGAAGTTTTGAATAATGGTGAAATTTGAGTCCTAGGGGTTTCATGGGATTCTACATCATATGGACGGTTCAGATTTTGTGCTCATATCGCAGGAGATGAGTTCTAAAAACATTCTCACGAATTCCTGTGACAAGGTGGTAGGTGAGCATTCTTAGCCATTCAAGGGAGGAGCCGGTAGATGGGGGAGCGGATTATCTGTCACCCGGTTACAGCATAGTGGGTGTTACCCTAACCATGTGGGCCCACCTTGATGTATTTGTTGTACAATCATGATGCCTATTTATTTTAAATCTCATTTTAATACTGATCTAAAACTTTAAGAAGATCCAGCTCTTAAGTGGACCACACCATTAGAAACAGTGATGAATGATCATTAAAAGGTTTTTGTGGGCCACAAAAGTTTGGATCAATCTGATCTTTGTATTTTAACTTCATCCAGACCTGCTTGACATTATCTAGTACAGGTTGGATGGAAAGTAAATATTATGAAAACCTTATGATGGGCCTTTGAAAATTTTAATGGTGAGTCACTCAATCACCACTGTTTCCTGTGGTACGGTTCACCTGAGATTTGGATCTGCTTGATTTTCGGGACCATAGCCTAAAATTGGCTGGAGAAATGGATGGACGGCATGGATATACAACAACGTACGTTCAACTGAAAAGAGACCCCCCGATCTTGGTGGCTTTTGATCTTTCAATCTAGCCGTGTTTTAGGGTGTGGTCCATCCATTATTAGACCCGAGACAATTGGTATAGATTTCAGGCTATGGGCCCATTAATCAGAACTAAAATTTCCATAAAAATATTTTATTAGCTTTTTGAAACTAATAACTGGTATTTCAAACATCAAACTGATGGCCGTCTAGACAGGAGGAACACGACATTTCAAGTGACAAGACTAGAGACTTGTCATTTCCTTGTTTGGGAGAGATCAACAAATAGAGTGGGTCCACCGATGGTTTGATTGGAAATGCTTCATTTTCCAACCATATAAATAAAATAAATAAATAAAAAGAAAAAAAGAAATCAATGGCCTAAATAACATCAGTTAGATGAATTTTATTTCACTTCATGGCAGTCCAAAAACTCATAAAAGTTAACTTCACCGATTTCACAAAGGTTCATTTGGCTCTTTTGGATTGTGAATTACATCACTAATGCATTGTAAAAACAATATCATTGCAATTCTAACATGAAAAACAGAACATTGCTCTCCGGTCAAATGTAGATGTATTAAGAAACAAGGACCTTGTAATCACTGTTGATGCAAAAATCTGGTCCACCCTCTTTAGACCTTCGAATACCTGCACAGGAAGAAGACAAAGGAGACCCTGACTTGACTCGGACTTGGTGTCTCGGATCACCGAAGGATGCATTGGATCCGAGGGAAGGTTGTAAACCAATTAAACCGAGACAAAAGTTAAGTCGGCTCGGACGACGAACCAGCAACCATGGCATGCTTCGGGCCGACCCACTTCGGATCCACCAAATGAAGGAAAGACAGCGCAAAATAAAACGCCATCCCAAATATCTCGGGATGAGATCTCCAATCCCGGAGGTCATGAAATCGGATAGATACCAGAAACGGGCGAAATCCAATCTCCGCGATACTGGGAGAAGATCTCGCACACGATATTGAGAAGAGAATCCTCATATGATAGAAGGCTCTCGCATCTATAAATGAAGGGGCTCGATCGTCTTGGGAGGTACGCAAAAAAACTTTCTCCTAGAACCCTTCAATACTATAAGACCCAGATTTCTAGCCTGACTTTGGCATCGGAGGGTCCCCTGCTCAAGCCAGGGTCTCCTTTGTCTTCTTCCTGTGCAGGTATTCGAAGGTCTAAAGAGGGTGGACCAGATTTTTGCATCAACAGTTTGGCGCCGTCTGTGGGAATCGTAGCAGAAGCCATCTTACGTTCTTATATTGGATTTTATCCTCATGGTGATGACTCGAAGGACGGTCCCAGAAGAAGATCTGAATGAAGTCGCGGTCACAGGGCCATCGAGTCCAATAGCAAATCCGGCAGCCCTGAACCCACCTAACAACTGCCAATGAGCCACGGCCAGAGCGAATAATAATCAATGGGCTCGTAACAATGGAGGGTTGGACCAAGAGGTTCAGGAAATTCGGTCTGACGTGAATGTGATGAAGCAGATGCTGGAACGAATGTATCAACAAATGCAACCGCCTTTGCCTCCCCAAGGGGAGACAACACACGTCCCGACTGCGGTAGACCCCCAGCCGTCCGCGCCGCAGTCGCTCCAACCGAGTCAACCACGAGGTGTTTCCGAGCCGCCTCAAGCCCAGTCAACTAACACCGCATTACCCCCGACCGATCTTCGACATGAAATAGATAGAAGAAGACATAATCGACCTCCTGTAGAGGGTACAACGGAAATGGCGGAAGGAGCCGCTGACAGTTAAGAAAGAAGAGAGAAAGAAGAAGAAAAGGAATCTAAAAGCTTCAAAGGGAATGTAGAATGGGAGTAGTTGTAGAAGTTTGAAATGTGGGACCCCCCCTTTTATAAGATTGTCATATGGCGGAAGCAATTAATAAGGAAATGATTCGACTTCTGCATCGACTCCCCCGCTCGACACGTGGAGCACGCCGACTGACGACGTTAATGACCTTGCTACGTGTCCAACCCTCATTGGCAGGGTGAACGACTTGACGTCTGTCGACGCACGCGATGTTAGGAAATGAACTGTCTCCATCAAAGGCGACACAAAATGCATTAAATGCCTACTTATTGTCTCGGACTAAGTTATGAACTGATTCAAAAAACTCGCTACTCCTTAGTGTCATACGAAACACACGGAGTAAGGGGGCTTACTGTTGGGGACAAAAAGTACCAAGTCCGGAGACTCGGACTTGGTGCCTCGGATCGCCGAAGGATGCATTGGATCCGAGGGAAGGTTGTAAACCAATTAAACCGAGACAAAAGTTAAGTCGGCTCGGACGACGAACCAGCAACCATGGCATGCTTCGGGCTGACCCACTTCGGATCCACCAAATGAAGGAAAGATAGCGCAAAATAAAACGCCATCCCGAATATCTAGGGATGAGATCTCCAATCTCGGAGGTCACGGAATCGGATAAATACCAGAAACGGGTGAAATCCAATCTTCGCGATACTTGGAGAGGATCTCGCACACGATACTGAGAAGAGAATCCTCATACGATAGAAGGCTCTCGCATCTATAAATGAAGGGGCTCGATCGTCTTGGGAGGTACGCAAAAAAAATTTCTCCTAGAACCCTTCAATACTATAAGACCCACATTCCTAGCCTGACTTTGACATCGGAGGGTCTCCTGCTCAAGCCAGGGTCTCCTTTGTCTTCTTCCTATGCAAGTATTCAAAGGTCTAAAGAGGGTGGACCAGATTTTTGCATCAACAATCACTAAAATTTATAATGCGTGGCAATGGAAATCTCAAATCCAAAAGCTTGTTATTTTATGAATACTTGACATTGAAGTAATGGAAATGTGTTATCATTATGATTATACTAGGGTTAACTAAATATGAAAATTATTAGTTGAAAAAAATGTTTTCAAAAGACAAATAACACAATTTGTAATCATTGCACTTTTACTATACATTATTAACATGACCCGCAATTCAAATTAACCTGAAGAGTCCAAGAAAAACTATGTTTAATCATGACTCAACCAAAAATCAAGAAATCCTTGACCAAGAGTATCTAAGAGTTAGATGAGCCCAATGAAATCGAGTCTAACGCTAGTTAGGTATGAGTGTAGTTAAATTGGTGTGTATGTGTGTATGAGTTTAGGTATTTTTGAGCTCAATTGGTAATTATGTTAGATATGGATATATTTAGACCCATACCTAAGTACGACTTGATTCAATTTATTTATGCAGTTCATGCATGCATGATTATATACTACAACACAAGTATTCACTGCCCGCAGGGTCAATCAAATTACCAAGGTCTTGTTTGGACAGTGGTATTAAGTTGTATTAAATGGGATTGCATTACTAATCCCACTTTGAAATTCGGAATGACATGTTTGGAAGGAGTGTGAGATGGGATTAAAATTAACTTTGTAGGCTTTGGAAAATGAGCCTTGTGTTGGAAAGTGTGAGATGGGATTACTACTCGCATAGATGATGGATTTTTGCTTCATCTAAGTTCAATCCAAATGCAATCTGAAAGTAAATCCTGGGACTTATTTTTTAATGCATACATTCCAAACATAGGATTAGAAAATATGGGATACACCCAATCCAGAAACAATACCTTACACATGCATTTATTGTAACTTTTATAATTCCATCCACCTTAATCCCACCTAATGCAATTGGCCAAACATGCCCTAAGGTAAATTATGCAACCACACATATTCACCACATATTATCATGTTTAGGGCCTGTTTGGACAGTGGTATTAAGTTGTATTAAATGGGTTTGCATTACTAATCCCACTTTGAAATTCAGAATGACATATTTGGTAGGAGTGTGAGATGAGATTAGAATTAACTTTGTAGGCTTTGGAAAATGAGCCTTGTGTTGGAAAGTGTGAGATGGGATTACTAATCTCATGGATGATAGATTTTTGCTTCATCTAGGTTCAATCCAAATGCAATTTGAAAGTAAATCGTGGGATTTATTTTTTAATGCATACATTTCAAACATAGTATTAAAAAACATGGGATAAACCCAATCCAGAGACAATACCTTGCACATACATTTATCATAACTTTTACAATTCCATCCACCTTAAACCCACCTAATGCAGCTGGCCTTAATGTCTAGTTAGTAAAATCTATTCCGCTTATGATTGGACGCCCAAGATATGTTTGGCGGATCCCAAAAAGAAAGTAGGTTCTTATGCAAATGTTATGGCCGAGTGGCGTACATGGTGGATGGCACATATCTCTAAAGTCACGCTGATTGGTCTATGTTCGAACTAACAAGTATGCTTGTCCACATTTTAATCACATAGTTATGTTTTTCATGTAACAATCCTAAATTTTGGTGCATTAAAAAAATTTAAAATAAATATTTAAAGATTTTATTTTTAAATAAAAAAAATAAAAAAAAGTCAATAGTTGAGTTGGTAGAGATATTCTTAGTTGAGAGAGATGTTTAGAGATTGATTCTTAAAGTAGTAGTAATAATTTTTTTATCAAATGTCATAAAAAAAATTCAAATTCAGGGTAAGGGAGGATGTGCTCATCCTTGATCAGGTAAGTTCCAACCCTTAAATCTTTTTAATTTTTATTATATTGTTAATTTCTTCCTAATCTATACAATGGATGGTGTGAATCATCAACACGATCATTGTATGGGTGTGTAAAGACAATTTTAACAAAGTGATGCTTTATGATTTCAGATATGTTCAGTATTATTTTAGGAATAAATTTAATATGTGCAATCTAATTATGTTAAGATAGATCTAAACGGGTCATTTAATCATAAGCACCAAAAGATGACACTGCCTTGAATTTCAGATTGATTTAATCATCCGATGGGCCACTCTGATCAAATAATTTTCGATCAATTTTATAATATTAAAAAGGAAATAAAAATTAAAAATCTAAAATAGAAATTTTAATTATTTGATCATTTTGGATTTAGCCACCTATGATGTTAATCAAAGGTGGGCCCCACCATGTAATAAAAATAGATGAATAATAATATCGTTGATATAATTGATAAGACTTCAAAATTCAAACCAACCTAATTACCTTACAGAGTCTATACTACCAAACTCAGGTGAGTAACCCAACTTGTCTCATAATTCATTAAAATTAAAATAAATCGTTTGTGATTGTTTGATTGATTGATATACTGATTTAAGTATTTTGTTATGATAATTGTACGCTAAATTCATATGTAAATATTTTAATCAAGATAACTATGCCAAATATGAAAAATATGCATTTATATATCATCCATCATTCATTGTATTTACATAACGCATGGTCGATCATAGGGACCCTCCTTGGAAGAAATGTCGATCATGAAAGAGTGTTACCAGATGCGAACTATACTCAAGCCTACCGAAAGGTGGAAGCTTACCCAACGAGTGGATGCGGGTTGACGACCTCCAACCTAAGCAGATGGACGATCATCACATGTGATGCATTCATACACCATTTGCATCCATATCATTGTACATACATTTTTATGTATTTTAATTGTTATGATTATAAACCATGCTGGGTTATTTCATTAAGCCTGGTCAACTTACCTTTTTATTGATGAAAAAACCGTATAGAGGAGTCATTAGCAGATGATGTGGCGCAAGAACCAGAAGTATTTACCGTAACTGAACACGACCCATGTGAAACGTGGTCATACTTATCTGAAGATGAAGTGACAGCATTAGATCATTTCTGATTATGTGATTTATTTGTTAGCATAGTTTGATTAACGTATAATGCATATTGGTATTGATTTTGAGATTTCAAGAAATTATTTAGATTTATTGCATTGAAATAATGTTAGTATAGAATAAACATATTTGTAGTATGATGATATAATAAATGAATGATTTTTAATATTTATATTATTTTAAGAATTATCAAGATTTATATATGTCTGGTTAATTGGTGTTAAGTGTTATGTATGTGTGATTGGAGTTGGGGTGAAACTTAGACTGAATGTAATAATCACTTCTAATTAAACTGATTAAGGAATTAAGTTAGTACACTTCGTATACGAGTTACAAACTAAAACTTGGGTCCTGAGGGTTCACACTCTATATTCGAATTTTGGGGCGTGACATTTCATGAGGCCAAATTTGTAATATCTTGACATGTTAGTTTGATTGGCATATGTGTGCTAAATCTAAGTTGCACATCAAATGGGTCAATTTTTTAAAAAATTTCAAATCATAAATAGATATCCAATACTCAAATGAATACACTAATATTCCAATGATTGCGAGGATTAGTGTCCACTTTAAAATCGACATGGATATTAGTATGGTTATAAGTATGGCTGTAGTACCCATTGTGGATATGGACCCATTTATAGATGGGTTAGATTAGAGTTGATATTTTCAACCTGTTTATAATTGTATTGGATTTGAGTTGTATTCATCAATAGTTATGACCAAAACCTAACCCGTCCAAAGCTCAACCTAACCAAACCCATTGTCGCCCCGAGATGATGTAAGACAATGTGGCCATACATGTAGAGGTGGTTTGATGATCTGGAACGTCCATCCTTTAGTACTATTTTAAATGTTTATTATTCGATAATTATTGTAAAACCGTAAAAATGATAATTGATTTGTGGAGTTAGATATAATCAATTAAATTTTTCTTTCCAGTAGTTTATATCATTTTAGGATTTACTTGTTTCATCAATTACATTAATAAAGTAAAGAAATGAGTAATAAGTATATTGCTTGTCTAATAAATTTAGCTGCGTTTTAATGTAATAATTTTATATTGTTTGTTTTATCCTAATAAATTTATAAAGATGATAATTTTATAATTGTAATAATTATAAATTCTTTTACTCATCTCCAATTACATTTGCATTTAGGGCCCATTTAGTTTTCAATTTTCCTATGAAATGCAAAGTAGATGAGCCATCATTAACATTTCTAAGTGTTTGTTGATGTATGACTAGTAAATTAAGAGTTAAATGCAATTATTTTTTAAAAAAATTAGGTAAAATAAATTGTAATTATTACATTTTCATATTACAAGATCACTAATTTTATTGTAATTTCTAAGTGAAACAATCAATGTAACTAATGTCACCACACAATTACAAGAATAAATAATCATTTATCTATTTACAACAATTTACAATTGTAATTAAAAAACCAAATAAATCCTTAACCTTTAAATTATGTGCTATAATACTTGCTTAAATAAGCACCATCAAATAATAATGATAATTTTTTACATTGCATTACCATGGAAATGGGTTAAATGAACTGGACCTTGTACACATGTATAAGATGGTCATTTACTTTACATTACCATGAAAATGGGTTAAACAAACCTGACCTTGTACACATGTATAAGATGGTCATAATCTTCGCTTAGTATAAGTCCCTCCACTAGTGTACGACTTCAATGGATTTAGTGATGCAGGGAAGAGTGTAAAAAAGTAAAAAGGAAGATCATCGTATTCTTCAAGTAATTAAAACCTTGAATCCATAAGAAAAAACAGATAAAACTCGAATATTTTTATTGAATAATGTCTAATGTGTATGATTCTTCAATTACAATACTAATAAAGAAAAAAAAAACCTTAATTTGAAATTATTCAAAATAGAAAAATTCTAATCATAAAAGAAGTTACCTAAAATAGTAAAACTCATATAAAGGCTAATTTGCTAAAAATAGAAAGTTCAGATAAACCTGAGTCTTAGCATAATTATAAGTAATTTCTAAAAAAGATGGAAATCTAAAACTCTAAAAATAAGAAAATATGAAAAAAAAAAATCAAAATTATTAAAAATAGTAAAATTTTCATAAAAATCTATTTTTAAACTAGAAGTATGCATTTTCTCGTGAAGTAGATGGACACGACTCACTTTTTGTCGGTTAGTTGAGCCCATAAGGCCTGTTACCGTAAAGATTGATAGATCATGCGTCTCGTAATAATATTGGGATCAAAAGTTATGGTTGATTTATGATTCACACTTTAAACGACAATTTCTCCATATCTGGATTGAATTTCTTCGAACCTGACACGCCTGGGGCCCAATTACGCCATACCCTATGTAAGATTGACCCGGATCTGATGAACTATTTACACTTCCATTTAACCTTCTTTTGGTCCAGCTATGCTACGAATGTATCTGTGTCACATCCTACATCAGCCCCCTCCACTTGGAAAGAACTCGTCCTCGAGTTATTCAACACACTCGGCTCATGATATTCGTACTAGTCTGTCATATTAGAAGTCTGTGAGATCTCTATGCTCTTAGAAATATTAACAATATAGGCCTTATTATTGATCTTCCTAATGATCAAAATATGACCCATCTTCTTATTCTTTAGTTTCTTATACGTTGTTCACGTCAAAATCTGGTCAGCTCTCCTCCTTGTCTCGCCTACTCCGAGAGGTCACCGAGCCCTGAACCTGCACACCAACAGTGAGCAAAGGAGACCATGGCTAAACCGGGGGACCCTCCAATGCCTAACTCAGGACACAGGAATCTGGGTCTTGGTTATGGAGTGGTGGGAGAGTATTCGATATTGCGTACCTGAGGCGATGGGGTGATGGACTACTTATACCTGATGGTTGAGCGGTCCGGGTGCGACAATCTCGGCACGATCAGGGGGATTCCTGAATCGTGGAGATATTGCCCACAATCTGAAGATCGTGTAGCGCGTTAAGCGCGTAATGCGTATAACCGGATGAAATTTTCGGCCACGTCCGGTTATGACAGTTTCCTCATTTGGCAAACGGGACTTTAATATCTACTTGGCTCAGCTCAGCCAAAAGTCATTTACCCGTGCAGTTGTCTTGATACATATCTGGTTGAACTCGGATAATACGTAGGTCCGAGCCGATATCTAGAATGGGGCTCCGAGGCGAAGGTTTCGTTGTAGGTGAAGTTGGCAAGCGAATAGTTCTCGTGCGAGGTGTTGAGTATGCAGTTTTTATGTCCTATCAGATTGCAGATACTGCCTTGACCTGCAGCCCTGTGGTGAAGGTGTTTTGGATGCTACGTCTCTCTGGAATGCTCATATCAGGTCGGACGGATCGGGCCTCAGATGTTGATCCAGCTAGTCGACTCGGATCGGAACTTTGTCCTCGGACCTTATGCAGGCTCGGATCTTCCCATAACAGAAGCCCCCTACTCTTCGAGTCAACTTGTGGACTCGGAGAGTAATCATGCAGAAGTCCTCCCGCCCATACTGCTGTAATGATGTCTTCAAAATCGAAGCGTCACGTCTTGAAATTTCGCTCATGCGGGCTATTCTCGGGCAGACGCGTGGCGACAGTTACGATTCCGGATATCTGTCCACCTATGAGGGGCCGCCACATAAGCACGAGGAGGAATGTACAAGGCAACTTCCTCTGCTCGGGCGTCGCTTCGACTGCCACATGCGCGACAAACGAGGCAGAAGGCGTTACGCCCGGCAGAGTTCGGGCCAATGACGTCCCGCCACGTAGGTTCTCGAATCGGCTCGGCTGCAGGCATTAATGCCTGCCAATTAATGTCGAGATCTTCTAGATTCTATATAAACCCCTTTCGAAGACTGTTGCCCATTTCTGCCTCCTGTGCTCAACTTGCTATTGGAGAAGGCGATTTCCGACGAAGGCGATTCCGACCGATCTTCATTTCCCGGTGGGAGCGATTTTCGGCAAGTGCCCAGTGAGTCCTGCCTTCAACACTCTTCCTTCTTCTCTTCGAAAGATGTCTTCTAATCTGGAGACAGTCCGTGATTTCGATGGAGACTCCGAGTCGGAGAATTCCGACAGTAGGAGAGGGGCCTCTAAGGGTCCACTCGATGCCGTCCCCCTGTATCTCCCTCCCCGAAGACAAAAGGAGGCAGGGGCTCGGACCCGTCGAGCCCGTAAGAGGGGGGCTGTGCGACCCCCCAGGGCCGCGGTTGCCGGGACCAGAGAGATGCCATTGAGTGGTCGGGCCTCGGAGGTAGTCCCAGGGGGCTCTGTGATAACAAAGTCCCAAATGGAGTGGATCCGTTCGGAGTTTGAAATAATTTTTCTGAATGTATAGCTGAGCCGTTTGTTTAGCAAGTTATTTTGTTGAAATTGTGTCGCTTGGAGCTGAAGTTTCAGTCCGATCCTTACAGGGTCGGCTGGCTTTGCCTTCGGCAGCAATCTTCCATATCGGTCGAGCCGACCTTCCTACTGGAGAATCGGACTTCCCCTCGTGATTTTTCTCCCTGATTAGGGGAAGATACCTTTGTAGAAATTGGTCCAACTCCACTGCTGGGGAGTCGGATCGCTTCTTGGCTTTTCCCCCTGGTTAAGGGGAGACCCCCTTGTAGAAATTGGTCCGACTCCACTGCTGGGGAGTCGGATCGCCTCTTGGCTTTTCCCCTCAGTTAAAGGGAGATGTCTTTGTAGAAATTGGTCCGACTCCATTGCTGGGGAGTCGGATCGCCTCTTGGTTTTTTCCTCCGGTTAAGGGGAGATGCCTTTGTAGAAATTGGTCCGACTCCATTGCTGGGGAGTCGGATCGCCTCTTGGCTTTTCCCCCCAGTTAAGGGGAGATGCATTTGTAGAAATTGGTCCGACTCCACTGCTGGGGAGTCGGATCGCCTCTTGGCTTTTTCCCCCGGTTAAGGGGAGATGCCTTTATAGAAATTGGTCTGACTCCACTGTTGGAGGGCCTTCTCGTATTCTGGTATCCATTCTGCCTTCTTATGGCCCTTCAACTGTTGAAAGAAGGGGAGGCATTTATCAGTCGCCCTGGAAATGAAGCGTCCGAGCGAGTTCATGTCGAGGAGAGTCTTGATCTTGTCAGGGTTGGCCTCGATACCTCGCTGACTGACTTGGAACTCAAGGAACTTTCCTAATTCGACTCCGAATACACATTTAGTAGGGTTCAACTTCATCTGGTATTCTTGGAGGACACTGAATGTATCTCGGAGGTCTGCAAGATGATCGGATGCTCTGATACTTTTCATCAGCATGTCGTCAACGTAGACCTCCATAATGCGTCCGATCTGCTTAGCGAACATCTGATTTACTAGTCTCTGATATGTTGCCCCGACGTTTTTCAGACCAAAAGGCATGACCCGGTAACAGTAGAGTCCCTTGTCTGTGACGAAGGTGGTCTTCTGCCTATCTGGGGGATGCATAACAATCTGGTTGTATCCGGAATAGGCATCCAAGAACGAGAGCAACTTGTGTCCGGTGGTGCTGTCCACTAGTTGATCGATCTGGGGCAATGGGAAGCTGTCCTTGGGACATGCCTTGTTCAGATCCGAATAATCCACACAGACTCGCCACTTCCCGTTGGATTTTTTCACAAGCACAACATTTGCTATCCAGTCGGGGTAATACACTTCTTCTATGAAACCCGCATCGAGTAAGACAGAGACCTCCTCAGCAATGGCTTCATATCGTTCGGTGTCGAACGGCCTTCTCTTTTGTTTTACTAGCTTGTAATCTGGATCCACATTTAGTCTGTGGACTATAACATCAGGAGAGATTCCTGGCATGTCAGCATGCGACCATGCGAAGATATCTCGGTGTTGCTTTAAGAAGGCCAACATCGCAGATCAATGCTCGGGATTTAATGACGATCCGAGCTGAACAGTTTTGCTCGGGTCGTCTTCATCGAGAGGCACCTTCTCTAGTTCTTCTACCGATGAGTTCTCCACAGGTCCTCGAGGGTCCACGGTATTGATGGTAAGAGTTTGGTTTGTTGCTCCTTTCTTAAACACTATGGCATAACATCTCCATGCTTCTCGCTGATCGCCTCGGAGGTAACCAATCCCGTCTTTGGCCGGAAACTTCATCATCAAGTGGTAGGTTGAGACGACCGCTCTCATTGCATTGAGAGAGGGTCGGCCCAGGATGACGTTGTGTACCGATGGCACATTGACAACCAAGAAGTCCACTAGAATGGTGGCTTGATGTTGTCCTTCTCCCGTTGTAACTGGGAGGGAGATGGCTCCCTCGGAGATTACTCTTTCTCCGACAAAGCCATGTAAGGGAGTCTTCACGGGTCGGAGTTGCGACCGTAGAACTCCCATCCTTTTGAAGGCCTCAGAATATATCACATCGACCGAACTTCCGGTGTCGACCAAAATACGATACACCTTATGGTTTGTTATGGTCATGGTGACCACTAGAGCATTGTCATGCGAATGCTGGATTCCGCGTGCGTCGTCTTCCATGAAGGTTAAGTTGCATGGACTGACTCGGAGCTCCTTGTTGGGCCGCTTTGCGAGATGGATGTAATGTTCTGGATCAGACCTCGTGGAATGGGTCTTCCGGGCCCTGTTTGAGTCCCCTCCCCCGGCCGAGCTTCCGAAAATAGTGCGAATTTCAGCAGGCTCTTCCGTGGGGTTGTTCGACTGCTCTTGTGGTCGTTCTTCCCTCCGAGTGGACTTCTCCTTTTTGGTGTATCGGCGTAAATGTCCCTTGCGGATGAGGGACTCAATTTCGTCTTTGAGATCTACGCAGTCGTCCGTATTGTGGCCGTGATCTCAGTGAAAGCGGCAAAACTTTCGCTTGTCTCGATGCTCCGGATCAGCCCTCATGCAGACTGGCCAATTGAGTCGCTTGTCCTCTCAGATGTCCAACAGGATTTGCTCGGCGAATGTGTTGAGAGGAGTGTAGGAACGGAATTTTCCCTCCGGCCTCCGACTCGGTCGACGATCGTGGGGAGCGCGGTCGTCCGCGCCTTTGCCGGATGGCTGGGATTCGTCGTTCCTGGGCCTCTTCCCTTTGCTGGCCGGGTCGGCTATCTGTACTCCTTTGCGTGCATTAGTGAACTCCTCCACGTTGGTGTATTTCTAAGCTTTGCCCACAAAGTCTGCGAACATTTTTGACGGGTTCTTTCCGATGGAGAAAGTAAACCGTCCTTCTTTTAGACCGCTAAGTATTGCGGCGAGCGCCATTTTGTCATCGTAGTCTTCGACTTGCAGCGCTTCCTCGTTGAAACGAGTAATGTAGTCTTTCAGTGACTCTTTCGAACCCTTGTTTGATAGTAAGTAGGTGAGTATTGGGCTTTCGACTTCTCTTACCGCCTATGAACTGGGTAAGGAATAGCTGACTTAATTCTGCGAAGGAGCTGACAGAGTTAGGTTGAGCTGTCGATACCAACTCCGAGCGGATCCCGTAAGGGTTATTGAAAACCCCCTGCACATCATTGCATCTGTGGCTGTCTGGATTTGCATCCAGGACCGATAGGCTTCTAGATGCTCGGACAGGTCTCCAGATCCCGAGTATTGAATGACGGGAGGAATTCGAAACCTCTGCGGCATCACCTCCTCCATAATGCGGAAGCGAAGGGAGGATCGGTCTCTTCCATCATAGCTTGGACTGTAGCGGGGACCGTTGATAATTGTTGCTTCTTTTCCAAAATTAGAAGTTTGTCGTTGAATTCCGTGAATCGCACTTCCCAGGGATCTTTATTCTCTGCAACTATCTCTGGGGCATCTTCTATTTCTGGAGTCCTCCTTTCCCTCCTCCGCTCTAGCCGATGATGGAGATCCGTAAGTGCTAGAGCCAAGGTGATCAATGGTTCATTGGCGCCCGAGTAGCGGTGTTCCGTGGTGAGACTCTAACTTGCACAGAAGGATTCTGACCTGAAAGCGGCACCCGAGATTGTTGGGACGCCTCGTGCCTCACACTCCCTGGTGCAAAGTGAGTCTCCACGTTCAGACCTACCGGCTCAGGATTAGGATTCCCCTGAATCGAATGCAGCTGTGGTTCCCTTTGTTACTTCATTATGTTTATTTCGTCGCGCAGGGCCTGAATCTCGCCCTGCATGGCCCGATATTTACTTGCTCGGTTGCGGGAGCGCTGTGAAGACCCCTGTGCAGATTCAGCATGAAGTGGTGAAGAAGATTGTGTTTGTTCATTTGGCTCTGGTTTCGCGGCCATCACTTTCTTCTTCCTCGCCATTGGATTTGAGAAATGAGAATTTGGCTTTTTATATCGATTCCCACAAACGGCGCCAAAAAATGTTAACGTCAAAATCTGGTCAGCTCTCCTCCTTGTCTCGCCTACTCCAAGAGGTTACCGAGCCCTGAACCTGCACACCAATAGTGAGCAAAGGAGACCTTGGCTAAGTCGGGGGACCCTCCGATGCCTAAGTCAGGATACAAGAGTTTGGGTCTTGGTTATGGAGTGGTGGGAGAGTATTCAATATTGCGTACTTGTGGTGATGGGGTGATGGACTACTTATACCTGATGGTTGAGCGGTCCGGGTCTGACAATCTCGGCACGATCAGGGGGATTCCTGAATCGTGGAAATATTGCCCGTAATCTGCAGATCGTGTAACCCATTAATCGCGTAATGCGTATAACCGGACGAAGTTTTCGGCCACGTCCGGTTATGGCAGCTTCCTCATTTGGCAAACGGGACTTTAATATCTACTTGACTTGGCTCAGCCAAAAGTCATTTACCCATGCAGTTGTCTTGATGCATATTTTTTTGAACTCAGACGACACGTATGTCTGAGCCGATATCTAGAATGGGGTTCCGAGGCGAAGGTTTCGCTGTAGGTGAAGTTGGCGAGCGAATAGTTCTCGTGCGAGGTGTTGAGTAGGCAGTTTTTACGTCTGATCGGATTGCAGATACTGCCCCGACCTGCAGCCCTGTGGTGAAGGTGTTTTGGATGCTACGTCTCTCTGGAATGCTCATATCAGGTCGGACGGATTGGGCCTCAGATGTTGATCCCGCTAGTCGACTCGGCTCGGAACTTTGTCCTCGGACCTTATGCAGGCTCGGATCTTCCCATAACATACGTTATAGTCGAAAACTTCTCATTGCACAAGTGAACTAGCACATTATCATCTGCTTATGTTTATTAACATCTTCTTTGTACCTGACGTTAGGCTCCTGTAATTTCTCATATACATTGGCATGCACTGTTATGATTCAGTCCGCCATATTTTCTACAACAATACTTAAACCCAGTAACTTGGGCAAAGGAACTAGGTTAAACGTATGTTTAGGAACACATGACTATACATAACCTCGACTGAGGACTTATTGGTGGATCAATTATACATGTTGTTGAAGGCAAATTATGCTTGAGTAAGAGTAATATCTCCCATGGAGGGCAATTTGTCGGGCATAATCCCCTCAGATTCATGTAATATTGGTTTCAACTTATTTGGGATGTCATATATTCTACTTCTTTTTCCTTTACAACTAATATATTGATCTCCTCCATTTCATTAGATTCTTTGATGAAATCCTGTTCAGTCATGAGAGACTACCACTCCACTTGGGTGGGTTCTCTGTTCTCATAGGGGTGATGATACTCTTTCTACCATCTTTAACATAAATAAAAATATTATCCCAGTTTCTATGTGTGGCATCAACATTGTACTGCTATAGTCGACTAAATAACATGTGACAAGCTTCAATATCGACCACGTCACACATGACTTCATCATTATAATATTTACCAATGGAGAAGAGAATACGACATCATTCAATTACCTTTGTTTCATTGACCTCTTTAATACATCCAATCACGTATGGAGATGGGTGCTTTTTTGTCTTCAACTGCAACTTTTTCACCACAGTCTTTGATATGAGTCTCACTACTTCCATTGTCTATGATAAGATCATACACCCTTTGGTTCACGGTGTACCTCGTTCGAAATATATTATGCCAATATAAATCAATCTCCTCCTTTTGCGTGTATAACAACTTCCTCACGATCAAAGTGATGACCTGTGATTCACTATTATTGAGTGGTAGCCTATGATTCATCACGAATGTCTCACCATGAACATGATGATCGCAAGCTCCATCGCCAATCCCATGTTACTCATTATTACGAACATGAGTTTGTCCTAAGACTTTTGTCAAACGTTTAATCATTGCCAGCAGTCCTTACATGACTCGTAGATTCTTCTATCGAAAAGGTTCAAACACTGATGTTATTATAATATTGCTCTTTAGAGAACCGTCCATGGGATCGTTGCTCGCACCATTATTAGATGTCATCGAATAAAGGAAAGCCTAACTCTAATACCAATTAACTCAGGAAAGATCATATGAAAAAATGAAGAGGAAGATCACAATCTTACTCAAGTGATTAAAACCTTAAATCCATAACATAGTTTCTTGAATCCGCAAAAAAAGAGAGAGTGATAAAACTCAAATATTTGTATTGAATAATGTCTAATGTCTGTTGTTATGGGGAAAATCAAGTCAACCCGACTTATGAGACACATGGAAGAAGACCATCAGAACAGACTCCCTAAACTATTGAAACACCTACAGTCAGGGCAGTCGGGCTAAGCAAAGATACCCAGTGGCAGAGCTGAGTCAAACAATCGAGCTTGGTGATAAGGTTTATCGACGGGCCTCGATTACGGATGCCGACCTCGACTCGAGATGAAAAACATCCGGAGAGAATCTCGCACCATTTACAAGCAGGAATATCTAGTGAAATCCTAGCCGATGATCACTCTAATCGAGGCATTATAAGAGAAATACTAAATAATGGATTCCAACTCCAATGTAGGCCCCTCTAACGTATCTCGTAAATCTATTCAGATACACAAGCTGCTTGACAAACCTATAAATACATCGTTGTACCCAAGGGAAAAGTATGCACAACGATCTCGACTCTAACTATATCTACTTTCAGTCCATCTACCTGAGTTAGGCATCAGAGAGTCCCCAGCCACGACCGACTTCCTCAGTGTCTTCCTATTCTCCATTAAAGTACAGGTACCCAATAACTCGTAGGAGGTGGAACGGGATCGATTAGATTCAAGCGGTAACATGCATAATTTCTCAATTACACCACAAATATAGAAAAAAGTGAACATAATTTAAAATTACTCAAAATAGCAAAATTCAAATCCTAATAGAAGTTATTTAAAATAGTAAATTTCATTTGAAGCCTAATTTGTCAAAAATTGAAAGTTTAGATAAAACTTGAGAACTCTTAAAATAATTATAAATAATTTCTAAAAAAGATGAAAATCTAAAACTCTAAAAATGAGAAAATATAATAAAAAATTGTAATTACTAAAAAATAGTAATTTTTTTTTTTTCTAAACTAGAAATGTGCGTTTTCTCATGAAGCGAAGGAACCTGACCAAGTTTGTGGGTCAGTTGACTTCGGATAGCCTATTACGGTCAAGATTGATATGTTGTGTATCCCATAACAGTACCCAAATAAAAAGTTACGACTAATTTTCGGTTTATATTTCAAATAATAATTTCACCCTAGTGAGATGGGTCTAAATCTAAGGAATTACTTTCACTTTCGTTTGGACTTCTTTTTCTCCAACCATGTTAGCAAATGTTCATAGGTGCGACGCCCTATGTCACTTGGGATCCACCAAGGTGGGTGGGGTCCTTGATCATGGGCCCCTCCTTGATGTATATGCGTCGTATCTAGGCTTTCCAGACGTTTTGAACACTAATTTTACACTAATTTTAGGGCACGATCCAAAAATGTAGGAAATCTAAATTTCAGGTGGTCCATAGTATAGGAAACAGTGGTAATTGACGGTTAAAAACTTCCGGTGAGCCACAAAAGTTTTGGATCAAGCTGATATTTGTGTGGTCTCTTTATCCTGGTCTCTGTGACCTTATCAATAGGTTGGATGGCAAATAAACATTCGGGTAGCCCCGTTAAGTTTTTAACGGTGCGGATTAAATAAAGACTGTTTCCTGTGGTGTGGTCCACATAAGATTTGGATTTGCTTCATTTCGTGGATCATGCCCTGAAAAAATGGATGGTGTGTGGATGTAAGGCAAATAACATCACAGTGGGCCCACAGTCAGCGATCCACCGACCTCGGTGGATCCGAAACCACGCCCCCTCTACTGTGGTTGTTGAAGATAGCTGAGAATACCCACGCGTGGCTTGCAATGGTGGGGCACACATGAGCACGAGCCTTATGGACGACATTTCATATCCAGCGTGTCTACTGTGCACGCGGCACGCATCTTGGCACACGGAAGTGCTGAACCGGTGGCAACTTCATGGACATTGCCTTAGCCTAAAAGTCAAACTCGTTTGAGAATCCTAACCGTCCGATCAGTTGAGTTTCCTTATTAATGGTGGGCCACCTTTTTTTTTTTCTCTCGTCGTTGAATGTTTTATAATCTATCCATTTTAAGACAGTCAGTTTGACCACCAAATAGGGCTGCTGGATCATGAGATTAAACTGTTCCGATTGCTCTAGAAAGCCGCCACGTGTACGGCCAGACGATCGAGATTAGTGAGATTCTACCCTCTCACGCAAGCACGGCAACATTCATGCCATGTACTCGCACCTAAAAAAATGATTATTTAGTGGTGGAGGAGCAGTCACATGCAAACCGCAGTGCACAACCTTTTCCTTTTTCCCACCAATTTGCCACACTGTTAGGAAATCCAGGCCGTGTATAAAGTGGGGCCCACAAACAAGATACTATAGCATGAAAATTATGCGGGACCAATGACTCAGCTACCCACACTATTGAAATAATGACGATCGACGGAGATCTGACCCAAGGAATAGCTGTGACCATCTGATGTGTGGAATGAACTTAATATTCGTACCACATGATCTAATGGTGGGGCCCACATCTTACACGCCTCAGATGCTGCACATGTGACACGTCGGGAAGAGAATAGATGTAGCGTGTAAAAGGTTTTTTATGTCATCGTTCCTTCGGAGAGGAACCATTCTCCTTCCGTCCCCATTCAAAAATGGTTGACATGTGCCGCGTCTTCTAGAGAGTAATCCCTCTCACTCTCACATTTTGTTTCGCGTTGAGTGTGGACCGTTGATAATTTTTTCTCTGACCATCCAATTCCAAGCGATTGATCACACGGTCCAGATAACTCCATCGGAGCCAATCTATGAGCTGGTTGGATTAAACGGTATGTTAAACGGCCAACGGCCAACAACCAACATCAAGGGCATATGAGTCATCTAGCCCAAACCAAACACTCGAGATTTTAAATTTAAACACGGACCCTTCCCACGCGCAGATACGCACGCACCGCACGTGGTAACCTTGTTGCTTTTTGGTCAATCCTATCCGTTCGTAAAGTCATCCCACCGGATGAGAAAATCAAGGGAATTAACTAATTAAGCATAACTATGAGTTTTTGAAATCAGCATGGTTTTCCCCCTGAAAACGAACGGCTCCTCTTCATTCTACCTTTTTTTAATGGTATCTTTATTGTTAAAGCCTAATATTAACGGTACAGATTGCTTTTATATAAATACTATTAGACACGTGCGATGCGTGTTTGGATAAAGTGTAGATGAGGAGACCCTTCCCTATCAAAAAAGATGCCCAGCCAAGAAGTCATTCCAACTTCCATCGAAGCCGAGCCGAGATCCAAAAGATCGTACCAACGACATGACAAGCCGAGTCGTGAATGACGTGGCCGGTGGGCCCGGACTCCAAACCTGGAATTCAAAGGAGTTAATTCCGGAGTACGAAAGCAAAAGCAAGTCCCGTCCGATCTACACGCGCCTGCAACCCCTTCTTAAAAATTTCCTCTCCCCCTTCTTATAAAACCCTCCCTTCCCTTCTCTCCTCGTATACACCGACACTCCCATCTATTACCTCTCTCATTCTCTTCGCGTATACACCGAAGTCCCATCTATTGCCCCTCTCTCTCTCTCTCTCTCTCTCTCTCTCTCTCTCTCTCTCTCTCTCTCTCTCTCTCTCTCACACACATGGCAGAAACCGAGTCCCGCAACCGCAAGCGCGTCCGAGTCGACTCGGACGACTTGCTCGAGTTCCACACCGAGTCACCCGAGTTCCCTGAGGCGAAGCGCTTCCATGCCGATCTCCTTGAGATCCTCGACGACGCGGACACCGCCGGCGACCGGAATGAAGACCTCGTCACCGTAATGAAGAGCTTCGAGGAAGAGATAACTTCCTCCTTCCCTCCGCCACCGGCGTCCGCCTCGGATTCCGGCGACTCTCAACCAGATCTTGGTTACCTTCTAGAAGCCTCGGACGACGAACTCGGCCTCCCGCCCACCGCCTCCTCCAGCGCGGAAACCAAAGAGGATATCCTACGTGGCCCGTCTGAGACCTTTGGATTCGGTCAGATATGGGGGTTTGACGATGAGATCCCGAGTTACGATGCGTTGGAATTCGGGATTCGTGAGGTGAAGGAGAACGAAGAGGAGCCGTTCGTTTTCGAGGGGCTTTTTGATTATTCCGATGTCGATTACGGGCAGTCCGATTTCTCGGAAGTTTCGTGGCGGACGGAATCGCTCCCGGCGCTGTAGCAACGTATCGGCCGTTACGTCCTTTTCGGTGCCGGTGTTAGCGTCTCTTTTCCATGGCTTTTGTATATTTGAAAATATAAAGGGGAAATGAAACTTAGGTAGAAATTCAGAATCATTACCGTTGAAATCAAGCGGATTAAAATCTCTGCCCTTGAAATTATTTTTAATTTGGTGATTATTTTCATTAATTATCTTCAGGGGTGTTTCCGTCATTTTACTGTGGCATTACCAGGAATCTGGACTGATACTCGATATAATCAAGGTGTTCGGTTCTGATAAGTGCAGCCATTGTTGATTAATACAGACCGTTGGTCTGCTCGGCCCTGCCATAGATGAACTGTCGTGAGAGAAATTCCAACGTCTGTCCGGGGCCTGATCGTTTCAAAATTTCAAAAGAAACTTACGGCCGGGTCCACGCGAGGAGTTTTGGGACACGATCAACGGTTAATCGTACACGTGGACTCTTTCAATAATGAAAACCCGAGTATGCTGTACGAATCCTCGGGTCATTATCTTCAAAAAACATAATTCTGTAATTCCAACGTTTCTCTGGTGGGCCTCCCTCTGGACCCATCGCCATCGTTCAATCGCACCAATAAGCGATACCCCAACCGTCCAGATTAAATGCTCATTTCAAATGTCGACCGTTACCTGTTTTTCTGTCTTTTCTTGGAGTTGATTCAACGCTACCCTCAAAATATCGGAAACACGAGAAATTGACCGGTAGAAAATGACGGGGAAAGATATTTTTAGATTTGAATTGCGTGGGTGGCATGGGATTCTGTTAGAGGTGGGCCAGGTGCATGTGCATCCGTTGGAGGAGATGGGCCATGCAGGGCTCGACCAGTCAAATCTCTCCGCGTCAGGGCCTCACTGGACTTGGTAATTAGTCGACCTAACAAACTTTCAAACATTCCCTCTAACAACTTTCAAGTATACTTTTGAGTGGCCCCATTTCTATCAACTGGGCATGGCCCCATCATGTGCGAACCCCACCATGGCTGCACCTAAAACCAGCAATGTGGGGGCGACTCTGACTGTAGGGCCCCACCTTGATGCATAGATTGTATATCCACGCCGTCCGAATGTTTTGCCATACTATTTTAGGGCGTGGTCCCAAAAAAACATGTAGAAGATAACAAATTTCAGGTGCACCATCACCACTAAAAATTTCCTAAGGTCTACTGTAATGTATATTCACCATCATCTAACCGATAAGGTTACTTGAATGAAAAGAAAAAGAAAAAAAAAAAAAATGAGCTTGTTCCAAAACTTTTGTGGCCCACAAAAGGTTTCCAATGGTTAATAATAATTGTTTTCTGTCATATGGTCCACTTAAATTTGTTCTTGCATTATTGGGACCATGCCCTAAAATAAGCTGGCTAAATAAATGGGTTGTGCAGACATACAATGCATACATTGATGTTGGCCCTATAGTCAAGGTCAAACCTATATAGCTGGCAACTACGTTAGTGGGCCATGTGCGACTCTTAGAGATGAAGCTGTGCAAAGCATGATTGAATGTTGTCAACTGTTTAATTGCATGATCTAAACAGTAAGGCATATTCAAAGCTTAAGTAGACCATACCATAGGGAAGGGAACAGTAGGAGTTTAATGCAAGTTTATGTGAGGTACATCTGGTTATTTGTCTCATACCCTGAAATGAGTTGAAAAAAATAGATGGATGGTGAAGATAAGACACATATCATAGTGGGCTGCAAAGAATCAAGTTTCATCAAGCTCCTTCCGCCCATTTCCATTTGGTGGGATTTGATTGGACAATAAGTTATTGTTAAAGATATAATCAAGTTGAATAACTTTCAGACATGCTTTGCATGCTCCGCCATCTCTTACACGGCCTTCCGCCTAATTAAACTACGTAGGGGAGGGAGGTTGTTCCAAGAGCCGATTAGATTGAGTAGCATGTTAGTGGGTGTTTCCTTGACCATGTGCCTATATTGATGTATGTGTTGTATATTCATGTCGTTCATTAGATTTTTAAGATGTTATTAATAAGAATAGCCATCAAGTATAACGTCATAAAGGTTATGACCTTGACATCGGAAGCTATTATTATTTTAGCTCTCTGGACGCTATTTAGCCTTTTCCACCGAGAATGGGGCATGGGCCCCACTAAATCAACAATTGGGATTGGATTCTTCCTTTTTTTATCCATCGAAATATTGTCCAATGTTTAGACGGTGTGATTTGAATAAGTAAACACAGTCTACATTCTCAGAATGCATGTGCTTAATCATAATAATCTACCAGAATATATATATTTTTTCTTGTCTTTATCTACTGCCTTTCGTGTTGGATCAAAGATTCGTTGTCACCAAATAACTGACATAAGATAGAAGGTGCTATGTATTCTAGTTCAATTTCAAATTTGGTCACATGATTAGTGTGAGCATGCTAGAATTGAATGTGCGGCTCAATTTAAACAAAAAAACTACGACCCCAAGTGTTAAGATAAGTGGATATGTTGGAAATTGATTGTATATGACCGGGTTCTAATAAGATTGGTCACCTATTTAGCCACTTGCATAGTGTTACTTAAGATTATTGTGCGATACTCAAAGAGTGGGGTTCGTCTTTTGAAAATGAGTTGAAAAAAATAGATGGATGGTGAAGATAAGACACATATCATAGTGGGCTGCAAAGAATCAAGTTTCATCAAGCTCCTTCCGCCCATTTCCATTTGGTGGGATTTGATTGGACAATAAGTTATTGTTAAAGATATAATCAAGTTGAATAACTTTCAGACATGCTTTGCATGCTCCGCCATCTCTTACACGGCCTTCCGCCTAATTAAACTACGTAGGGGAGGGAGGTTGTTCCAAGAGCCGATTAGATTGAGTAGCATGTTAGTGGGTGTTTCCTTGACCATGTGCCTATATTGATGTATGTGTTGTATATTCATGTCGTTCATTAGATTTTTAAGATGTTATTAATAAGAATAGCCATCAAGTATAACGTCATAAAGGTTATGACCTTGACATCGGAAGCTATTATTATTTTAGCTCTCTGGACGCTATTTAGCCTTTTCCACCGAGAATGGGGCATGGGCCCCACTAAATCAACAATTGGGATTGGATTCTTCCTTTTTTTATCCATCGAAATATTGTCCAATGTTTAGACGGTGTGATTTGAATAAGTAAACACAGTCTACATTCTCAGAATGCATGTGCTTAATCATAATAATCTACCAGAATATATATATTTTTTCTTGTCTTTATCTACTGCCTTTCGTGTTGGATCAAAGATTCGTTGTCACCAAATAACTGACATAAGATAGAAGGTGCTATGTATTCTAGTTCAATTTCAAATTTGGTCACATGATTAGTGTGAGCATGCTAGAATTGAATGTGCGGCTCAATTTAAACAAAAAAACTACGACCCCAAGTGTTAAGATAAGTGGATATGTTGGAAATTGATTGTATATGACCGGGTTCTAATAAGATTGGTCACCTATTTAGCCACTTGCATAGTGTTACTTAAGATTATTGTGCGATACTCAAAGAGTGGGGTTCGTCTTTTGAAAATGAGTTATAACTTTGTTTTCCGTGCGAAAGGATTTTTTCTCTTCAGTACAGACAAAACTGAAAAAGGAAATTCTTATGATCGGCCGCAGAAAACAACTGAGAATACCTCTCTGGATAGAGAACTTTACTTGATACTCGAACATAATCAAACATAAGAGCGTAGACTTGGATTATGGCTGCTATGGATTACATTAAGGAATTTAAATAGCAGGTAAAAGTAAAAAATTACACTAAGGAATGCAAATGACTGATAAAGATACAAGTTACACTAAGGAATGTAAATAACTGATAATGAAAGGATAATTGAAAGATAGATTTGGTTTGATTTGGTTGGTACGAGACATTTCTTCTACGGACTTTATTATTTATAACATTACATCGATCATCTAAACACTTCCCATGTTCTAATGGTTGTTATAACCATTTTCGTACTACTTACATTCCTTGCTTCTAAACTTACCATCTATCCTGATAACTGCTCGAGCACGACCACTTTCTTTTAACGGATGACGTGGTGTTGCTCGATAAATATCGACTGTATTACCACAAAATCCTCTCCAAAATCTCTAAAGATTTTCAAATACACCACGTAACTCTTTCCTGATTACACACAACCTTTCATGATTTGCTCTTGTAAGAATTGGCATAAATAAGGATGAACACTGTAAATCCAATTGTTAATCTAGTAGGTCTTCTAATGTTAGCCCATGGTTGAAAATCAAAACCGAAAAGATGATGGAAAATCAACAGGACCAACAAATAGGATCATCCCTACAATGTGATCTTCACAGTCTCCGACCAAAGATGGATTGCATTCAACACGGATAGACCAATGCCTTTGATTAGGGGCTGAGTGTCTAGGGCTGAAAGTCAGGCGGATTGGGTTGGGTGGTGCTCGACCCTAGCCCAACCCAAGGTTCCTATACCTCAACCCTAACCCAACCCAATGCAACTTCGGGTTAGGAATTCTCAACCCAAGCCCAACCCAAGTGGGCTCGGTCGGGTTGATACATGCTAATATTTTGGTTATTACATTAGTCTATTATATTTTTAATACACATGTTATCATTATTATTATTTTCAATGCACATCTTATTATTATTAACTTTTTTGTACCTATGATTTTATTAATTATATATGTAGTTATTTATAGTAAAGAACTACACTTTTTCTAAACAAACAAGCTAAAATATAAAACTATGCTTTTAAAAGTCGTATTATGTAGCACACAATCTATTTGAGAGAGAAATCAGCGTATCTTGTTAGCTTGAGTCATCGGAAATGATGTGGACTAATGAAACCTAACAGCACCAGAATTTCTTGTGCCTTCAACAGAGACGATCCGCACTCAATTATAATTTGTAAGTTACTTATATATCAATCGGGTTTGGGTTTGGGTTTGGGTTGGGCAACACGACACCTCAACCCGAGCCTGACCCAAGTTTTATCGGATTGATATTTGTATAACCCAAGCCCGAGACCAAACCCAATACATCCTGCCCGAGCCCAGCCCAATGTCGGGTCGGTCGGGTTGAACCCACTTTCGGCCCTAGCTAGGTCACTATAAACTAGGCCCGTGGGCAGTGGGGGTCACATTCAGGCCCAGTTCCTGAGCTTGAATGTTTTTAGGATTCTGCTACTCGTCCCAGTTGACTCGGGGACCTGATCTAATTTCAAACCACGAAGTCCCCCTTGATCACCCCGACTCAGAGAGTCCCAACTCAGTCCGGACTTGTTTGAGTGACCAGGTCTTTTAACAATGGCAAGACTGGCCTTATCAGCCCCATTAATGCTAGGGTTAGGGCTCCAGGGACTAAGACCTGGGCTAGGGCCAACCTGATCATGCCCATTGCCACCTCACCGTAAATTCACAGTCATACGACTCTACAGGTGAACACGCCAAATATATGTACGACATCTGAGGCCCATGCATGTCACGTGTGATAAGTGGCACTTCCAATCATCAATCAGGACAGTTCAATGAGTGCTTTCATTGTGACCAAGTCATAGTGCAAGAATCATGCTGGTCAGATGATCCCGACCCTATAAATAATGAATTTTTATTTTTTATTTTCCAACTTTTTAATATTTTTTGATAAGTCATAAATAATATGGTTAGAATTATTAAACAAAAGTGCAACTTTGAAATATACCCAATAGATGGTACAAGATGATGATATTTGGATCTATTTTGTTTCTTTGCTCAATCTTAAATGTTTTTTTTCCAGGTTATTGATTGGATGCTTACGACGTGATTTTTACACCATGGTTTAAATTGATGAATGTGCATCCCATGTGTCAATTAAAAGCTCTGGGATGCTGCCGATGTCGCTGTCACGACACTCAATTAAGAGTTAGGCGAGGAAAGTTGGATTAAGAAAGGGAACACGCATGACGTTTTGTGCGATGCTATATGAATTTTCTTCTTGGAGAAACCGTGCATGATATGAATTTTCTTCCTGAAAGGATCCTTGATGCTCTACTAGAATATGATGGCTGATACACACAATTGAAATGGCGCACGATGGGAATTTATTAGCTTTAGCGATTATTTGTATGCCCTCTAAAGTTTTAAGTTGTAATACATTTGAAAGATGTTATGTGTAACTAACCCATGTTAAGGTGTGTATCCATGCTAAACGAATCCCGGAGCTGTAAATTTTGGTAAAATCTTCAAATCATATGAAAAAGTGATTGAATTCTTTTAGTGTAAAACAGCATCAACGGATACATGATGGATGGATGGATGTCCTGCACTCATCACAGTGGACCCCACACATAATTTTAAAGGTCTTTAATATAGTGGATTTCTCTTCCTAACTGTTCCTTGTTGTGAGGTCATCTGATGAATTAACCTTTTTTTTTTTTTTTTTTTCTTTTTTGTGAAGCCTTAGGAGAGCATCAAGCACAGACACCATAAATGGATTGTATGTACCATATAGATTATAGCGGACCCACAAACAGTGCATATGTATCGACCATTGTACCATGCTATGTGCAATTCTTTACAAATTAATCCCTTAACTTGAAATATAAGGTTTTTGCCAGGAAAAAAATGGGTTACTTATAACATGAACATACTTGTAAATTTCCTTGTCTAGACGTTACCTGTGAACAGCTGTGAACCCATTTACAACAAACAGGCTGATTTCTTTTAAAAAAAAAATCATTCAAATGATGGACCCAAGATGACATGTAAACCAAAGGTTACAACACTCAATGGATCCCACAAGTTCAAGCTGATTTTTGTGTTTTCCCTTTGTCTAGGTCAATATGACCTTACAAGCAGATTGGATGGGAAGGAAATAAACATCACCCTGCTCCTAGGAAGGTTTCAACGGTGGGTGTCATTATCATCACTGCTTTCTATGGTGTGGTCCTCTTGAGCTTTGGATTTACCTCATTTTTGGGATCATACACTAGAATGATATGGAAAAATGGATGGATGGCGTGGATAAAACCCATACATCACGGTGGCCCTCATGGAGCTACTGCTTAGATGGAGCAGTATGCAATCCGCTTTCCTTTGGTATAATACGAAAGTTTGCATGCTTTAATAAATATGAAAGTAAAAGGATTTTTTTTTTTTTTTTTTTTTTTTTTTTTTTTTTTTTGAAAATTTAATAATTGTGAGGAATTTTTAGGTAAAAATCCTAAATAAAATCTATGAAGATATTCTTCCCGTGACAGAATCACTCTCTTCTCTCACATCTCCCACCGTTGAAAAGATGTTGTAGTCCAACGGCCATTTCACAAAATTTTGGGACTTGAAAACTTCAATAGTACGGGAACGCAGGAGGTGAAACACATGTGTTTCTTTTACCGAGCCTACCGTGCTCTATGTATGACAGCCTCTCCATTCATCACGCGTTTCTTTTCAATTTTACCTTACAGCTCAGAAATCTCTTTGATGAAAAAAGAAGAAAAAACTCAGGTGAACCCCACAGAGGAAACAATGTAAAATAATGTCAAAACTTTTAAGTTCACACAGTGCGCCCCACTTGAGTTTTGAAGAGTTTATCTGTCTTGATGAGGCGCACATGATGAACGCGTATTAGTGGTGCCATGTCTCCATTATTCCTCATAGTGTGGGGCCAACTTAGTTGTGAATCTTGAAGATTTTTAGGGCCCGTTTGAATGATAAGTTCCTTGTGCCTTTATTAGCTTATCTTGGAACACATTGTCCAATAGGAATGTTTGATTAGGAAATACCTAATTCAACAATGCCACGACGGTTAGGCTCACCTTAATGTATGTGTTATATATCTATTTGATCCATCTATTTTGCCAGCTCATTTTAAGGCATTCGCCCAAAAATGGGCCAATCCAAATATCAGGTGGACCACACCATAGAAAACAGTGGTATTGAACGCCCATGATTAAAAACTTCCCAGGACCCACTGTAATGTTTATTTGCCATCCAACCTATCGGTAATTTCACAGAGATCGGGATGAAGGGAAAACACAAATATGAGCTTGATCCCAAACATTTGTGGCCCTCGGGGATGTTTTTAATGGCATGCATTCAATCATCATGTTTCATATGGTGTTGTCCACCTAAGATTTGGATCTGCTTCACCTAAGAATGGTATGACTGAACATATGAATCTGACTCTTTTGGAAAGAGCCCGAAGTATGTTGAATAATATTGGGTTAGACAATGAGCTATGGGTTAAGGCTATTAATATGACTTGATATTTAGTGAATCAATCTTTGTTTATGCCGATTGATTGTAAAATTCTTAAAGATGTATGGAGTGGTCATGAAGTTGACTACTCAGGGTAGCAGATATTTAGTTATGATGCTTACTCTCATGTACCATCAGTTGAGAGATATAAGCTAGACCAAATGATGAAAAAGTATACTTTTGTCATCTATGGTGATGGCGTGAAAGGGTATAAACTGTTTGACCAGATTTCACATATAATCTTATTTAGTTGGGACCTCAACTTTAATGAGGGTTTTTTATTTTGCAAGGATGAGTATAAGAAAATGGAAAAAAAAAATAAAAAAAATCAAGTATTGATGTTGAAATAGATAAAGTTGAAATACATAAAAAAGTTGAGCCGCGGAAAGAGGTACATGAATAGGTGGAGCTACCATCTGTCAAGAGAATCCACTGAGAAATCATAGGTTACCGTTAAGATATAGGGATGACTCAAATATTGTGTTTACTTTCATTACAGATGAGGGGGATTCGTTCACCTTCCAAGAAGCATTAGATAATCGAAATGTTGAGAAGTGGATGCCGCCGATGCATGATGAGATTGATTCTCTGTACACAAATAAAACGTAGGAGTTGGTGAAGCTATCAAAAGGAAAGTAATTGGGTGTAAATGGATTTTCTACAAGAAATTGGATATGTATAAGGTTAGATTGGTTATGAAAGGTCGTGCTAAAAAAGAAGGCATCGACTTCGGTGAGATATTCACGTATGCGATCAAATAAGTATCTATCAGATTCATATTAGAGTTGGTTGCCTAATATAATTTGTAATTAGAACAGTTAGATGTAAATATTACTTTTTTATATGGGGAAGTAGAAGAGCAGATTTACATAAAACAACCTGAAGGGTTCAAGGTGCAGGAAGCAGAGAAAAAGGTTTATATGTTAAAGATGTTGCTATATGCCTTGAAATAACCGCCTAAACAGTGGTATAAAAAGTTTGATTTTTTCATGTCGAGCTAGCGGTTTATTAGAAGTAAATTCAATCATTGTATCTACTTCAGATCACTGAGTGATGAAGAATTCATTATTCTGATATTGTATATTGGTGATATGGTTATCGCTAACCATAATATAATCAAAATTAACATATTGAAGGCTCAGTTAACCAAAACATTCGATATGAAAGATATGGGGGCTATAAAAAAAGATTTTCGGCATCGACTTATATAGAGATAGAAAAAGGAGCGGGATATGGTTGTCTTAGGAAGAGTATCTTGAGAAGGTCTTAGTCAAGTTCAGACTTGAAAAGGCTAAACTGGTTAACACACCCCATGTTGCTTACTTTCGACTTTCTTTAGAATAATTTCATAAGTCAAATGAAGAAAAGTAATATATGTTTCATGTGCCCTACTCGAGCATGGTTGGCAATTTTATGCACACCATGGTTTGTACTAGACCGGATATTTCGCAAGTAATAGGTGTTGTGAGAAGATACACGTTAAACCTTGGCAAGCAACACTGGGAGACATTAAAATGGCTACTTCGTTATATACGAAATATGATGGACTATGTCTTGACATTCGAAAAATCTAAGGAGAAACCAGTTGGTTATGTGGATTCAGATTATGCTGGAAACATAGACAATAAAAGGTCGACTTTCAGTTACTCATTTGTGTTAGCAGGTAGAATGATCAGCTGAATATCAAAGCTTCAGTCCATTGTTGCTCTTTCCACAACCGAAGTGGAATATATGAAGTGACGGAAGCATTCAAGGAAGTTGTTTGGTTGAAAGACATGATGAATGAGTTGGGGCTTTAGCAGGAAGCCACGCATGTGTATTGTGTCAATAAAAGCGTGATCAATTTAACAAAGAACTTGAGTATCATTCCCAGACTAAACATATTAATATTCGTCATCGTTTTATCCCGCAGATGCTAGAGGAAGGCAGTGTTACTCTTTGGAAGATTCTCACCAGTGAAAATTCAACGGACATTCTTACGAAAGTGGTTCCTTCAGAAATGTTTAGGTTTTGCTCGACTTCTCTGGGCTTGACGAAGGATGAATGAACACAGAGTGTACACAATAAGCGATGATGGTGATTCTACTATGAAGAAAATTAGATATGGTGATAACAACTTGGAATAATGAAGATACAAGATTAAAGTCGTGGTAGAGATTATTGATTGAGTGCCTTCAATTTAATGCTGAAATAGAGATTTCAATCAAATTGAACAGACTGTCGATCGATTGATAAAATCTCGAATACGAGTTTACTCTTCGAACACTTTTGAGCATATTCGATTCAATCAAACATGGGGTGTCGATTGATCGAAGATCATCAATCGGAGTTAATCGATTGACTGTTCGCGCAATTTCTATGTAAGTACGTGGTTTCATTTCTAATTCTATATGGGGGTTATATAAATCGTGTTAATACGAGATTAGGGTAATCCAAGGGTGAATGTGAGAGAGAAAAACGTGAGTCAAGGGTTTTGAGAAGGATAAACTAGGGTTTTGAATTTGTAAGTTGCTCCATGTCTTATAACTTTTTATTCATAGTACATTGTTCATCGCTTGGTTTCATCATTTTTTCCCACAATGGGTTTTTTACTTAAAATTCATGTTTTCTCTGTAGTTGCTTGAATTTTTTTTCTTTCCCTATTACATTATGTGATTCTAAGGTTGCTTCCACGCCGGACAAGTAATATAAAGACTTGTTGCGTCCCAACATAAACATTAACACATATGTTACATATATACATGTTGGGTGCTTGAAGATTAATATTGACATATACACACATGTGCGGCATTTAAACTTTGACAATCACACGTGTGGAACATTTGGAACATGTAAGACGTGTGTTAACATTTGAGACGTGTGGAAGAAAGTATTCCTTGCATACATTGAACTAGGGATGAATAGTTTTACCTCTTTAATAAAAATAATATGAAACTATGAGTTAGTTCTTTTGATTGAGATAGCATTGCCAAGAAGTTTATGCATGATAGGACATAGATTAGGTGTGTGTGTCGGGCGCGTGTGTTAAAAAGAAAAGAAAAAAAAAGAAAAGAAAAGAAGAAAAGACAGAGATTAGGTGGTGTGTTGCCTTGGTGTTTTGATGGGTTGATCATGGTGGAACCCAACATGATACATGTAATTTATATCCATGGCTTGCATCTATTTTTCTAGCTCATTATAGGGCGTGAATCCAAAAATAAAGCAAATCCAAAGCTCAAGTGGACCACAACACAGTAAATAGTACTAGGAAAAACGACACATAATGTTTATTTGTCATTCAACCTGCTGATAACGTCACTCAGATTTAGATGACGGGAAAACACAAAGATCAGCTTGATCCAAAACTTTTGGTGGGCATTCAATCACCACTATTTCATGTGGTGTGGTCCACTTGAGCTTCAGATCTACTTCATTATTAAGTTCATGCCCTAAAATGAAGGGGCAAAGAAGATGGACGGTGTGGATAAAAAACATATACATCACGTTAGGCCCAACAGCGCCCAACACATGGACATATCATGTTGATAAACAATGAATAAGTACTTTTTATTCTGTTTGTCTGTCCCAATACGACTTGAATCCAAACAGCCCACTAAAAAACTGAAGACAGTGGGACCTGAATTTAGGCCCAGTTTCAGCTAAATGGCGCTGATGTGCCGATCAAGCCGAGTCTGGGACGGTCCAATCTGTCATGATACCTAACTCCATTCATGTGAATATGATAAGGAATTGAATATTAGTCAATGCATCGGATGAGGACCTGAACATTTTATAAATTTCAGAGTCAGCTGGCAGGCATTGGAATTGAATTTCGTCTTTGGACTTCTCTCCCATTTGAAATCTTCCTGCCCGTTGATGACGTGTGCCGCATTGGAAAATGTGGCACGTGTTAGCTCCAACCTCTTGTCCGGCTCACAGAGATGCCCGTGAGAAATCTACTCCGTCCATCAGTTTTTCAAGCTCACAAAAGGACGGGAAATAAAAAAATCAGGCAGATCCAAAACGCAGGTGGACCATTCCACACGAAACAGCGGGGAATAGCATATAAGCATCATGGTCAGGGGCTCAGGAAGGTTTCGACGGTGGATGTTTTATTCTCACTGTTTCCTGTTTTGTGGCCCACCTGATTTTTGGGTCTGTCTGATTTTTGTATTCCTGTCTTATTATGAGTTCGAGAAACTGATGAATGGAGTGGATTTCTCACGTGCATCTCGGTGGACCCCACCACAGGAACTTCTTGTGGGCGGGGCGCACATCTAAAGACTAGAAGATTAGTCCAGAAGTTTCCAGGGTGAAGTGGGCCATGCTCTCAGATGGGAAGTTTGGCCGCAGACTGGCCAGCTTAAAAGTCCATGTCATGAACAGACAAACACCTAACGATCCTTTCGTTGGAAGATGAGTTGTTTCGGTCCTTTATTAATACCTTAAATCATCTGCATGTCCGGGTAATCCTAACCGCTGGATTTAATGAAAATATTGGATTTAACGTAAAGGGGGACAAGTTCTTATTTTAACCGTATATATTTTGCCTCAAACCAGCTGGTTGGAATTATCCAACGGTGTGCCTTTCTAGATGGATTGGGCATTAAACACGTATGGTTTGAGTGATAGGGCTGTCAATGGGAACCCGGATCAACGGGTAACCGATGGGGAACCATCAAGGAATCAGATCAGGTCCGGGTCCCACTTTTGGGACTTGGCTAAAATTGGACGCGAATTGGATACTACACCCCAGGACCTGGCTATAGACGGGTGGTCTTGTAGGGGTCTCTATGAGGCCCACCGTTATCTATTCATTTTGGCAGATCATTTTAGCTCATGAGCCCAATAGTGAGGCAGATTGAAGGCTTAAGTGGGCCATACCATAAAAAGTAGCGGGGATTGAACGCCTACCGTTGGAAACTTCTTGGGGCTATAGGAGTTTTAGATTAAGCTAATTTTTATATTTTCCCTTCATTCATATATTTATCTATGTAACCTTATGAATCGGTTGGACGGCAAAAAAACATCACGATGGGCCTTAGGAAGTTTTCAACGATAGGCGTCATTATTCCATTGCTTTCTGTGGTGTGGTCTACTTAAGCCTTCGATCTGCCTCCTTTTTGGGCACATGCCCTAAAATGATCTATAAAAATGGATGGACAGAGTAGATAAAACAAATACATTATGGTAGGCCCCAAAGAATCCGTATTAGGATAATTGTCTCTAGATCGGTCCTAGTGAGGGAAATACACAATTCGTGTTCATTAACATTAGAGCTGGACACCGAGTCAAACCAAGTCGACCTTGGCACAACTCGGCTCGTTTCGGCCAACAGTTAACCCTAGTCCTTGAGCTTAATTGGGCAGCTCGAGCTAAGTTCGAGTTCGAGATTTTGAGCCAAGTTGGAGTTCAAGTTGTCGAGTCAAGTTTAAATTTGAGTTCAAGGTTGTACATAAAATCTAATGCATAAATTCAATCCATTCTATGATATAAGTAAAAAATCAAAAACGGGTTACAAATAGCAAAGTGAAAATATTATAAACTTATAGTGTTCACAACATTAGAAGGATTTCTGGAGAGAAACTTGGATGGTTTATTACTCTTCTTCTTTTTGCTCATGATCGATCCTACTTCGGTGTCATGTTGTCTTGGAGGACATCATTAATGTTTAGAAGCCTCTTCCGTACTACATTTCAAGGTGAATTGAAAATTTTCTTCTTCCGATGCTAATAATTTGGTTTTCTCATTTGCCTTGGAAACCTGTTTAGGGAGGAATGTTTCTTATTTGAATCTAAAAGGACCTGAAAAAGAAGTTTGACATCTTTTAGGACTTTAGGACATGGTTTTACATCATTACCCTGATATGCTAGGCAGAGCTGGGCATGTCTGACCCAATCCGGTGGATCCGACCCAATCCGACCCGTTCCGAATAGAACTAATAGCCTGGATTGGTGCGGATCAAGTAGGGCTATTAGATCCGAAAGTTTTTTAATCGAGATCGGGTCGTGGTCAATTCGAATCGATCCAATCCGAAAATCCGATTTGAATGGATCCGTACCGATCTGATCCGACCCTATCTGGACCGATCCGATCCGACCCGATCCGGAGTGATTCTTATCAATACTTCTACTTTTTCCTGTGATATGGCCCACTTGAGCTTTGGATATGCATCAATTTTGGGTTCAACCACTAAAATGATCTAGAAAACGAATGAACAGTGTAGATAAACCACATGCATTCACGTGGCCCCAACAAAATTTACTCAGTACGTCGATAAGAGCCCACTGTTGCACACGCAGACGTGGTTTTCCTGCGAAAGCCTTTCGCAGAAGTTTACTACGCTGGGAACCCAGGTGGGGCCCACTGTGATGTTTTGGAGAAATCATCCCCGTCCATCCTTTTTTTATTTCATTTTAGGACATGATGCCAAAAATGAACCGTATCCAATGCTTAAGTAGGTCGTAATAAAGGAAAAGATGGTTAGGGAAATTCCTACTGTTGAAACCCTCCCTGGGTTCGACAGTGATGTTTTATTGTTATCCATACTGTTAATAACGACATTCCTACTGGGATGAACTGAAAACACAAATATTAGGATGATTGAAAACTTCTGTGGCCCCACGAATATTTCAACTGTAGATGTTCAATTATCACATTTTCAGTCCACTTGAGCATTGGATACGGTTCATTTTTGGCATGATGTCTTAAAATGAACTCACAAAACTGATGGACGGGGAGGATTTCTCACAAACATCACAGTGGGTCCCACCTGGCTTCCCAATGCAGGCTTTTGCAGGAATCCGCGTCCTACCCACACAATACAATTTCTTGCACGGCACGTCAACACAGCTGGTGTGTAGATACATGTCGTACAAAGACGAGCGAAGACTGCCTCAAGCTCCGAGTTGTACGAGTAAACTGTGGGGTCCACTGTCATTCATGCATTTTATCCACTTCATCCATCCATTTTAACAGATAGTTTTAGAGATTTAGCCCAAAAGTTAAGTCTATCCAATGCTCAAGTGGACCACACCAACGGAAACAATATGAATTGAATTTCTACCGTTCAAAAGTTATTGGGGGCCATAAAAGTTTTAGATCAAGACGATATTTGTGTTTTCCATTCATCCATGTCTGCTTGATCTTATTAACATGTTGGATGACAAATAAACATCATTGTGGGCCTTGGAAAGGTTTCAATGGTGGAAATTAATAGTTCCACTGTTTCCTATGGTATGGTCCACTTGAACTGTGTATATGCTTCAATTTTGGGCTCAACACCTAAAATGATCTGTCAAAATGGATGGACGGCGTCGATAAACCACGTACATTCACGGTGGGCCTAACAGAGTTTACTCAGTACGATAAGAGCGTAATGAGTAACTCAGTACGACAATCCAATTCCCGTGTGAGACACGCCAGTGATACAGCTAGTGTAGATACGTGTCGTGCAAAGATGAGCCCCGACGCACCTCGAGCTCCTAGTTGTACGAACAGCTCAAATGAGATCAAAGTTACAGAGGCCCCACCATAACGTTTATTTTCCATCTAATTTGTTAATAAGGCTAAAAATACATGGGTGAATAGGAAAAATAAATTTCATATTGTTCCAAAACTTCTGTGATCTCTAAAAAGGTTTCAATGGTAAACGTTTAATCCCCAACTGTCTTTTTTTTTTTTTTTTGCAGTGTGGTCCAATTGATCTTTAGATCTGTCTTATTTTTCAACTCAAGCCTTAAGACGAGCTCTCCAAATGGATGGACGGATTGGATATAACACATACCTGATAATTTGACCCACAGACCCAACCCGATCCGAACCCTACCCAACCCGATCCGACTTGGTTTCCCTGACCGAGTCAGACTCGGTTGGGGTCAGGCCAACCATGCATCGAATCGGTTCGAGTCAGATGTCCCGGACTCGGTCCCGGATCGGATCGAGTTCGGGTCAACCCATGTAGATTTCGGACCGAATCGAGTTAGGCCCAATCCGATCCGACTCGGTCCAATGCCCAGCTTTATGCTAGGTGTAACCTAAGTAAATTGGTTTTGTAAACAAAATTTCCCCACATAAACCACATAATCTTCAATTTTTTAGGCCTTGGGGAGTATACTAGGGAACCGTAGTCACAAACGTCAGTCGATGAGTCAAATGATAACATATTTACACTCCATGAAATAGTATTTTAGTACAGTTAGAAATTAGAAACTGACAATTTGACGTAAAAGCTAAATAAAAGGTTGCAATATGATAAACAAAATGAATAATGAAATATGTTATAACAATTAACATAATATAAAGAAAATGAAATAAAAGTTGTTGGTGCAAAAATATGGTCCACCCTCTTTAGACCTTCGAGTACCTGCACAAGAAGAAGACAAAGAGACCCTGGTTAGAGCAGGGGATCCTCTGATGTCAAAGTCAGGCTAGGAATCGGGGTCTTATAGTATTGAGGGGTTCTGGGAGAGAGTTTTCGTGTACCTTTGACCCTTAGAGTCTCTCCTATTTATAGGAGAGGGAGGATCCCGCAGTACAGGGATTCTTTTCCAATATTTTAAAGATTTGTTGTGATCCTGGATCTTCCCGAGATTATAGGATCCCGTGATCGTCGAGATCTAACGCTATCTTCTGGAGATCTTGAGCAAGATCTCTGATTTTTAAGAAGATCCTTAGGATCCGTAGCTCGGCTCTAGGTCGGACAACCTCTGGCCGACCTATGGGTTAGGTTGATATCTGACCGACCTCTGTCTGACATTTGGCCGACCTATGGCCGACCTCTGACCGATTATGGCCGACCTCTGTCTGACCTCTGGTCGACCTATGGCTGACCTCTAGCCGACCTATGGGTTAGTTGATATTTGGCCGACCTTTGGCCGATCTATGGTCGACCTATGTCTCGTAGTCTCATTCTTTGAGTGTTTTTGCATTTGCATCACCCTTCTTGAAGGTTAGCCTGCTTTTAGACGTAGAAGCCTTATCAGGCTGGGGTTTCACTGGGCCCGCGCTAGTTCAGTAGAGTTGGTCCATTTCATAAGCCGACTTATCCACTTGTCCATTTTTCCCCAACAGTAAGCCCCCCTTACTTCTCGGCTGACCTGTGGAGGTTCAAGAAGTAAGTTGGTCGGATTATGCATGGTTGGCTTCTACCTAGTCGGCTTATGCCTGGTCAGCTTATGCCTAGTTGGCTTATGCCTGGTTAGCTTATGCCCAGTTATCTTATGCATGGTCAACTTATGCCTAGTCGGCTTATGCCCAGTTGGCTTATGCCTGGTCGGCTTATGCCCAGTTGGCTTATGCCTGGCCGACTTATGCCCAATTGGCTTATGCCTGAATAATGGTTGACCCATGAAATGGGTCAGCATGGATGGATCCCTGGGAATCCCTTGGTCGTTAACGGAAAAATTCTCCCCTTCTTCCCTTTGCTCCATATCCTCAACCGAGTTATTTCCTCTTCGAGCAGCACAGTTGCAAGTGCGAGATCAAGCACCGAGCTAACCTGTCGAGGCTGGGTTGACCTTTCGAGGCTGACCTGAGCTGCCTAGGCCAAGCTAACCTGCCAAGGCCGAGCTTAGCTGTTGAGGCAGAGTGGAACTGTTGAGGCCGAGTTGGGCTGCCGAGGCTGAGCTAAGCTGTTAAGGCCGAGCTAAGCTATTGAGGCTGAGGTGACCTTTGAGGCCGAGTTAAGCTAATTAAAGTCGAACTGGCTATTGATGTTGAGCTAACCTATTGACGCCGAGC